>JAPERC010000062.1:0-134755 GCA_030411455.1 Arthroderma sp. MBC 290 | reverse complement strand
GGATGAGGCAAGCTGCATCTCTGATTCTGACTGGCTTGCTATATGCAGCTCGAGTGTGATGGGCACGCAGTAACTGCATTAATCGACGGCAGCGTCCGCCTTTCCCCAGACCCCCTGGACTAATTCATCACGGCGCATCATCCGCAGCAAAAACACGCTCTGGTACATATGTACTTAATCTAGTACCTCTTTTCGGTGATCTACTCCCTGGCCCATGTACGGGTACTATATCCGGACGGGCATAAGATGTAGGGCTCGAGAAAAATGAGGGCAATGTTACGCCTCAAGCCTCGCGTGAGTCAATCAAATGATAGTCGAGGGCCGACAGCCCTGAGTTCTGTCATGTAAGAAGGGCGAGCTGGTTATATCTGTCTGTTGACCATTTACAGGGCGGTTCTCAATATACTGCTCCATCTATAATCTTGAACTATTTAAAAAGCTTCGTCAAATCACTGGTTTCTTTACCCCTTTTTTAAGCCTCTCTCACCATATACCCACTACGGCACGGAGGGTTAACGATTTATTAGCGCTTAATTATCCAGAGGTAGTTCACTTCTGTTCCAATGGGCTTTAACGGGGAGACATGGCTGGTTATGGAGCTGCCAATTGCTTCCTCCTGGGAAGGATATCAAATCGAGGATATCTATGATGTCTCACCTCCTTTGTATGAGGTTCAGCAGATAGGAGGTGTGGTGCACTTAGCTAGGGAATGCTCTGAGTTATACTCTGGTAGGATATCAGTTTACAAGTGATATTTTATACGTATCCAAACAAGAACTGACGAGAACCAGATACAGATGCAGATGCCGGCCAAGTATACCATTCTGATCACGATTGGTATGCGGAGAACTCAAATGAGATACAAGGCTTGCTCCCATACGAAGTACAACGGGCAAGGGATATGGGAGTCGCTTACGATCCGTCAGCGTATCAGGCAGTGCAACTACATACAGCCTACTATCTACCAACCCAGGCTGCTTGCCGGTATGTCGTAGTTCCGATACCAAACTCACCGCTGACATTGGTGAAAAAAAAGAGGAGATCTACCTCTCAAACTAGTCAGCTTAGAGACAAGGCAAAGCAACAAGAAGCAATAGTAAAATGCAGATATTGCAGCACACTGCCGAAGAAGGAAGAGAGGGTACACCACCGGAACCAGCCTTCAATACCCAAGATACCTAATAGTCAGACATCAAAGGCACCGAAGTCAAGTCATTCTCGAACCTCCTTGCCCTCTACATCTCCTTTCCTGACGGGTCAATCTACCATTGGCTCCAGTAAGAAGGAGAAGCGGTATAGTCGATCTCATTCCACGGCTTCTCGCTCTTCTCAGAAACATAGAACATGTACCATACATGAAGCAGATAGCAGGTCGATTGGTTCTATTGAATCCGATACCACGAAGCTCGGTATAATACCTTCAGACAAGGTGGCGGTTCCGTATGATATGTCGAGCTTGAGAAGCTGCAAATCAAGGGATGGCGGGAAGAAGAAGCGAGGATTCTTCACATGAGGATGTTCTGTCGATGACGGACGTGTTTACCCGTTATAAAACGGATTGTTCTGCAATTTTTTGATCTCTTGAAGAGACATTCACATAGCGAATAATGGTGCTATGGGGGCTTATGATTTCTATATCACCGGTTTTCTTGCAGTTATCTAATTATTGAATTAGCTCTGCTTCCTTTTAAAGTAGATGTTCAATTAGAGTCTACAATACAAGAAAGATTTATGGTTTTACGTCAAGAACACTAGTTTTTGGTCAGAGAATCAACGCGTCTCCAATAGACCCGGAATATATTGAGATGACAAGGCAATGCTATATGATGCTAATATTATGTGCTCTTAAATTCGAAGACTTTCCAGAGCACGGATTTGTTCTTCAAAGCGAGCCGCTTCACCCTCCGCGTCTCGAAGCTTCTTCTCTTCCATGGCCTGGACTTCTTGCTTGACCTTCTCTTTCCATCCCGCGGCGTCCATGACGGCACGCTGTCGTTTAATCGTCTCCTGGGCCTTGGCTAAGTTGGACTTGGCCTTCTCTTCTTGCTCAAGCAGAACTTCGCTGGGCACCTCGAGATAGACGGCAGCCTGAGCTCCGATTGCAGACACAACGCAGCCAGCTGGTGGAACAGTGTTGTCAAGTGGAAGCACAGTGACTTCACCCGCGTGCTTTCCGCCCAGGGATTTGATGCTAGTAGCCTCTTCACTGATGGTCTTGTGGCTTGTGGCGTCGTAGGCCTGGATCTTGACATCAGTCTTAGACTTAACGTTGTATTCGGAGAAAATGCTTCTAATCGCTTTAGATGTAGAGAGAATCAACTCGTATGCAGTTTCGGCGGCTGGATCTTCGAATTCTGGGTTGAATTCGGGATACCTTGCCTTCATAATCGAGATAGTCTCGTCACCGGGACGGCGGGGCAGACGTTGCCATAATTCCTCCGTTACGAAGGGCATTATAGGGTGGACCAAGGTCAAGGCACCTTCAAGGGTAGTATAAAGGGTTTCCTTTGCGGATCGTTGGACTTCTGCGTCGACGTCTGGCTGAAGAAGGAATTTGGAGTTTTCAATGAAAACATCACACAGCTGGCTGTACCAATATTGGTAGATGGCAGAAGCTGTGACGGAGAAATCACGGTTTTCCAGAGCTTCGTTCGATGCTTTAGCCGCTTGGTTGAACTTGTGCAGAATCCAGCGTTCAGCCAATGATTCAAGGCCGGTCTTAGTGGCAGAGGGCTGAGGTTTGAAGTCGTCCCCAAGCTTTCCCTGAACGTATTTAGTAGCCTGGTAAATCTTGTTACAAAACCTTCTATATCCATAAATCACTTGGACGTCAAAGCTTATGTCACCGCCTAAAAGGAATAAAAACGTTAGAGGCCTGCAATTTCAGGAGTGCGACGAACATTCCAACTTACCACCTGTGCTGTAAGATAGCAGTGAGAATCGGAGAGCATCGGCTCCACATTCTGGGATGCCCTTGGGGAAGGCCTTCTTTTGATACCTCTTTGCGGCAGCAACCTCCTTTTCAGCCAGATTTCCTTCCAGAAGCTTGTCGTGCAATTTCTGGAGTTCAATGCCCTTCATGACATCGATAGGATCGACGACATTTCCTAAAGACTTGGACATCTTTCTGCCTTCGGAGTCCCGAATCAACGAGTGGCAGTAAACTTCACGGAATGGAATTTGACCAGTCACTTTAATGCCAAGCATGATCATACGGGCAACCCAGAAAAAGAGAATATCCCAGCCAGTTTCTAATACTGACGTAGGATACAAATTCTCAAAGTCATGGGTCTGTTTCGGCCAGCCAAGGGTAGAAAATGGCCAGAGGCCGGACGAGAACCAGGTGTCCAGCACATCAGGATCGCGCGCCAGGGTGAACTTCTTGCCAGGGAATCTTTGCTCAGCCTTTGTTTTGGCCTCCTCTTCTGTACGGCCAGTGACCCAGAGGTTATCATCTGTGTTATCCCCTTCCTCACCTTCAATTTGAATAAAGTAAGCGGGAGCTTGGTGACCCCACCAGAGCTGTCTTGATAAACACCAGTCATTGATGTTATTCATCCATCGGTGGAAGCTCTTCTCTGCACTTTCAGGGCGGATGATGATTTCACCATCTTCAACGGCCTTGATAGCAGGCTTGGCAATCTCGCTCATTTTCATCCACCATTGCGGCTTCAAGATGGGTTCGATTACATCGTTTGACTTTGCACACAATGGAACTTTCATGGGGTTGTTTTCCCATTTAACATACAATCCTTTCTCCTTTAGAGCATCGATAACCTTGTATCGGGCGTCGAAACGTTTCACGCCAGCAAAGGGGCCAGCATTAGCATTGAAAGTACCGTCATCGTTCATGATGGATATGAATTCGAGATTGTTATCTTTACCACGGATAAAATCGTTGAAATCGTGTGCGGGTGTAATCTTGACAGCTCCGGTACCAAATTCAGGGTCGACTTTATCGTCTGCGACAATTGGCAATAATCGATCCACAAAAGGATGTCGGACACACTTGCCAATAAGATGCTGGTATCGCTTGTCATCAGGATGGACAGCAACACCTGTGTCTCCAAGCATAGTTTCTGGACGAGTAGTGGCGACTTGGATCTTGTCATCACTGCCGTCAACCTCATATAAGAAATGGGTCAGAACTCCGAATTCGACCTTTCTCTCATATCCCGGCACATCGATTAAGGTCCGGCCCTCGAGGTCACGATTCTCAACCTCAAGGTTAGAGAGGGACGTGTTGAGCGCAACACACCAATTGACAAGACGGTTAGCGCGATAGATTGTGCCTTCTTCGTGGAGACGGACAAACGTCTCTGTGACGGCAGCAGATAGGTTGGCGTCCATTGTAAATGCTTCCCTAGACCAGTCAAGCGAACCACCTAATTTCTTAAGTGTGTTTGTAATGCTATCATGATACTTGTGCGTCCAAGCCCAGACCTTCTTTAAAAATTCCTCCCTACCAAGATCATGGCGGGTTTTCTTTTCATTCTTCCAAAGCAGTTTTTCCACGACACTTTGCGTCGAAATACCGGCGTGGTCGTATCCTGGAACCCATAAAACGGTCTTGCCTTTCATCCGCTGCCAACGAATCATGGTGTCTTGTAGGGCGTTGGTGAGCGCATGGCCCATATGGAGCGATCCCGTAACGTTCGGAGGTGGAATAGGAATCACAAACGACCCTTCTTTTTTCACCTTCCCGTCAGGGCCGAACTCTGGTTTAAACAAACCACGCTCCTCCCACCATTCGTACCTCCCATTCTCAATTTTCTCAGGATCATATGCGTCGGTTGTTTTCTCCTTCTCCACCTTGGGCTTTTTAGCTGAGCTTCCCGATGGAGCAGGCGATGCGCTTGCTTTGGATTTTTTCTCGGCGAATTTCTTCATCTTCTCTGCTTTTTTTCGTTCCCGTTCCACTGTGATGTGTGCCGACTAATTAGTAAAAGAATTAAGTCTTAAAGCGAGTAGCATAACAGCCATAGTATACGGATATATTGTTGGACGTACGCTCTTTTTCCGTCTTTACTTTCCCATTGTTCCCCGCAGGAGGGTTTTGAGGGGTTGCCCCTCCGGAAGTGGGAGTAGAAACAGCATCTGAATCGGCTAGAAGAACAATTAGCCTGAGAAGAGCAATCTAACAGATGTTGCGACCATGGCCTGATTCTTCCTTACTTACCAGGGGCCTGAGCGGGGGATATTGAAGAAGCCATAGTACGAATTCGAGGACGCGAGAAAACACCTCTACGCGCAGAGCGCGTTAGCAATTGCCTTGCAAGTATCGTGATTTCTAAGATATCCCCAGCGGGACATGAACAGCATATAAAAAACAAATCGCAGAACGGATATACAGACCAAATGTAAAAATGTCAAGAATAAATTTGGAGTTTGCGAACTTGGAAGTTTTCTTGAATTTCGCCTGGAGAAAATGAGTCAGGTCACGTGACTCTTTGGCTGCTTCGAATGTCCCGCTTTTTTGGTTGCATTCAAGGCCGGGATTTGGTGCGAAGAGGACCTTTTACCTTGCTAACTGTTTAGCTGGGAGGAGATTTGGAGTGTGGCTCTTTATATTCGCTGGGTTGTTGGATACGACCAGTCAAGTGTTTAATGGTGGGAAGCAACCCAAGGTCAAAAGATATCAGACTTAGTTTACCTCTATACGCCAGTGTCCAGCTATTTACGCCTATGCAGATTTCACCCGATAGTGTAGCGTAATTCAATCAAAGAACATTAACTATCCATTCATCCATGCAAACATTTCATGCATACCGCTAACATAACAAGAACAACAGGTATCCCTCTCCGTTTTCTTACTACCAATCGTTAAGTTACGAGTGGCATAGTTTCAGCCAAAGGACGTAGCACATTTCGTAAAGTAGGGATTAGGATCTCAGTTTCATAATATAGATGCTGGGCAAAACGGTGACGCGAGGGGGGAGGGCACTTGGGATCTAGCTTCACGAGTTCCCGGCTTCTTGGGTGACTGGAGCCCTTGCGACACGAACAGGATTGAAGTATGGGTGAGCCATGGCTTCTTGGGCAGTAAGTCGCTCCTAGATGATGCTTTAGCAATGGAAACTACACGTAGACGGAGGGAATATACATACAGCGTGATCATACTTGAGTAGCTTGTCTAAGAAATCGATCGCTTCGTTGCTAACAAATCGCTGGTTGTCGGTGGTGACAAACGAATGCCATGGTTTCCTCTGGAATCGTGAAAGAATCTCGTCATACTGCGGATCCAATTCGATACCATACTTATCAAGGTAGTCGAAGAGGTCATCGGTTCCAAGAACTTTGGCGATCTTAACTAACTGGTCTGCATTACTGCTGCCGTGGAAAAACGGTTCTTTTCGGAAAATCATAGATGCAAACATGGCTCCGAGTGACCACATATCCAGTGAGTAGTCATACTCCTGGAAATCAACGAGCAATTCTGGGCCCTTAAAGTAGCGCGAAGCCACACGGACGTTATATTCCATGCCCTGATGGTAGAACTCGGCCAAACCCCAGTCAATAAGACGTAGCTATTCAATACTGTTAGTGCGCACATTTAGACCACAGGAAGCCAAAGAGCTACTTACCTTTCGCTGCTCATGGTCTATCATGACATTGTGTGGCTTGACGTCACGATGCATTATTCCCTTACTATGGCAAAAATCAAGGGCCTTTAATAACTCGTACATGTAATATCTGACATCGAAGTCGACGAAACGAGGGTAAAGCGATCGAAAGTCGGTATTGTTGACATATTCGAAAACTAGACTTGGGGTCTTGCTCTGATTATCGCGAACAACATCGAGTAATGCGACAACATTCGGCCCGCCAGACAAATTTTGGAGAATCTTGATCTCTCGCTTAATCTTCTTCTTTTTCACCGGCTTGAGAACTTTGATAACGCATTTCTGGTAATTTGCGACGTTTACACCTTCGAATACCTCAGAGTATTTGCCCCGACCTACAACATATTGGATTAGTAAAAGTTGTAACGGGCTCGCTAAGCCAGCAGAAGAGCAGTTGCCAGAATCATACCAATCTTCCGCACCACCTCGTAGTTCTCTAGAACGCCCCAGAAGATGTTAACACTATCATAGTCCCAATAAGACTTGGGCATCTTTTGGTTGACATCCGCGTAAACACGCGCCATGATGCTGGTTTAATCTGCAAATCGCTCCAGAAGATATGTACAGTCCGATACCAGGTTGAGGGGTCCAGAACGATAAACGGGGACAGGGGGGACTAAGGAATGGTTCGTTGGTACTAAAGAGGGAAAAACAGTTGTCGCAGGACGGGTTAATGGCCAGCAAAACAACAGTATGGCCTTGGATGAAGAAAGAGGAGAGACTCGACGTTGACCTCTTCTGCTTGACCACCGCGAGCTCGCCTGGGACGATAAAGAACACCCCGAGTCACGAGGCTGCCGAACGGCCCACCAAAAAAATGATAGCTGACTAAGGCGGCACAAAAAGATAAGGCTGAACAGGCACGTGACTTTGGTCGAAAGAGACGCAAAAAAGGAAAATCAAGGGCCCGAACCGCGATTCGAACGCGGGGCCTCTCGCACCCAAAGCGAGAATCATACCACTAGACCATCCGGGCTGATTTATGCTTTGAGGTCCGTTAATCGCTAATTGAACCAAGGAAAGGTCATCCAAGGAAAGTTATCCTCGCCCAATCTCTAAACTTCACGCTTGATGGGCAGCTTTGAAGTCGTCGATGTGAAAACGGATGGGTTAAATGGGGGATCGTCAACATTATGTTTCATGATCTTAATGTTCCCTATGACCCAGATGACCAAAGCATTGTCCATACTCTTGCTTTCCTAGCTGAGTGTAAGCTACCTACCTGATCTGCCTGACGCATCGATGTAGCTAATGAACCTTGATGGACAAGTGGGATACACGACGGTTGCCTTGTCTCAAACGGTCACCGGCAAACTGCCCAATAGCATAGCACCGCCGCCAATTCCTAACAAGGCTCCGCCGTCTATAAAAGTCCTCACTCGCCTGAACCTCGCTCTTTCTGACCCGGCCCAAAACAAACGCCTCAGCACGCTCGCACAGCTCTACTCTCTGATCGCGGTCCGGCCAATTAACGAAAAATCTCTTGCACAAGCATGTCAGAGCCTCGATTGTGATATCATCTCCCTTGACCTCTCGGCTCGTCTCCCATACCACTTTAAATTCAAGACTCTTTCTGCGGCAATATCGCGCGGCGTACGGTTAGAAATATGCTACGGGCCTGGAGTTACAGGAAGCGGGACGGATGCTAGGCGGAACTTGATTGGAAATGCCACTGCCTTGATTCGGGCGACCCGGGGGAGAGGCATCATCATTTCCAGTGAGGCGAAGCAAGCACTTGGTGTGAGGGGACCATGGGATGTGATAAATCTGGCATGTATGTGGGGAATGGATGAAGGAAGAGCAAAAGAGGCGATTGGAGAGGAAGCAAGAAAGGTGGTTGCTCTTGCTGGACTCAAAAGGACGAGTTGGAGGGGAACGGTAGATGTGGTATACGGCGGAGCGAAGCAGGAAAGAAATGAGGATTCAGATGCGACAGGTACCGCGAAGCAGACATCTAAACCGGCCAAAGGTCACGGCAATAGTGCGAAGCGAAAGGCATCAGATGGTGGAGAAAATACAAATCCTGCTGAAGAGCCACAGCTATCGAAACGGGAATTGAAACGGAGAGCGAAAAAAGCAAGACTGGAAGCAGCTAATACTGATGGTAACTAAAGCTGCAGATTAATCCTCGAGACCGAGCCATTTGACAGCTGAAGCCACAGTGCCATTCTCATACATCTATTATCGAAGACCCTGTACGAAAGTGAAGAGGAAACATAGTTATGTAGCGCTTATCAATGTAACATTAATAAATTACTCGTCGTTCTTATGCTTGTTTTAGCTTCATAATCTTGACACAATTCGCCCAGTACTCCGTACTTAGCATCGATAATTCAACATGCAAGAAGTATGAATATCATCAGCCTCACGCTCAAGTGGAGCATGTTTGCTGGGTTTGCAATCATCAGAGATCTGAATATCTTGGCGCCAAGGATAAAAAATATTTTGAATATCAGCTTGGAGAGAGAAGAAACGAGAGAGAAAGCTCCAACTTGCAGGAAATCTGTGAATCACGATTAACTCAATTCATAATGTTAAGAGAAGTGTAAACCTCCCCGTCGTCTTATTTAGCAAGTTTCAGCTGTATTCTGTTATCTAACACTGCGTACAGGAAACCTCGCAGCGCACGCACTGCGCGCATACTCAAAGCTCGAGAACCACAGATTATCGAGTCACCGAAACAGACTCTCTTGCTACATGGTCCTAGATGTCCAGTGCCTCTTCATACCGTCCTTAAAACATTCCATTCCTTGACCAAGCCCCATTCAGTCCTCTTCCACAAGAAGAATGAAAATATACATCCGTTCGAAAACACCGAAACCCTAGAATTTCTCGCTTCGAAAAATGAGTGCGGAGTGGTTGTGTTTGGAAGCAGCAATAAGAAGCGGCCCAATTGCATCACACTGGTTCGAATTTTTGACTCCAAGACGCTAGATATGATGGAGCTTCTACTCTTGAACACCCAGACGGAGATGGAGAAGGAAGCCTCAGCACTCAGGGCGAATATGAAATTAGATATTGCAGTTGGAATGAAGCCTATGATACTGTTTGCCGGAAGTGTATGGGAGGACGACACCGCCAGCGCCTTCAAAATGCTGAAGAGTATGTTCCTCGATATGTTTAAGGGAGAGGAGACGAACAAAATCGACGTTGAAGGCTTGCAGTACCTCCTTATGATCGCCGCAGAGGAGCCGACTGGTGGAAGCGACGCAATGAGCGGTATGCCTACTATCCATTTACGTTGGTACAGGGTTCGAACGAGAAAGAGTGGACACAAATTACCTCGTGTGGAGCTTGATGAAGTTGGGCCAAAATTCGATTTCAGAGTTGGAAGAGTGCGCGAAGCCGAAGAAACTATGATGAAGGAGGCAATGAAGCAAGGCAGGAGGCCTCAGGATATGGAAAAGACGAAAAAGAACATCGGGATGGATGCTATTGGTGATAAGATTGGACGAGTACACTTGGGTAAACAGGATTTGAGCGGATTACAGACAAGGAAGATGAAGGGTCTCAAGCGGAGGGCTGGAATTGACGATGACGCTGATGAAAGTCATGATATGATGGAGGTCGATGAAATATCCGAAGATGAGAGCAAAAAGAGAAGAGTGGCCTAAATTAAAAAAAAAAAAAAGTGAGCTCTTCAAGGATTTGTTAGCATGGCGTTAATGGGGGACTGGCCGGGAAAATCCATTGTTGTAATATTCAGTTGTTTGGGTAGCTTAAAATCAAATCCATCACGCATTCTGTTCTCCCCCAAACCCCGTATGCAGGAGTCATTTGCGCGGTTGCTCGTTGGGATTGAAATTACCGAAGCTAAATCCCGGCTACGTAGACTATCCAATCATGTAGAGAAATTGCCGCGATGGCGGAAACTAAACGTTCGATTAGGCGCCTTCAGGCCGGCCGGAGAAAGCTGTCGCTTCTCTTCACATGCCGATGCCGAGGTGCATCGAGGTGGGCGGGCTCCCGAGCGGACATTCAGCGGCTATCTCCTCAACACCAACTCAACACGCAGGAAATTAACCTCACGTTGCGTGCTATTGGATTTTTAGATACATATTTTGCTTTTGCTTTTGTTCTGAGATTCTTTGCAACTCTCATGCTCGCGTGAAGTTCGTCTGTACGAGTACACCGCATACGAAAGGCTCGCAACTTCGCCTGGTCCTCGGCGACTCCTGTGAAAGATGGATGCTGTGAAGGTAAAAGATATACCTTTTCTCAAGGCGCAAACCATTTGGCATGGTACTAATCCCGTCTTTTTCTTTGCAGGCCTCCCTCAACACGATTGTGTTAAATCCCGACCTCGCTCCTCTCCTAGCTATAGTGAAAGCAGCCCGTAATGGCGCAGTATACGGTGCACGAGTGCGGTTTCCGCATGCGCTAGTGTGAGGCCAACCCTTTTACAGACTGTCCTCGTATGTTCTTACGATCGGTATACTGACACGGGTGGTGTAATAGGATCACATTTATGTTTCGGTCGGGAAGGTATGGCGCCGCTTAGGTCACTCTTTACGGATGGAAATATATTTACGAATCTTCTTTATATACAGTTTCCGAGAGAAGATGAAACTCGTATTTAACGCGACGAGGCAACACGCGCGCAACCTTGCCTTCTTCGCAGTAACATACAAATCCGCCATGTGGGCATTACGATACATAGGGCCTGGGGGTTGGGGAAAAGAGGGCCCATATGACACATTTATGGCTGGACTATTAGGCGGCTATCTTGTCTTTGGAAAGTCCCCTGGCGACGTCAGCTTGCAGGTGAGTTCACTTTTCTATCTATACTGCTTTACGGAAGGGAGGTGCTGACGTCAATTTACAGATCGTGATTTATGTATTCGCTCGAGTCATGATTGCTCTTGCGAAAATATCAATAGCACCGAACCAGCATGCGCTATCCCCACTCATAACACCGAAAGCTCGCAATAACATACAGGAGAACGCCTGGGCCTGCTTTGCGAGTCTGAGCTGGGCGTCTGTTATGTACCTTTTCCGCTGGCACCCCGATGCCATTCAATCCAGCCTGCGAAACAGCATGACTTACATGTATGTCCTCACTATCTATAGGCTGGCTGGCTTTGCCCGGTTCTTTCTCCCTTTTGCTAACATTCTGTTTCGTAGATACTCCGATTGTGACCGATGGGATTCCATTGATACACTATTGCTTCGAAATAAATAAAAGGATCCTGCAAGGGAATGCTTGATTGAGAAGATAGATCTATCTGACCAGTTTACATCGGCGTATTTTGCCTATGCCTACTGTTGCCTTTCCCTCGTCAGTTAGGGACTTCGTACGACTTACTTCGAGCGGAACAGGCAAAAGCCACATACTAACGATTAGATTAATTACTTGATCCTAGACTGAGGGGGGCTTTGCATTAAGCATTAGACATCGGCGTGGCTTCTATCTTACTAGAAGTGCGAATCATCATATTCAAGGTCACGGCGTTAGGATTTCGGCGTGGGATTTTTTAGCACCATTGGCAGTGCAGTTACATATATACCTTCTTTTTTAACATGGAAATGATTCAATTTTCAATTTTTTCCGAAATACATTTCATAATATAGGTTGAGCTGTATTGATTCAGCGGGCAGTCCATTTTCACTTTAGTATCACCAGAAATGGAAATTAAATTCGAGAATTAAACATTTGCAATAGTAGTTTATTGTACATTCTTGTCAAAATAAGCTTCATTCCTCGTCCTCGTCCTCTTCATCCTCATCTTCGTCCATTCCTTCAGCAGCATTGATTTTGAAAGATGGATCCTGATCCACCCCGACGTAGCTGTCGCTCATGAGGAATAGATTTAACTCATGTTCACCGGGTGTGGGAACAATATATTCCAACTTAAGCTCCAACTTTTTGCCAACTGTTACTCTCTTGACAGCCAGTAAACTGTTGGTCTTTTCTTCACCCACAACAAGCCACCAGTTTTCCATCTTCTTGGACGGGTAGAACGGAGCGGACACGGTGGTATCGGGTTCCTGATCTTCCTCTATGTCCCGTTCTATCTTCACCTTGATGTAAGCGGGCTCCCCAGCGGTGATGTTTTCTTCGTCGATGAGGCTGAAGTCCAAGTCCAGATTGGGATATTTGTCGTTGGTGAAGGCTGCAGCTTGGATGAGCTGTTTGTTATCAAGGTTAAGTCGCTTGACGAGCTCCGCATAGTTCTTGTTCTCGGATGGGTCCATAGCTTCCATGAATTCGAAGATGTCACGGATCCTGCAAGAAGTCAGATGGTCAATATTGGTCTCTAATTTATTAAGCTGATAATTTGGAACGTACTTGTACTCATTGGCAACCTTGATAGCCTCGGGGCCGAAGTGAGGGATCTGCTTGAGTGGAGAATCTCTGTCCCACATGGCCTGAACAACCATCTGTGACATTTCCATCGCATTCATAGCATTGAGATGGCCCTCTGAAGACAACACATCGACACAAGAACTAAGCAGGTTGAGAACTTTACTAATGATGATCTCTTGATCTTTTGCCAGATCGATTGGAAGCTGGAGACGTGAAAAGTGTGCTTGTAGGAGGACAAAGGCCTTAAAGTGCGGAGAATCATATGTCGGTTGCGCCATCTTCACTGGGACACGATCGTAGATACGCCGGAGGATATAATCTTCGTGCCGGCGAACTTGTATAGACTCAAACTCTGTGGCAGAGGTAACAATTTCTAGAATGCCCTTGAGCTTCGTTCGGGCCGTCAAAGACAATAGGAATGTCTGCATCGTGATGAAAGAGATGTTATAGTAGGCAGCAATCATGGCAGCGTTAAGGGGAGAGACACTGTCGTCCTCTTCATCAAAATCAACGATATTAGCTTCTGCCAACTCCTTTAGAGTATTCTCAACGAGCTCAGACAGGAAGGCGCTAAGTCCTTCATGGCTAACATCACTCAAACCGTAGTAGCTAGGGTTAGCAAGAAGACGGCGGTAGAAGAAGGAATAAGTCATCCAGTCAACTGCATCCTGGGTAGAAGCTATCGCCTTCGTGCTGATTTCGGTGACGAATGCATCGTGGAGGTACAATTGTAAATGGCTCTCCATAGGCAACGCTTCATTCAAGAATTTCTTGTAGTATTCTCGTTTTACCGCAGGTACCATAAGAACGCCCTTTCCGCTTCTATCCTCAAGCGGACGCGAAGCCCTGCCAAACATTTGCAGGACCTCACTTATTGGGTAATCGATGTATCGATGCTCGCGACCGTCGAAGAACTGGGTTCCCATAACAATGACAAGGTGGGCAGTAAAATCAATTTCCCAACAAACATCCCGAGAAGCGAGCATGACTTGGAGGGCACCGATGTTAAACAAGTGCGAAACTATTCGTTTGTCACTAGTACTCAAAGCTTCATGGTAATAACCAACGCCGTGGCTTATCGATTCGGCCAACGCTCCTTCGTCAATTCTATCCAAGAGAGGTCTAATTTCTTCAATATCAGCGTGCAGGAAACGGTCCTCATTGTCGTCAGCAACGCAGGCGGATAGGAGATCCATAGCAGTCGAACGTGTTTGCTTGCGTGACGGGACGAAGACCAAAGCAGGTTTGTTAGGGGATAGCTGCAAGATCGAGGCGTAGGTAGGCTTTGCCATCGCAAGCATAAGGGATGGGAAGTGAGGAATGGTGAAGGACTGGATATGGAGCTCCAGCGGTACAGGTCGAACGTGGGGACTGAAGTTGAAGATTGTGTGTTTTTTAGCGCCCAGCCACTCCCCGATATCTCTGGCATTTGCTAAAGAAGCGGCCAGACCAATTATGCGAAGTTCTTGCTCGGTTTGAAGTGAGATGTAGTGCATCCTCGATACAATGACCTCATAAACATACCCTCCTTGACCTCCGAGCATGTGTAGTTCATCAGCAATGAAGAGCTCAACTGCCTGCACATTTTTGCGTCGTTGCCACTGCCTGGAAAGTACATCCCACTGGTTTGGGGTCGCAAGTACAAGATCGGCATGATCAAGTATTTTTAGATCCGCTGATAGTTCTCCAGTGAGCTTTTGAATTGATTTGCCGCCACCAATGTGACCCAGACGCTTTTGCCAGTCAGAAAATCGCATATCAACAAGTTCCTGGAATGGGGCGATATATATCGCCTTGCCGGCATCTCCCTTTGACCAATGTCTGAGAAGGGAAAATTCCGCGCAGACTGTTTTCCCACTTCCAGTCGGTGCACCGATAAATACATTGTCGTCTGAATCATACAAAGACTTGAATACCTGAGTCTGTACTTTGTTGAACTGTTCCCAATCAGGATATAGTTTTTGATATTCGGGTCGCTTAAGCGCTTTGATTGGAACTCGCTGCATATCCAACAACGGTGTATGTGGAGGGAAGCGCTCAGGAAGAATTAATTTTTGGAACGCAACGGCAACCTTAGTCTCCGAGTGCATCCATCGATCTGACACTAGGGAGATAAAGTAATTTGGAGGCATAGGTTCTGTAATTGGCACCGTGAAGTCGACCAAATGCTCATTCATTTCCGAAGTGGCGTATTCTTTCCGGAGAACGAATTGATCATGGAAGAGAATATCTTCACCATCACAATCCTCAACAAGGATCCAGAATGTTTCTGCATTTCCATGGAGGGAGTCATCCCAATTGAAATTAGGTGTTATTGTAAGCTCAACTCGAAGCATTGAGCGCGTCATAGGTTGCACTTGGGCCTGCAATTCCAGCCGAGGAAACTTCGAAACAAGGTCACACACGACACGGCCTGCTTTCGGAACACCAAGGAGCTCTCCCATTCTCGGCGGGTCAAGATCAAAATAGCTTGACCACGGAACATTGATTCTTTCCGACTTTTGCAGTATGTCACGCGGGCAGGAAGGAAATTGGCGCAGAGGAGACATGGTAGGCCACATCCGCTTTTCAGCCATTTTGCACAGATCTAAGGCAGTTTTGGCAACGGAAGACCAACCCTTCCGGAGGGTAATTTCGAAAATTGCACGAAGAATTCGCCCAGCAGATTGGGTGACATACACCATGTCTGCCATCAATGCCAGCCCTTCTAGCTTTAAGCGAGATATATACGCTTGTAGGAGGACGTTGATTTTGGCATGTGGTTCTTCGATGCCCTCTTTCACTGGGACTGGTACACGGCTCAAAAGTTTGGCCAGCTCCAGTTTCTCATCTTGGCGAACGGGTATATACTTGAACTCGTCACTCAGAGCAAATATTCGGAAGAGTTCGATACTCGAAATCATCGGTTGCAAATGGTGGTTGTAGGTGAGCATAGAATTATGAGATATGTAGTAGTGGGAAGCAATACGCCCAAGCTCTGTAGATTGAAGCCTCCCGAGCTTTTTGTCATACTTAACCAGACCAGTCTTCTCTAATATTATTGCGGCCGAATGGATGAGATCAACACGCCTTTGTTCGAGCGCCTCATCATTCTCGTAATCCGCGCCAACACTGTATAGACCAGGGGAACGGATCATTCTGATAAAAAGGTATGTATAACCGAGCCACTCCACTCCTTCCTCGCGGGACCTGATATTCCCAAGGACAATTTCAGCGTTCAAATTATCGGCAAGCTTACTCATAAGTTGACTTTCAATGGGTAGTTGCTGGTTCAGAAGCGAGAGATAGTACTGCAATTCTCCCTGAGAAGTAATAATGATGCCTTCTCCAAAAGAATCGTATTGTGGTCTACCAGCCCGTCCAAGCATCTGCAGAACATCTTGGGGACTGAGTTCCACCCAGCTTCCTTTTTCTGGAGAATAAACTTGAGTGCCCTTGATGATGACAGAATGGGCCGGTAAGTTGACTCCCCATGCTAGGGTTGCAGTACAAACAAGCACCTGTAAGCTGCCATCCGCAAATAACTCCTCCACAGACGCTCGATCCGCTTTGCTCATGCCGGCATGGTGAATTCCAAATCCATAAGGCATAATGTCTTTTAACGCCGGATCGTTAACGGCGTCTGCTTCTTCGGCCAAAATTGCTCGGCTGGCTGCATCGCTTCTTAAGATTTGGCCAATTGTCTCCATCTCCACTGCTTTATCCCTTATATACCTTGCTGTCTTTGCGGTTTCTTTTCTCGAATGAACGAAAATCAGCATTTGGTTCTTATTAGTACCAACCTGCTCCAGGACCTTGGTATAGCAAACATCGTTCATTGTTTTCAGTTGTTTAATTGCTTTCTTATCGGTAACGCCAATAAATTCTTGCTTTAAGGGGCATGGTCGGAAGGAAGCGTCGAAGTGGAAAAGGCCTTTGACAGGGTCCACGCGTAGGAAACTACCAACGTCACGGTAATTGGGCAGGGTGGCACTGAGCCCAACAAGGCGGACTGGATCCCCGGTTTGTTCGGTTTTGCGTATTGTTCGGCTAACGATACTCTCGAGTACGGGGCCTCTTTCATCGTGAAGTAAGTGGATTTCATCAATGATAATGAGCCGTACAAGCCTTGTGTAACTTGTGTCCGTTGCCTTTCTGGTAATAATGTCCCATTTTTCAGGAGTGGTGACAATGATTTGAGTATCGGCGATTTGTTGCTTCGTCAATTGACGATCGCCTGTAAGCTCCGAAACCTTGATGCCATATGGTTCCAATCGCTTTCCGAAATTTCCGACCTGTTCTTGGACTAAAGCTTTGAGAGGCGCGATATAGATGATTTTGAAATCATCCAGCATGATTTCTCCCGTTTCTGGATTTCGGTTTTTGCCGATCTCGCGAAGTATGGTGAGCATCGCCACATTAGTCTTTCCAGAACCGGTTGGGGCACAAATTAGAAGATTTCCGTCATCATGGAAAGCCGTTGGGTAACATTTGGTTTGTATACGATTAAGCTCCTTAGAGGTGCCAAAACCAAGACGTGCCCAATCCGGCAGTTCTGAAGTTGGGATGTTAGGGCGAGCATCTGGATCGCGCTTCATCTTTGGTGCAGGGACATGTATCTCCTCATACCCTTTGAATGACCGCTTCGTAGACCCTTGTGGCAGTTTGACGTTTGGATTCGTCATCAAGTGATTCCCTTGGTCGAAAACAAGATTCTCCAGGTTAATTACTCTACTGGGTTGAAGCCCACCAGTGACAGCCGAAGCCCTCGGTTTTGCCCCATCGGCTTCAGCCTTCGGTGCAGACGGCATGTCCACATCCATTAAATCCACTTTAATCTTTTTATCGGGACGTTCAGGACGCTTCTCCTGCACTTTCCCACGGAGTTCGTCCAATAAAAGGTGATGGCCAGCATCAACCATTTCATTCTCAACATGCTGCTTTGCATCGGAATCTTCTGCCGCCCGGCGCCATTTTGTTGCCCAAACGATCCTATCCCGGTTGGTGACGAGTTTTTGTACTAATTCTGGGAAATCATAATCGAACAGTTCCATCAAATCATTCTCAACGTCTCGCAAAGGTTTTGCCGATCCATCCTCCAGAGGCTCGCTCATGATCTTAAATGATTCTTGAGCTTTTTCGTGCTGGATGTGTGCATCCGGATACAGTGTGCCGATTTGCCTCTGCAGCCAATATGCGTCTATTTCTCGCGCCGGGATGATGCCAGCGGTACCTTTCGCACTTTTAGCCGTAGTGGATCCAATTCCACCGTCGAGGATGATATCTTCTTCAGCCGTGGTCATTGCGATGTCCCCATCTCCAGTCTCAGCACCAACTTCGTCTGCACCCGCTTTATCTTCCACATCAGACATGTCTTCTGCATCTGAGCTATCACCTTCATCCTGGATTTCGAAATTGCCACGTGCCTCCTCTTCCTCCTCAGATTCATCGTCAAATACCACCGCTACACCTTGTTTTTCATCCAGCTCTGTTTCTCCTACCCCAGCACCACCTTCTTCATCTTCATCTTCCTCTTGGGCATCATAATCTGTGATTTTCTTTCCCAAATTTACCAACTCGTTGAACTCCTTAGATCCCATCGATATTCCCAGAAGGTCGTCGACTTCTTTCTTCTTATCAAAGTCTTTCATGTTGTCATCCTTGAGTAACTCTAAAACGGCGTCTGCAGCACTTCGAATAACCTCGTGTGAAACATCGCCAAGATGGTTTGCGGTGGCCGTAAGAATTAGATCGTACGTAGCTCTTGTTGCAGGAGTTCGGGGGCGGTATTTGAGGCCTTCCACAAGGGCATCTGCGGCGGATAAGATACCAACACCCCGCATCTGCGCAGGCTCGCCTCGTTTTCGCTTGCGCTGCTCTCGTTGTAGAACATCTTCGCCCTCTCTGATTGCACCTCGCTCAATGTCCTTTGGAGCGACCTGCTTTTTTGATTTTTCTGCCGTAGATTGTGTCGCTCGCTGTCCCATATCTTTTATGCTTATACGATTCGCTAGGGACTCTGGGTCGCCGGTGACCTCGTCCGTCCGGCGGGTAACAAATCGACGGTCCGCCTGGAGAACCAGGTTGGACATCGCCGAGTACTTGTACTGCGCGACATTATTTGGGTCGGCCATTTTTGCCTCCCTATGAATCGAGCTTCAACGGGCGTTGAACACTGGGCAGGAGATGGAAAAACAAAAATGCCCACAGCTCAGATCAAATTAAAGGGGGATAAAAGAATGCCGTCCATCCATCAATAGCAAAGCCCTGGCAGTCGAAAGGATAGAATGGTGAATGGTTAGCTGGTGCCAAAAAAGTGCTTTGTTGCTTTGAGCCTCATAAAAGTTTCGCGTTCGCGGACGAAGCTCCAGCTGATTAGATAAGCCATTCATCCTCAAAAAAGCTTAGCGCGTCAAAAGCATCTGGAGCTATCGATAAGCAAACGGTCAAGACGACGACGCGCTTTGAAGCAGAATGGCAACGATACAAGGGATGGAGATATGAGCATTTTGAAGATGGAGGGATTTAAGATACCTCAAAAATGAGCTGGCGATTCACATACAGAATTGGAGTTGAACCAGTATCTGGAACGCGTTCTGCCGCGAGATGCTTGGGCTCCTTCTCTCGCTTCCAAAAGACATATAATCCGCTAGTTCATCGAACAATATGGCGGGGGGCAAAAACCAAATCATCTGTGAAGCTGAAGGACCTCATGCAGGGTCCTTTAAAACCAACAGCACCGCTTGCACCCCTTGAAAATGATGCTCCACAATATCCCACGGTGGTTCAGGGGGCTAGGTATAACATGCAAAAATTCAAGGATTGTGTCCTTTTAACGCGTGTTGGGAGCTTTTATGAGGTAGAAGACACCCATTCTCATTTTCTGGGATGTGCTCGGCTAATTGGGTGTATATATATAGCTCTATTTTCACCAAGCTGAAGAATATGCAGCGCCGTTGAATCTAAAGCTTGCATACAAGAAGACTAACTGTGGCCCTGTACCCATGGCCGGTTTTCCATTCTATCAGCTTGACCGTTTTTTGAAAATTTTAGTGGAGGATTTCAAGATGCATGTTGCCATTAGCGAAGAGTTCTCCAACGACATAGCCAAAAAAGCAAAATCCGGGGGCTTAATGTTCGAGCGCAGGGTGGCTAGAATTGTTACCCCAGGCACACTTATTGACGAAAAGTTTTTGGACCACTCACGGAATAACTTCTTACTCTCGTTGTATATTCACCCTGATAGCAGTCTTGCACGTTCCGACTCAAACAACGAGCATCCACCCGGCCAGGTATCTGATGCAGATAATAAGACAGTTGGCCTATCGTGGCTAGATCTTTCCACTGGTGACTTTCTAACCCAATTTACAACCCCCCAAATGTTGCCATCCGCTGTTGCTCGCATCGGTGCCCGGGAAATAATTGTTGATCAGTCACTGGATACGTCACTCAAGGAACAATTACGGGTTCTGCTCGGTTTAGATCAGCATATTCTAACGTTCTTCCCAGCCCCAAAGCAAACTAAATCTTTATCAGAATGGGATCCTATATTTGATTCTAGTATACCCGAGGAATCTACTTCTTCTTTTACACCTGAGGAGACTGCGGCATGCCACATGCTGTTAGAATATGTCCAAACCCAAATGCAGGAAATCGAGATGAAACTTCAAGCACCCCGGCGGAAACTCCAGGACGATTCTATGGCAATCGACCGTAACAGTTTGAAGGGGCTCGAGATTTTGGAAACGGCTAGAGACGGACTGGGGAAAGGAAGCCTGCTACATGCCGTGAAGAGAACCTCTACCAAAAGCGGAGCACGTCTTTTGAGAGATAGATTGAGTAAGAAGTCCTTGGTTTCTATATCTCTAATTGCCCGTTTCAAGGTACTTGTTATGACAAATTACAGTCGCTCATGCCCTATGTTTACTTAGCCTCCCCATCGACATCACTCGATACCATTAACGATCGACTCGACTTGGTTTCTGAGTTGATAGAAGACCAAGAGTTACGGGAGCGGATTACATCACTCTTGAAGCGTAGTTACGATGCGCAAAGGCTGGTACAGAAATTTTCCCTGGGCCGCGGGGTGGCGGACGATCTAATTTGCCTATCACGAGCCATAGAAGCGTCCAAAGATATTGAATCCACCCTTATACAAAAGTATGGATCTGGAGAAACCAACAAAGCTGGCCCAAACCTACCTGGAAGCATCCAGACAATGATTAGTCGTCTTAATATGGATGGGCCTGGCGCACTATCCCAGCAGATCTTAGACGCAATTGATGAAGAAGGCCTCTCCAAACAACAACGCGCTGAAGAGGACGCTGCGGCAGATGATGAAGCTCTTGCCTATGAGGTAGTCACGAGCGAAGGCTCAGACGAGGACTTATCAGCAATGCCGAAAAAGGTTCAGAAGCGAGCGGGCGTAAAACCGAAAAATACAAATGATCAAGGGCCTCTTAATCAAACGAACTGGGTCATGAAGCGTAACGCTAGCGAAAACTTGCGACGTTTGCATGACGCCCTTGATTCACTTCATTCAGAAAAAGACAAACTAGTAGAGAAGCTTCGTGGAGATGCTGATACGCCCAACCTGAATCTGAAATGGACTCCAGGCCTTGGGCACATCGTCCATATGAAAGGCTCAAAGGCGATGCAACAGTCATTAGATGCTTTTGGAGCCACACGGACGGTATCTTCTTCCAAATCTACCCGTTCCTTCTATTTTCCAGCTTGGACTCATCTCGGGGCAAAGATAGAAGATGCCATCCTACAGATCCGAGTGGAAGAACAACTGATATTCAAGGATTTGAGGAGGGGCGTGATCATGAACCTAGTAAAACTTCGCCGAAACGCCGAGGTCCTGGACGAGATTGATGTTGCATGTTCGTTTGCGATCTTGGCCCAGGAGCAAAATATGGTTCGTCCAATTTTGAACAATGGGCTATCCCATAAAATAGTTGGAGGCAGGCATCCCACCGTCAAGCTTGGCCTGGAAGAGCAAGGACGTCAGTTCATGAGTAACGATTGCTACTTGGGTGGGAACGAGCGTGTGTGGCTCATCACCGGTCCTAATATGGCGGGCAAAAGTACATTTTTGCGCCAGAATGCTCTAATCACGATACTGGCACAGGTCGGTTCGTATGTGCCTGCCGATTTCGCAGAAATCGGACTTGTGGATAGAATATTTAGCCGAATCGGTGCTGCAGATGATCTCTTCCGAGACCAGTCAACGTTTATGGTGGAGATGCTCGAAACAGCAGCCATCTTGAAACACGCCACGCCGAAATCATTTGTTATAATGGACGAAGTTGGCAGAGGGACGACGCCAGAAGACGGGACGGCAATAGGGTTCGCTTGTTTACAGCATTTGCATGATGTGAACAAACCACGTACTCTGTTTGCGACCCATTTTCATGCATTAGCAGACATGACGAAAGATTTCAAGCACCTCGGGCGATACTGCACAGACTTGAAAGAAGACTCCTCCGGTGCGTTTTCATTCATACATAAAGTCAGGCCCGGTGTAAACCGACAGTCTCATGCTTTAAAGGTAGCACGACTTGCTGGTCTTCCGTTGAGTGTTATTGAAGCGGCGAGAAATACCCTTGACACAATGCCGGCAGCTCAGAAACCATCCCAAATTACAGATGCAAAGGTTGAGCCTGTGCATTGCACTTCCTAAACTTGGCAAGTATCATTACTTGTTGCTCTACTGGTGATAGGGGCAATTCCCTTTGAAGTCTTGATCTCTCATAGATATACCCAATAGAACAAATATTAAAACCGTTTTAAATATAATTCGCACAACATTCAGGTCATCCGAGTGCCTAGAAGTATCAAGGAATATATAAACAAGCATTATGATCATGGTTCCAAAGATCGCTTAAGTGAGTAAAAGAGCCTGAAATGTTTTACAGCACGAAAATTACAGCTTAGACCACAAACCCCGGGATGTCCCAGCCTTCTCTGAACCAACATTCGAGCTAACATGGACAGAATGCCCATCGCCGATGGCAATAAGCTCGCAATCCTCCTCGCTTATCCCATTCATGAATTGAACAACCACGAAGTCAATTCTTTCCTTGCCTAAAGCAACCATTGGAGCATGCCATGTCCCAGCCGCATATGTAACGGCTTGGCCGCTCTTAACAACGAATGCACGCAACCTGCTAAGGTCGGGAGGATTGTTGATCGATACAGTAGATTTGGCTCCATTTTCATCCACAGCAGTAGCTGATTGAGTCTGGCCAACCAGCGTCGGAGCCACTATGACGAGGTATCTGACATCTTCGTCATCGCTGCTTTTCCGTTTCCCGCCACGGCTGTGCGAAAGGGGTATAAAAGTCTGGGATGTGAAAGGGTGTCTCTCGAGGAACTTCAAGTCAAATTGACCGAGAGTACTTTCACCGTTGGTAACGTTTGATAGTGAAGCATCCATTGGTGGTGATGGTTTAGATAACTCCCTTGGGAAGCACGAGAACATGCTCATGTGGGGTGAGCCCCTTCGTTGACTTCCATTCGTTCCATATGATTCGTGAAAGGTGGATATTGGGCTATATTTGACTGCTGAGCCTTGGTTGGCGGAAACAGGAGCTGAATGAATTGAAGGGAAATCGGATATAGTGGATGGGAAAGAGTTGAGGTCAGCTGGCAACGGGCTGATGACGGCTGTTCCATACGGCCTGAAGTCCTCTGGTGTTAAGGGAACTGCAGGTATGGGGCGAGTGGGTGAGGAGACAAGAAGGGGAGGAGACATTATGAGATTGAGGGAATACTAGTGACTGGTAGTCTGATATCTTTTTGTCAACCAAATATATTAACCATCAGGCGTTGTCTGCGTTGCATCGGCTCCTCGTCGAGATGCCGAGATGACGGTTGCCGAAGCGCCTATTAGCCGATCACATGAGAGCGGTTTCGCGTTTAATTACGACTACTGCGTAGTAAAATCGGATGAACTGCTCGACAATACATCTTTTCTAATGGGTGATTGCAATGGAGTACAGCAAAGTTGAAACAGATATGATGAGGAAACTGGGAAGTAATTATGCCAATCATAAGCATTCGGCAAGAAACAGAAAACTGCTGGTGACAACAAACGCCTAGACACTTTTGAGAGCCCATCAGTCACCATAAGAATGTGAAGTCGACAAAGATGTAGATGCCGCGCCTAATATGGGCCAGGGCAGCTAAGTACCGTATTTAACAAGGAGAAAGCCGATGCCTCATACCCCTTACCTCGGATTATATTCACCCTAAAAAAAAGCCTGAATTCCAGGCCCTTACAGCCGCCCAGGCTTATCACCAAACGTATGGAGCCCTCCATACATCACTTCTCCCTGGAAATAGTGAACCCCAACGTATTCACCAGTGACGGGGGAAGATATGGGCAACGGCTGGACATCGCCACCAAGCATCCCTTGAGGGGATTATCAACTTCTCGGGGTCCACCCCCCTGGCAGCACATGAACGCACTCATGTGGTGCACCAGTTCTACAGCATCATTAGCCATTTCAGCGCTGAGGTATCAGACGTTGCTTACAGCCGTGCTCTGCTTGTCCGCCATACATATGAATATTCCCACTCTCGGCTGTCCCAGGATACCTTTTTACGCGCATTCTTCGAATGCATGAGCCTTGATCTTGCTATGGGGCAGGATCCCGACTTGGATAGCAAAGAGAACTAGCTTCGTGATAGTTTATCCACCATCGCTGTGTGATATCCTGCCGGTTCGACCAGAAGGAGGCAATCAGTCATTTCCAGCAACAGGGTGGAAATTCTCTAGACGACGAAGACAACCAGCTTAAAGGGCAACCGTTTGATATTCTTGAAGTAGCCCATATTATTCCGCATTCTCTGGCACAAGCGGACGCTGGTGGGGAGCTGGTAAGCCACCTTCTACAAGGATGCATAAGGCCTCATTCTGACACTCCACTCTCTGCAGAGCGACTCAAAAAAAGCCGCATTATTGGTACTAAACATGTTCGATTGTGATGTCTCGCGCTTCATTGAAGGCATCAACATCGACCGCCCACTTAACGCCATGAGCCTTACTCTCAGTTTTCATGCCGTGTTTGGCAACTTCTCGATTTTTTTCGACGTCCTCCCATGCCAGGGATGACCAGCCTGGATGTTTCCAGGTTGCGACCTGGTGCGTCGCCTTCAATTTCGGAAGGACAGTCGGAGTTTCGGGGCTTTTCGCCCATGTCTGCGGGTCTCCCGGTCCTCGCCCTGGCTCTCCCATCGGCTCTCCCATTGGCTCCCCTCAACGAGTCGCATCTCCAACCAATACCCTGGCACCATATGTGCTTTCAAACCCCGATGCCACCCACCATGTTCCAATGCGTGAGTTTTCCAAATCCGAATTGCTTTTCCATATTCGAATTCATAGCACTAGACACCCTTAGCCACTAGCCTCGCTCTGGGCTTTGTCCGACGAAACTCTTATTTGGATGATCCGATCAATTGGGGATATTCTCTAGGCTAGGGATGTTTCTTTCAACGGCGTCTAGGAGCCAATGGAAAAGCGAGAGAGAGGAAGAGCAGCGAAGATTGATTGTTTTATGTCGGAGGGTATTGAAGGGAGGTTACATGACGGCGTATTGAACGCTTTTGTACACGTTTGATGGTAGAAGTCCCGCTATTCTACTTCTGCTTGGGAATCCCCAGATAATAATGTAAATAACACAGAATGCCGGATGCCACATTGATTCTCTAACGTTTGTCAGCACTGCCGAGAAAATACTAAAATCCATCACACGGTATATAGTAACAAGGGCATATAGTACAAAGGAGAAAGCTAAGAACGAAACACAAAAGGAAGGCATATCACAGGCTAAAACAATCATGACACCCAAAAGCAACACCATTTAATCATCAGGAAGCTGCTCTACTGTGGCTTTGATGATCTCAATAAGCTCATCAACATCTGGGCGTTCTGAAGGCTCTACCTGCAAGCACCACCTGACTACCTCCTTAACGGGTTCGCTTATGACTTCTTCCGGATTCGAAGCCTCGTCATTTGAAGGGGCTTTTCCTTTCCCTTTGCCAGCAGAAGTGCTGTTCTTCTCGTCCGGAAATCGCCAGTCTCCACCGAGTACACACATGCTAAGACTGCCACCCGTCTCTTCGCTGCGCGCCTCGAAGGGGCTCTTGCCAACGAGGCAGGCGTATAGTGTACAACCAAGAGACCATATATCTACCTTTGTGTCAATGATAGAGCCTGTTTTTACATCAAATAATTCCGGAGCGCGGTATGGCATAGTGCTGTGTTCGGCGGCCGTGTCTTGAACCGCAATGGCCAGCGAGCGGGAAGTGATGGCGACTGGGCTAGGGCTTAAGGAGCCTAAATCCATAAGAATTGGAGTTTTCCCGTCGTCATCAATCATAATGTTGCCTACAAACGAAGATGTTAGTATCAAGTCTTCAATGGCAATCGCGTTCAACATACCTGGTTTAATATCCCTATGAGCATATGGTCGGAAATCTCCTTCCTCAACCCCTTCCTGGCTCTTGGTCACCTCTCCGTCCATCAAAGGCTCTTGTTCAGTATCATCGTCATCATCCATTCGGCTTGATCGTCTCATTAGTTTAGCGCGGGAAGAGTCCGCGGCTTCACCCTCACTCCTGACCACCTTTGCCTTCTTGGTTGCTACCGCACCGCTCTTCACTTGATACTGATGCATACTTTTCAGAGCCTTTGCAACTCCAAGCATCAAAATCATGAGCTTTCTCTCCGGAAACCTCGTGTGGTTTACAAGATTTGCATTTATAGCGTCTTGTAGATTACCCCGTTGGTAGTATGGAAGTAAAATGTACACGGTTTTCGAGCCTCCATCTTCTCCTTCGGCGCGAATCCTTGACCCGGACTCCGTTACAACGCAGTAGTCGACCGAATGTATAATATTTCTGTTTGGAGAGAAGAGGTTGTAGGCTTCAACCTCTTTTAGAGCATGGGAGACCGATTCCTGACCGAAGGGGCATCTGATTTTCTTGAGGGCGAATAGCTCTGACGTGCTCTTATCCTGGACGAGGTAGACGTATGAAAATCCGCCCTATCATTCAATAGTTAGCCAAAACCATCCGGGCCGATACCACGCGGTGTATTGTGGTAGCTTCGGGTAAACCATACCTCGCCGAGCAGGCGCAAAAGTTTGAAACTCCTGCTATTGATTTTTAATTGCGGAGAGCTCGGAAAGCAGCATAAGCAGTCTGTGAATGAATAGAGGAGATCGAAAAAGTATTGCGCCATGATCGTGGAATTGAGGAGCTAGTTCGGCGCCTCGCAAGGGGATTGAGAGGATGGTCAATCTTCAGGCGCCGGGGACGACGAGGAAATCAAGCTGAAATAGAGATAGGACTAGCAATTCTTCATAAACATGAAATTCTTTCAATCAAAAGCGTATCAGTCGAATGGTAAAGAGATGAACACCCTCAAGCTGGCCTTGCGGGTTGATCTGGCCCTGCGGCTTGTGGCTGAGAAAGAACCGTGGCTTGTTCCTGTTGCCCAGGAACTCTTGACTAATCGGCGGGCCGGCGATGGAGCAGATGTTGATAGTTTGCTAATTCTGAGGTCAATCGTCAAGTAGAGAGAGAGAGAGGCAGAGAGTAGTTCAATCTATTTCAACGGTGAAGTGCGGCTGTTGCTGTTTCTCTTACTGTTGTTGCTGCTGGGCTTGACTGAAGCAACGATTGGGTGGTTCAACTATTTATTTATCTGCATGCTTTCTTTTGCTCCTCTTGATCCCTCGTCGTCAACGAAGAGCACCCCTTTTTTTATTTTGCTGAATGAGATCGAGCTTCACTTAAGATGCCGAATAATGCCATTCGCTAGCTAAATCATCTGTCTTGTCCGAGCATTAAGCGGCAATCAATCTACTCCTTTAAACCGACGCGATCGTTCAATCCACCCAACACCTGAACGTGCAGTTCGCCGACACAGCTACTAAACCGTGTGATCCCACTTCGTCGATATTCGTTCTTGGGCTGAAGCTGCGTGATGGTCGAGAGCACATCCACTCACTTTTGATCAATCGGTTTTGTTTGCCATACAATAATTGAATTGTCACCATGCCTCCTTCCGACGATATTCAGGTGGGGGACGTTGTGAACGTCCCCGGTGGTATGTACGGGACTGTCAGATTCCTAGGAGCCGTGGCAGGGAAAGCAGGGCGTTTTGCTGGTGTAGAACTTGCCCAGGAACACGCAGGTCGGGGTAAAAACAACGGTGATGTCGATGGTCGACAATACTTTACGACTTCTCGGGCTGGTTCTGGTATATTTGTGCCAATCAATAATTCAAAATACGTCACAAAGCGTGCAGCTGCGACACCGTCGACTCCTAGACCTTCGGTTACGAACTTCAGCAAATCTGTTGGACCAGGAACCGCTCCCCCTTCCACCGTTAGCAAAACAAGATTTAGGCGGCCCTCCCTCCCGCGACCAGAGTCTCCCCGTGTTGGGTCCCCGCAGAAATTAAATCTTACAGGCTTAAGGAGTGCATCGTCAGCATACTCCAGAGCTTCTCCTATCAATGGTACCCCGCGAACTCCGCTCAGGTCAGCTAGGCCGTCAAGCCGACCACCCTCGAGGCTCAGTGTTGATAGCACGCCCATTTCATCCAGGAGAAGTGAAATGGTCCGAACCCCTGCTTTCGATGATACAGAAGCGACAGAGAGAATAAGGGCACTAGAGGAACAACTACGGGACCGAGATAAACAACTGGAAGACCAAGCCACAACTCTTTCTGAATTCCAGCAAAGCATAACGGAGCTAGAGGGAGCAGATGCGTTGCAAGTCCGAGCGCAACTTAGGGAGAAAAATGAAAGGTTAGCTGCCTTGACATCGGAATTCGATAGTCATAGGGCGGACTTCCGGAGCACACTTGACACACTGGAAGTGGCGGCGTCTGAAACGGAGAGGGTTTACGAAAAACGAATTGAAGAATTAATGCAGGCCAACCACGAATTACAATCACGCAGCGAAGATGTTGAAACTGTAGCCTTGCAACTCAAGCAGCTGGAAGAGCTAGTCTCAGAGCTGGAAGAGGGCCTCGAAGATGCAAGACGCGGCGAGGCAGAGGCAAGAGGTGAAGTGGAATTTCTTCGCGGTGAAGTTGAGAGGACGCGCCTTGAGTTGAAACAGGAGAAAGAGAAAACCGCCTCGTCACTCAAAGATATTGGCTCACCTGGAGAAGATGACGGGGTGCACAAGCTGACAGCCAAGGACCTCGACCAAAAGGACGATGAGATCAGAGGCCTCAAAGCAATCATACATTCCCTCAGCAGAGGTGACGCGTCTACCCAGGCCTTTATCCAGCAGAATGGGATATCACAGTCGAACAATGGTGGCAGCAGCTTGGCACAGGAGGACACTGAGCGTTTTTCAAAAATGGAGCTCCGCATACAGGAGCTTGAAGACACCACAAATCGGAAGAATAATCGAATTGAGGAGCTAGAGCGAGAGCTAGAGAGTAGTCTAAACGCACCCAGCCGCAACCGAAGTGGTACTATCACGACATCTCCTCTGAGACTACACAAGGCTCCTCCGGCTGTTAGAGATGGTTCGGGCGCACCACGCCACACACATACACTATCTGATCGTACTGTAGTCCCTCCAGATTGGAACGATTCGCCCCAAGCGAATATGCAACATGAGGGGCGACGATTACCAACAATGCAAGAAGCTGACACTCACTCTTCGAGCACTGATGATGAAAGCTCAGGCTGGTGTGAGATATGCGAGACAAGTGGCCACGACATCCTCACCTGCACAAACATGTTTGGTGCGGGCGCTGGTAATAAAAACAACGCAGCCAGCCCACATAACGGCAGCAACAATAATGCGAATACATCCAGCAATGGAAACGGCCTAAACGCCCGACCATCCCTGGATTCAACCGGTGTGAAGGGAGACAGTCCAAGCTCCCAACGAACTGGACGGGACGTCGTCCTCGAAGGCCTGAAAGGGATAGGAGGACTCTCGTCGTCTATGACTCCTATTGCCGGAAAGAATTCAGGTGTCATTGATGACTCGAAATGGTGTGCTTTATGCGAGCGAGATGGTCATGAGAGCATCGACTGCCCATTTGACGAATAATAACAAAAACTTGCATCTTTCAAATACCTTTGCCTACACATAGCAATGACTTTACTTTTCACCCTTGCGATCTAGGCCTGTTCCCCTTTCGGTGAGAACAGCATCTCGAGGCAAGGGAACGACACTCTACCATAACAATATTTCTGATACGTGATAACACACTCCCTTTTACAGCCTTTAATCTAATATACGTTTCCTTTCTACTACTCGGTCTTAATGCACATTCGCTCTTACGGGGTTCGCTATTCCGAATTTCCTTTCTTTACTCCCTACTCATTTTCTATCCATTTCGATCCTTGACAGAAACGAGCATGATTTTAACTTGCCCTGTATTGTATTTCTTAATCTACCTGTTTTGTAGTCTTTTTAATCTCTCGTCTCTTCATAGTTGTTATTAGCATCTCGTTCTTTTCTACTACGATCCGGTCTATCCGATGTCTCTCTACATAGTCATGCACTCTTCCTGGATTAGCTATCAAAATTGGTTCTTTGTTATTCCATATCTTTCTCCCATTGCTCATATCCCAATCACAAACCGCGAAAATAAAGCGCACCTACCGAGTGCTTGCAAGAAAATTGCTGTGACTCCAGCTACTACTCGATTATGACCTGAATAATCATGACTGTCCGTAATGTGAGTCATTGTGTACTGAAATGACTTGGAGAAATAAAAAGTTGGTTGATGGAATTTTCGAGATATTTCCGTTGAATCAGTCTCCTGCAACGAAGAAAGGTCTAACTCGGCTCTCTGGGAGGCTGCTTCACTTCGCCCTCCGCATATTTCACCTGCGCCATTGTGCCACATTTAGCACATTTCCGCTTCTGCACGTCACCACCAAACTCCTCAACCACGGCCTTCACCTGAGTGCCTAGATCGGTACATATGAACTGTTTCTCCCAAACAACCTCTCCACATTCTTTGCAGTACCAGCGCATAGTGTCCGTTATATTCTCCACCCTGGGCATCTCCAGCACCACACCTACGGTATCTGCAAATCGCACAGGGCAGTGTGGTGTATTGGCTGGTAGCAAAAACAGCGAACCCTCGTGGATGGGTATGTCCTGGAACGTAGGGGGGGTAGTTGATTGATCAACAGTCTTCAGGAGCATAGAACCCCGATACTGGTAGAAGAACTCTGGGGTGGAGTTGATGTGATAATCCGTGCGTGCATTTGGGCCGCCGACAATCATGACAGTGTAGCCCTGAGTAGCAGGAGAAGAAGGGTGGTAGACACAGTAGTTATTAACCGGCGGCTGGAGCAGATGCGAGTTCTCCTCTAGCCTGGCGCAAGTAAGAGGGTCACGATCAGCCTCCGTCTCCATAGCTTGGTAGAATCGTCACATAAACGAGACATAGTGACAAAAAAGCACACCAGCGGAGGATTTCAAGCCTACCATTTCGGAATATTCAGAGCTGGAGGAAGCATGTTGGGCGTTTCTGTCTAGATTGTAGCCTGTAGATGTAGTATCAGATGCGAATGACCGTCAACCACATCGGTTGGGCACTTGGTGTTAGGTTGAGGGGCATGAAAACCCTTGCTAGTCCGGCGTCTCTTATGACTCGAGCTGCATGCCCGCCGTGGATCTTCTCTTTTTTACGCCCTGCTTGCGGTCCTTTTGGAGCTCGTAAAAAAACCCACTTTGAAGATTGGGCAGCTTTTTTTTTCGGTGCCGGGAAATCTTTTGGCCCACCTCAACTTTTTTTTTCTAACCATCCGCTCAAAAAGAAGAGGGACTGCAAGAGACAACCAGCAGAAGAAGAAGAGCAAGAAAAGGAGGAAGAGAAGACTCAAGGGACTCAATTGATAGCATACGGAGCTTTGGCAACCTCACAATGGCCACTCCGCAGCCTCCAGTGCGGTTTACTACCCATAGAAATCTTACCTCGCGCCTTGTTCTAGCTACTCTCACCGGCAGACCAGTCCATATCTCAGAGATCCGATCGTCTTCACTGAATCCGGGCCTCACTCCCTACGAAATATCCTTTTTGCGTTTGCTCGAAGCTGTTACCAATGGCTCCCAAATTGAAATATCATATACCGGAACGATTCTCGTGTATAAACCAGGTCTTATAACGGGACTCGCGCCTGGTGTCGGTCCGAATCGCGGTGTTGTAAAGCACGAGCTCCCAGAAGGATGCCCTCGTGGTGTTAGCTATTTCTTACTGCCGTTGTGCCTTCTCGCACCATTTTCAAAGGCACCCCTAAACGTTCTCTTCTCCGGCGCGGGCGTTGTGACCTCTTCAACTCCTTCTGGTGACATCTCGGTCGATAGTGTCAGAACGGCGATTTTACCACTCTACTCTCAGTTTGGGATATTTAATAAACTCGAAATTCGTATATTGCGGAGATCAAATGCGGGACCGACTGGAAAAAGTGGTGGCGGTGAGGTTCAGCTGGTGTTCGGACATCAAGTTCGTCTTCCCAAAACGCTTCACCTATTAAATCCTGGAAAAATCAAGAAGATACGCGGCGTAGCATACTCTGTCGGAGTATCAGGCTCCAATAATGCTCGGATGATTGAAGTCTCCAGAGGGATACTGAACCCTTTCGTCTCCGACACCTACATATTCTCCGATGTATCCTCTGCTCCACTTATCCCTGCTCCCACCAGGGATAATCCAGCTGCAAAGAAAAAGGTTGGGGTTGGTTTCGGACTCTCTTTGGTTGCGGAATCCTCCACCGGGTGCCTTTACTCCGCCGATGTAGCCTCTCCGCCTACCGGGGGCGAGCCGCCAGAAGAGATCGGAAAACAGTGCGCTTATCAACTTCTTGAAGCTATCTCGGTGGGTGGCTGTGTTTCTCGAGTTGCTGCTCCCACAATTTTCGCTCTCATGGCGATGGGATCCGAAGACGTTGGTCGACTCCAAGTAGGGAGGGATATCATCGCCGACGAGACTGTGGTTCAGCTTGCTAGGGATCTCACTAAGCTTGGAGCTTCCGGATGGGGTGTTAGAGACAGCACTGATGGAGACGGTCAGGTCGTAGTGAGCGTCGTTGGGAGGGGAATAGGAAACGTTGGCAGGAAGATAGCTTAGTCCTTCTACCTGGAAAATATCTTCGAAGATACTCCCTTGAAGGGTCGCTCAATATTATGTACCGAGGAGCAGAGCAGAGCATCTACGAATCACTTGGCCTTTTATACATCTTGCTCTCGTGAAGCTGTATCAGTGTTCGAGGATTATTGCCCTCTGCGCCGATGGTTGACCTCGATAAAAACATCGAATACACGGAGATAGGGGCATTTCAGGAAACTGTGGCTGGCGAGGAGCGACTATCATGCGAACAGCTTTGCCAATTTATTTACGACCGCAGTTCTGCTACTTCGGACGTTCAAGGTTGCTCAGTCCTAAGATCGAATGGGTGCTAAAATTTGAAGGGCTCGTACAGTTTACGATGCAAGTCCTTCATTAATATCCACGCCCCGTACTCTGTCCGACCCCCTCCCGCCGTCCCCTACATATGACAGAACGGCAGGTCTTGATTTTGGCGCTGGCCTATATATGAACGGCCTATATTTTTTTGTAAATAGCAGGCGCCTACCACCATCTTACAACTATTATCACCCACTACTTCTTGTGGTGATTCATTAGACTCCGAATGACTACAGATATTTCCAATATACCAGTTCTCTGCTATCAGCTTCCAATACCTTCTTGTTTCCCACTTCCGCTCTTTTCCAGATGACACACTGCTGTGCTCTCCGTCCTATTCCGCTACGTTTTTCCAACCTATATATCGTCACCCAACTCTTATTTCCTGGTTTAGTGCTGGATTCTATGACTGGGTGAATCTGTATGTTGACAGTCACTTCCAACTCCTATGTTTTTCCCCCTATTTTTATCAGCGGAAACCAGGACACAGCTCTGCTTGTGCCTGGTTCCTTCTCATACAAACCATGGGAATCTTCTATCTAGTCACTAGATATCAGTCCTAGTTGATTCTCAACATGACTTCGATCAGAATTGAGTCAGAAGGAAATGGTATAAAAATCCCCTCCTCGTCTCCTCTCATCGTCTTCCTTTTCTCCTTTCTACAACACAGGACATCCCCTGCCAACCGCCTTATTTTAGGTCAACTACTTGCTTTGCCCTGGCATTTTTCTCTTAATTAAAGCCTTTGCTTGCTTATTCAAAAGATATATATATCGCCCTCCAGCCAATAATTCTAGAATGGCTTACACCGCAATGTATATGCTGGCCACTGGCCCAAACTCAGGTGGTCTACCTTCAATCGGTTCCGTCGCCGCCAATTGTTCGAAAACCGCAGACACCTCATTTATCGACTTCATTTGCTCTACCCCGGAGGCAGAGTCGATTCGTTCTACCTTCGGCGAGGTAGCTTACCAACATTATGTCGAAGGGTATCTCGCTGCCCAGGAAGCGCAGGAGAAAAGTGTCCCGGCCAAAAGGTCGAAGATCCAGCGATGGATAGCAAAGATCAGGAAGGCATATAAGGATCGTACCTGATCAAAAAAAATGTCAATAAAGCGGGCTTGCCTTCACTTTATGGTAAGAAGTTCACCTTATCCCCTTCATCGAACTATCACTAACATGTCATCTTAGTGTCGCTGCATCGAAACCTGCGGAATTCGGCACCGTGTGGTATAGCTTTGCATGCAAGTCAAATTCTGGGGTAGGCCAGGGATTGCACCCTATGAGGTTCGTATATCTTCACTTCACCATCACATCGACCTTCTTGCTGTGTCATGTTCATTTGCTAACTGAAACAGCCTCTGCAACCCGCTAAAATAAAAAACAGGGCAGATGGCGACCTTTTAAAACCATTTATGGTACAAAACAAAAAACAAAACGTCCTAGGGAATTGAGGGGTCTCCATGGACCGAGCAATGCGTCTCACCATCGAGAGAGCTGTACTTGAGGGCGCTGGCAATATGCCATGCTGGTATGTTCTATCTGAATCCCACCTACCTGACACGCCTCGATTGAATAGTCAAACTAACGTCACTCCTAGAACATTACAGGCGGCCAGCCTAAAAATGGCAGACATCGACTTCGAAATGCGCAACCGTTATAGCACTATCCATCTGGCAAATGCGAACATGTTGATACCGGCCGTTTTCCGATCGATTGTTCTTTCAAATTTTCCGTCTGCGTTCGCTCGTCGTCAATTGCGAGTTTTGAACCGTTCGATGCTGTCCTGGCTAAGGTTTTTATCCATTTAAAAATAAATGGCAGGTTTCCCTTGGTCGTCAACCCAAATGGGGTGGATGAAGTTTTTCCGCAAAGAGTGATGTTAAAGTACATGTTTGATTACTATATTCCTGTATGGCTCGGTGTTAGAATTGATGAAATGTACTTTCTTCCTCTGGAATTATGTGCTTTGCTCATCATATAATACCGTCTCTACAATCCGTAGTTGAGTAATGGCTCTGACCTGAAGGTCTTTAGCATATGCAGTGCAAGTGATAGCTATATTGTGGCACTATTTATTCTAAACTAACCAAGCGTCTGATCAACAATTCCCTGCAGGACAGCCAATTTTCGTCCCGTACGTTTCACCATCTAATCCAGCTATCGCCAGAACAGCGTTAATGACGCCTCCAATACCCTCACCGGCCATCAACCCAGCCGCAACTGGATATCCATACGCTTCAAAAGACGCACTATCCCTCCTATTCCAAAACAGCGCTATCAACGCTCCCGTCAACATAGCAAGGCCATATTGCGAGGTAGGAATCAGAAATGCCATTGCAATAGTCATCATGTTAGGATGATAAGAGCGCATCCAAAGCAGTTTCCCGGTCCAGACAAAATGTCGTATAATCACCGACATAGACCCCACGACAGCCATGGCGATGGAGAATTTCACGCTTGAAGTAGGGATTGGGAAATCTGGATCTGTTACCGCCACTGCTGCAGCGCGCCAGGCTGATGCAGAAGGGGCGGTAAAGGGGCAGGTTTTAGCATCATGATCCCCATCCCCTGTGGAAAGGATGCAGGGGTATGCGCTGGCGAAGATCGAGAAGACGGCTGGGGCTACGAAGACGGCGAAGAATGTCCCGATGGCTTGGGCGGCGTATTGTGTACGCGGTGGGGTGTTCAGGAGGAAACCAACTCGGAAGTCTCCAGTGAGATCTGGCATATTTTGGAAGATAGGGTTAGTAGCCGGCCATAATGGTAGTTCGCAGTGAATGGGGATTTCTTGAACATGATAAGAAACTCCAGGGGTACATGGGACTAACCGCATGCTTGATTTGCGCCAATGCTCGATAGAGCTCCGCCGAGGAGGTTGACTTTCTGAGACTGATCTACCGTCCATTCGGGACCGCGCGTTGTCAGGCCGAGAACAATCTGAGAGGCTTTGGAGATCGCCGTGATGGGAGTTATGTCTGCATACGAAGTTAGATAACCAAGGATCTCGTTTGATAGCACACCTAATACCATACTACTTACCGGTAGCACCTGTTGCTTGGATGGCTATAAATGAAAATGCAAAGGTGAGGCAAAGGGCTAGAAACGAGGATAAGGGTGGTATGCCATATTGCCATTTAGCAATAATGCAAGTTATCACCGGTATGACAATAAGACCTGGTAGCCACATCCATTTCTCGATAGCTCCCGAGTGATCTCTTCCATGTAAGGCCTCATTCTGCAGTGGCATATACCGTGCTGCACGAGATTTCACCTTTGAAACCAGCGCTTTGAATGACTTGACGACTTCGCAGCCCGTGAGCCAGAAAACTTTCCACTGGCACCCGAGCTCTGTAAACAAATTCTATCACTTAAAAGACCGTTTTTCAAAATATAGAAGGCAAGAGTTCGACTGGTTCAACATACCGGTAAACCCAACTGCGATCATGCAAGCTACCCCTGGCCATAGCAACCAGTATCTCGGGCTAGGATGAGTTGCATTGGCAAATTCCTTGGAAAATGAACCATATGATGCCAACCCAGACCATTTCGGAACATCCGAGGCTGGGATGCCAAATGTTAACCCTTGGGATACTGTATATGGGCCTACTATTCCCCTGTTCAATATCAGGTTAGATTCAAGCAGCGTAGGATGAAGCACCGGGTATCTGTGAGGAACTCACCAGGCAAGAAACGATCCAGCTACAAACGACAATGCGACGTTCATTCCAACAAGGAAACCCGACCCGATAAATGCTGGAGTCCACTCTATAAACCATCCCCAGCTCTCGATAGCGAAGGCTGTTTTGGCTGAGATGCCTGACAGAGCCAGCCATGTAAACATGTGCCAATCCTTGCGATAATTACGTGTTAGTTGGGAGCTTCTCTAGCCTTAAACATAGGCAATGTCTCACCCATAGAATACCCGGGGCATACTGAGATACCACTCGAAGGCACATCGCAATAATGAATGCGTAAGCTAGAGCTTTCATTTTACGGCGGGCTTCAAGGGAGCCGCCTGCTGCAAGGTGCATGCTTGAGATAGTGATAGCAGTTGCTGACGAGGAGGGAAAGACAAGATGAAGCTCCCTCGCAACTTGAAATATGAAAAATCTCCGAACTAGAGATATCATCAGTAAAGCTCGACCATCGAGAATGAGGGAGGTATCAGACGACCATACGTGGAGTAGCAAAGAACAGCCCAAAGTATCCTCCCGCAGCCGTTAGGGTGATGATCCGCGAGAAATCTCTCCACGGGCTACTGAGAAGATTCAGTTGATATAAAGCTGGGAACGCGGATACAAATACACCAGACATTCCACCAGCTGCTGTAGCCGCTGTCTGCACGATGTTATTCTCATGCGGTCCAAAAGCACCACCCAGAAGAGAGGATTCTGCGAAATGTTTTGACCACGATTTGAGAACGGCGAATCCGATTATCGACTATGAATCCAAACAATAGTTAAACGTTAGGTTTAAATCATAGATATAGACTGGACTCTCCTGTCTGCACACTTGTCATCAGGCTTGGATAGAAGCTCACCCCAAAGATATTAGCGGATGCCGTCCACCCAGCTCTAAGCCCTAGGTAAATGTTGGAGGCATTGACCAAAATGCCGCATGATATCCCAACAAGAAGAGCGCGGAAGGTAAGGATATCTTTCTCCATTTGAGATGACAACCCGGGAAATGGTCGAAACGGGTCTTCGGCAAAGCTCTTTGCAGCCGTCTCTGCCTCTGCCACGGCTTCAACTTCTTCCCCATTGGAAAGTAATGCACGATCTGCATCATTGGCATCATCATCTTCTATCTCATCACCACTGTATTCATTTAAAGCGGTGCTTGCACTGGTGTCACGTAGAGATACCGGGGCTCCATGAGCGGATAGCCTTAATGCCCGGGAACTGTTAGCAGAAATTTTGCAATAAAGTAAAAGGATAAAATTGATTATGCTAGAATATTGAGAGATCGAGTGAAAGCATCAACGACGAAAACGGGGTGTAGTTGCATACGTTCCGAGCTGGATAGCAACGCCATGGTGGTCTCTTGATGTAGAGGTGTCTTCATCGAATCGCGCGGCCGACATGGGATTAGAAACAGCAATACCAGCGTTTATCGGCTTGGATATTGCAGGCTTGTAGATGATGATGGCTTTCTGGGTATATTATATATCATGGCATGAAAACTAAGTCGCATCGCAATTCGACGTTCGTTGTACGCATTTCATTTTAAGTCAAGTAGGTAATTTGTGGCGTTGAAAGAAGGCTGGCTTGCTCGTACTCTTAGCTTTATTCCTCAGATCCGACCTAGTTGAGTATTCAATTGGCAACATGAATTGAAGCAGCTAGACCTGTTCTATTCTATCATCTATCTACTTCATCACAGCTATAACTACCCCAGAAACAATTCAATATACTGGTCTCTTTCACGTGAGAAAAGGTCCACTCGCGACCGTTAAAACCGTTAAACCAAGATGAATTGCCACAAACTACTCGCCCAGCAGGTTGCATAAAAGCTAAAGTAAGGTACAGATGTACAGACAGCAAAGGCATAAACAGCCTGCAGGAGAAGGAAATCAAGGTGTACGAACATAATAATGAAGCAACAGCTAAACAATCAGTGAATCCTTGGAGACAGACAAACAAAAGGGAAAAGGAATAAAGCAGTATGATGAGTGTAAAAGGGTACAGTGTAGAAAAGGGGAAAAGAATAATATGGGATTTTTAATACAATTTTGCACCCCTGCGGCCATATTATCCCGTCATTGGGGATGATAGATAACACCCACAATGCTCTAAGCAAGGTCAGGAACAGGAACTCAGCCCACAAGCAAGAAACTGTGTGGATTAAGCAGTTTCTGGCTCAGACTCTTTCGCTGGAGTCTCTGCCTCCTCTTTCTCCTTTGTGTCTTCATCGACAGCCTTTTCATCACTGGCATCCGGCATGGGAGTATCAAGATCCTTCTCGGGTGCTGCCTTTTCTACGTCCTGGTCACCTTCTTCTGATTTCTCTGGCTTTTCCTCTCCCGTTGCTTCCGCATTCTCTTCTGACTTCTCTTCGGATTTATCATCCGACTTCTCAACTTTGTCCTCTAGCTTCTCTTCGTTCTTCTCTTCTGACTTCTTCTCCTGATTCACTCCGTTAGCGGCAGGCTTCGCTTCAGATGGGCCAGCTGCAGAAGGCAAATCCGACTCGAGAAGCTGTTTCCACTTCTTCAGGATGTTGACTGTCCGGTCGCGGAATTTGAATTCTTCGTCTTTTGGGATCGAATTTAACCGTATAATAGCCTTTAGGACTTTATGGATCTTGGTAGTGCGAATAACGCTGACCTCGAGATCGGAATATGACTCCAACTTTGCGATATAATTGGACATGGCCTTCATTTCATCCTCACCTGGAGCCTGATCACGTGATAGGAAGCCTTTCTGGAGCTTGTATCGCAGGTAAAGGACTGAAAAGTTCAGAGGTTAGCATCGAGTACGAAGATGGCTGCATCAGTTTGAGCGGAGCTGAGTGAATACTGACTTTCTTTTTCTCTTTTGGCTTTAGCATCTTGTTGAACTGCTGCGGTATCGGGTTCTTTTGGTGTTTCCGCAGCTTCCTCGTCGCTGGCCGCTTTATTGCCCTTTTTGCCTGTGCCCTTTGATTTTTGGGCTTTGGAAGTTTTCTTGCCCGATTCATCGGCGGGTGCTTTTGGCGTAGTCAACTTGAGTTTAGTTGTCGTCTTGGGTGTCTTGGGGGCCTGTAGATTTTTCCTCCGTTAGTCTTTGCACCCCGCCTCGAAGAGCTGAGGCTGGAGACCGGACATACCTTTTCGCCCTCCCCTTCGCTATCTACGTCCTTCTTGCGCTTTTTGGTGCCCTTTCGCTTCGTAGTGCCGCTATCTTCCATTTCAACATCCTCCGCAACATCCATGCTCTTTCGTTTTTTCTTGTCTTGCTTCGCAGCTTTGGCAGCTTCCTTCGCCTCCTGTGCCTCTATTTCTTCCTCAACCGCCCTCTGATGTTCTGAGAGCATGTCCTTAAAGTACTGGAGGTCGTGCTTTTCAGTAGCGACTTCATAAGCAGCTAATAAAGCTTTGGATTTTCCCTTTTCCGTGGGATTGACACATGCCTCTGGATCTAGCGGCGTCAGGTCTGTGTTTGGAATCCAGGAGCTGTGGGAGTAACTGAGTGTTAGCGGAATTGTAGTCATAGGGGGTGTTGGGAAATTTGCCACATCAGGCGCACCACGAGGAGGGAATAGGAAAAGAAGGAGCGATAGGAAATTGACACCCACAATTCATTAGTGTGCAAATACATGATTGGGAATGTTCGCTCATGTGCTCGTTTCCCCTCGTCGCTGTAAGGTTCTCTGTAGGTACCATCGAGTTGCTTTGTGGTGACAGGTCGCGTAGCCAGAAGACTCTCGGGGAGCATTTCCTCGTCACAGATGATAGCTGGCCAGGGAGAATACTTCTTTAGACGCGCGAAATAATACTCTCCAGGTTTGGCATGGAGTTGAGTTATTCGGGCAGCAGACTTTCTCTTGTTAGACTTCCTGGAGCGGCCGTCGGAGGCACCGGTTGATTTGCGCTTTCCATTGCCTGACTTCTTCGCAGACGCCGATTCTCCATTAGCAGCGGCCTCTTCCTGGCCCTCGTTACCTTCCGCATTGTTCGTGGTAGTGTCGGCTTCAACCGGAGCGTCAGCGGCGGCGGTTGTTTCTTCTTTGGTGTCTTCGGCAGGAGTAGATTGAGGTTTCTCTTGTGGTTCGCCAACAGGGGTTTCGGCGGTTTCGGCTATCACTGCACGCGTAAGCTACTGAGGAACGAAAGGAGAAATAATAGGAATGTCAAATAGGGCGTACCACCAGCCTCCGCTACCTTCTCAGGAGCATCGGCAACCTGTTCCGAGGGAGGAGCATCAGGGCTCTTAGCTGTGGGTTCTGTGTTGAAGAAAAGGGAGCCCGGAGTTAGCTTCAAGCATCATCCAAGCATGGAAACCATAGGGGCGTTGTTACCAGCGTCGGCCATGATGTGTGAAAATAGCGCGGTAGCACGCGAAAGCCAGTTGTAGACGGACGATGGACGGGCGTGTCAAGGAGCTAGCGATGATCGTTGATGGTTGATGGATTGGTAGTATTAATTGTGTTGTTGTTGCCAATGGCTTTGAATTTTTGGTTGGGTTTTCGTGGTGGTTGGAAGGAGACTTGGTGCGCGAAAACCGTGGCGTGAGACAAGCAACGCGTGGAGGCCAGAAAAAAAGAGCCAGCTGCAGCCAACCGGCACAACAAAAACCAGTAGATCGATCACAATCGCGTAATTTCGCTCAAAAATCCTAGCGATGGCGTGTCGTAGTGTAGGTCTCGTAGGCAAATCAAAGTCCAACCCAACACATTCGACCGCTTGGGGTGTAGATGTAGGGAAGTTGCCGCCAAATCCGCCGGATGAGTAAACCCCAGAACGGCGACAATAGCTCCAAGTGAGTCGAAAGTAGAGCCTTCGAGGATCCAACAGAGTGCTCCCTGAGTATAAGGAATAGCAATAGACCCGTATTTAAGAAGTATAGGCTTCTCAAGGCAAATCAAGGGCCTTGTAGTTCCCAAGACCGTGACAGATGCCCAACAGGCAGATCTCAGCTTGGGTTTCGGAGAGAGAGTAACACAAGTGGTATGGTTTTGACAGAGTTCCTCGCGTCTTCTGCTTTATTATCTCCTCTGAGGTTTGATAGTCTGTTCGGCCTAGTGGTCTGCTCCCTTTTTAATGTATATTCGGAGGGTTCAGGCGCCGGCAGTAAGCCAGTAGATCTCAAGCCAGGTAGTTGAAGCAAGCGCCGAAATGATATTTTCTTAGTCTTAAGAGACAGAGACAGCTGGGAGTTGAAACAAATTTCCCAGCCACAACAAGGACATGGGAAGGGTATCAAAGAGGATGTTGTCGTGGAGGCGAAGAAAGGTGGTTGGGCTGGTGGGTAAAGTAACAATAGAATGGGCAAATAATGGCTTCTTTGGTCTTTTCCCACAACAACAGTAGAATCTTATGGCAGCTTATGTATAAGAAGAAACCGTTGAAATATATTATTATCTAGTTACATGATTGATTCCCACGATAATCGAGTCTTTAGATTCTTCAAGATGGCTGTTGATGCGACTCTCCCCAGGGCGTATTTCTGCTACACCCATCTTACATCCTGCTTATCATAAACATGACCTCACTCAGAGAACTACAAAGGTGAATTCTACGCGTCTTTACATATTCCTACGCGTTCTTATCCTCTGCTTTGTGCGTCGATTTTCAGTGCGAGATGGCTCTGTGGGCGACCATCAGATAAGATCTTAGATAAGCGCCATATGACATCATCCAAGAGCTCGTTCTGTGTCTGCGACTCGCTGAGGTTTGTATACATGTACCTGTAGCAGAAACAGTTCCAATTGACATCACATATTTCGTCATCTTAGGTGCTAGTATTAGTTATAAGATCAGGTGCAGTTGTTGTATAGTTTTAAGCTCATCCAGCAGTATTCACCGCTGCCACCACCGGAAATTTGAAAAAATCAGAATAGGAACCAAGACATAGCCATGTTCTCTCATTGTAGATCTAGTATGGCAACCTGCCGCCATCTACTTTCAAAACCATCATCATTGCCATCCCTCTCGTCCCAGGCAAGATGTCTTGTTCCGTCCGCCTCAGGTGCCGTTAGACGACGACACTTGTCCAATTCATCGTTCCTTTCGAGGAACAACGGCGGAGTAACCACACTTATAGAGGATAAAGAAAGAGGCCTGGGATTTGCGAGGTCGAATCGCTGCCCGCCGAAGCCGCGTGATAAGGGAGTTACCGAGATTAGAGGGCCATATTATGCGGTATGACTAGGTACAATTTGCCATTAATAGCCCATTTACGCTGATATTTCATGGGCTAGGTCATGGGCAAGAGATACCTGCTGGATATCCTTGAAACGTGAGGAAACTGCTCCATTTCGTTTGGTGCGATGAGAGTCTGATAACGGATTGGTTTGATAGGATGGGCACATATGTCGATGGCCTCAAATTTTCCGGTGGTACGTGCTTCTATGAGATGCGGCCTTCCATGCCAATGTAGATCTGCTGTCTCTAACGTTTGTATAGGATCGTTTTCACTTTTTGAAGAAACCCAGCTGAGAGAGTTGATCGAACTTGCACACCATTATGACGTTTATGTCTCAACCGTATGTTTCAATGTTTTATCTAGTCACTCCAGGGTATTTTTTGCTAACAAGATTAATTCTAAAAGGGCGGATGGGCAGAGCATCTCTTGACTCATCCGGATAACGCCACTGTGATGGAAAAGTATTTGCAAAAATGCAAGGATTTAGGGTGAGTTGCCAAAAGCTAAAGCGATATGAAAAGCGCGTAGTGAGATCGACGCTAACACCAGGGTATATATAAATAGATTCGACGTGGTTGAACTTTCAGCTGGTTTCTTGTCATTCCCAGAACACGACTGGTTGCGACTTGTTGATAAGGTCCACTCATATGGCCTCAGAGCAAAGCCCGAGTTGGGCATTCAGTTTGGTGCTGGGGGAGGTATGTATATATGACCGCGGTGGCCCGCCCTGATATAATAGAGGTGGCGCTGAGAAATTGTTTTTAACGATTATAGACACTCCTGCCGGCGAGCTTGAGGCGATAGGAACAAGTGATCCTGGGAAGCTAATTAACATGGGTCGACGGTTCCTTGAAGCTGGAGTAGAACGCCTGATGATTGAAAGCGAGGGAATCACCGAAAACGTCAAAAGTTGGAGGACGGACGTCATTTCACAGATCATGAAAGAGCTACCGCCTGAAAGGGTTATGTTTGAAGCTGCAGATCCGAAAGTATTTAATTGGTATATCCGCGAGTTTGGCATTGATATCAACCTCTTCGTTGATAACTCCCAGATCGTCCAATTGAGCGCTTTGCGGCGTGGAATATGGGGTACTGCTGATACATGGGGAAAGGTGGTCTCTTATAGGCCGAATGGTAGTATTTAAGGACCAGAACATCTTGAAATGTATATACGAAAGTGATGGTAGGAAAATTCTTGTACATTGCAGATTCTCGGTGTAAAATTTGCAGCAGGGTATGTAGACAACCTTGTATCGACGTAAGGGTGTTATTGGATATCGATATCCCCTCTCTGGGTGAAAGTTCAAAGGTAAAGACGATGAAGAACGCCGTATGGGCTGATAGGATGGGAAGATAAGGCGCTGTGTGTTGGAGGTATCTGTGTTGCGCGATTCAACGCCTTTTAGAGCTGCCAACGGCGGCAGCTTCATTTTTGCTTGCTCGAACGGTATCTCAAGATTTACTCTCGCCTTCTTCGACAGCCATCACCACAACGACGCAGATATCATCGGGTTTCCCTCCCCGCCAGTGTTCCCAGGGTCGAAGCCTTTGCGTTTCTTTCGCAAAAGGTCCATCGCGTCGAAAATCCATGCTGGCAATTTTCGCTTCTCCGGCGATTGTGACTGCCAGCAAAGCTTGTAGCGTGTGGCTTGATATGTGGCGCTTGTCGCCTTTGCGAGGAGATTTCGCCGACCCTGTGCTGGCGGGCTGAGATTTGCTGGAGCTTTTGCGCAAGGAGAGCCCTCCCGGCTTTGTGAGGCTATCTAATTGGTCGGTGGCGGTGATGCCCATATCCGCCGTCCCTTCCCAGGCGCCAGTACCCATCATACGTGCAGTTACTAGTTTCAAAACTTCCTGGTTGTTTAAGTTGTCGAAAACGCCATCCGTGGCTAGAACCAAAACATCTCCGTGTTGCATCTTACAGTCTGTGATATTCGAGTCTTGTGGGAGGTCTTCAAATTGGCGGCCTCCAAAAACAGCAGACTGCATTCGCATTAACGGAGGCATGACGGAAAGTTGGTATGGTGTGTTGAAAGCATGTGTCTGAGGTGTGGAATAATGATGGACGGCAGCTAATCGGAAAAGGAGAGATCCAGAGTCTCCAAGGCTGTAGGATATGTTAGTTCACTCAAGTTCGTAGAACAGGCAGGTAGTTTTATAACATACTTCGCAAGCTGGAGCGAACCATCCTCATACGCGACGCCAATACAAGCTGTACTGCTTCCAGCAAATATGGTTTTATCCACGAGGGTTTTCTCATACCCTTGCTGCATCAAGCTGGTAGCACGTAGGCTTTTGGCGGGTGATTTCCAATTGAGTGCTGACTCTGCCATATGGCCACAAAAGGCATGCGAGAAATCGGCTGGATCAACTCCAGATTCTGTCCAGCCACCGACTCCATCGGCGACACCAAACGCGATCGTGTTTTTGTCATCCCCGACTCTGCTCACGAAGAAGGCATCCTCACCGCTATCCGGCCTGCCCGCCTTCCGCTCCATGTAATTGTCGGTCTTTTGCAAACCGAGCGCATCTTGAACTTCAGGGTCGAAATTGTGGAAATTTGATTCCGGGTTAAATCTTCGACTCTTCCCAGAAGAGGACACGGCGATGCGATATGATATACGCGGCCGGGAAGATAAAGGAGCAGCGGAATGGAAGAGTTTCTTGAGCTTCGAGTTGGAGCTTTCTGGAAGTCGGGAGAACTGAGGACGGTATTTAGGGAAATGTATGAAGCCTCGAAACCGATAAAGGCTGGATGGCGATATCATAGTCGCCATTAGGTAGAGTAAATAGTGTTTATCCCCAGCAATCCATGCAATCTCCTGAGCTCTTCAATCGGCAGGTTTCCCAGGGGTGCTGGCAGGGTGCGAAGGAGTTCTGAAGATGTACCGTGAGTTAGGAGGCATGGGCGAGAGTGCCTCCCAATTCGATTTCTAGATTAGCCAGACATGAGAAGAAGAGCAGCGCTCTGATTCTAATCTCACGATGATGATGTTAAAAAGCAAAGTTCAGCGAGCCAAAGAAAAAAATAAAATATTAAGGAGCCACAGAAGCTTCCCTTGAACGCCGGCTTTGCGCCAAGCAAACCAAACATCCGCAAGTCAGGCTAGCTTGCTATCGACGACAGCTCTTGAAGAGGGACATTTTTGCCCTTCTATCACTATCTATTTGGAATATACGTTCGAATCAGAGTTATTCCGCTCTCTAACCGCGTTGCGACAGGAGTATCGCCATCATGCATCCAGCCCGTCGAGCATACGTGGAGGAGGTGCCCGAGGTATGTGGTCTCCATCTGGTTCTTTGAATTACTCTATATGTTGATACTGTATCTATGGAGCTGCGCCGTAGCGTGTACTGCTCTGGACAGCATAGCTGATGGGAATCATGGCGAAACTAGGACTCGGAGATGGGAGTGGATTTAGCAAACATTCGTGAGTGATCCTGATATCGTCAGCTATCTCGATTAGTACGGCTACAAATTCTTGAATTATTTACTAATTAGCTCTGTGTTATCAGCTGTTGGCCGCGATTATGAGCTTCCTTCTGCTTCTGCTGGTTTACCTCCAGAGAAAGCCTCCGCGATTCTCTCGCAGTTTTCACGAAAACGCCGAGCTGCCGCTATTGCAGTGCCTACGGATGACGGCCGTGTGCGAGCGCGATTACGGGAACTAGGGCACCCAATCACACTTTTTGGAGAAGATGCCTCAGATCGACGAGACCGACTACGTGAGATACTGACAGATATTGAAGAACAGCAGGAAGCTGCAAGCACCGCTGGCGGCAAGGAAGGCGAAGATGTGCAAATGGGAGAGGAGGGGGAGGAAGAAGAGGAAGAGGAGCAAGACGAAGAGTTTTACACCGAAGGCACTGAAGCATTGCTCGAAGCACGGAGAAACATCGCAAAGTTCTCGCTCCCACGGACCACGGCAAAAGTCGAGCGCCAGAAAATCGAATCGACTATACCGCTACGGACGCATATCAAACACAGAAAAGCTGTCAAAGAGAAACTACAAGAGTTTGAACTTTACGGGTCACAGATCGCCGGCGATAGGCCTGTGAGCATTACTCGATTTGCGCCTAGCGGTGAAATCCTGGCAGCAGGGAACTGGGGTGGAGGGATCAAGCTGCTCACTGTCCCTGATTTGGAAGAGAAGGTAACTTTGCGTGGGCATGTTGATAGAGTCGGTGGCATTTCTTGGTTTCCTGGTGCCACTGTTCCCTCAACACAAGTGTCTGAATCATCTGTAAATCTAGCGTCTGGAGGCGGCGAGGGAAATGTTTGTCTCTGGTCGCTTAATAAAGACACGCCAGTCGGAACATTTTCTGGCCACTCGGGTCGTGTCTGTCGTGTTGAGTTTCACCCTTCTGGTCAGTACCTTGCCTCAGCGTCTTATGATACCACATGGCGCCTCTGGGACGTTCCCACAGAAAAAGAGCTTTTGCTACAAGAAGGCCATTCTCGCGAGGTTTATTCTCTAGCCTTCAACAATGAGGGTTCGCTTTTGGCCAGCGGTGGACTCGATAGCATCGGCCGTGTTTGGGATCTACGCACAGGACGCACGGTGATGATCTTGGAAGGTCATATTCGTGAAATTTATGCCCTAGATTGGAGCATAGATGGACATCGCATTCTTTCCGGTTCAGGCGACGGGTGGGTTAAGTGCTGGGACTTGCGACAAGTCCGATGTACTGGGGGGGTAGGTGCCCATAAGAGTATTATATCGGACCTAAGATGGTACAAGGGAGCGGAAGACTCTTCGTCGTTCATACCAACTATCTCCGCCCAGGATCAAAACGTGGATATGGTGGACGTCTCTTCAACACCAATGCCCGATCTACCCAAACAACCTGCCGAACCAAAAAAATCAGGAACATTCTTCATAACCAGCGGATTTGATAAGAACGTCAACGTTTTCAGCGCCGATGATTGGTCTTTGGTAAAGACGCTAAGCGGACATTCTGGGAATGTCCTAAGTGCAGACATTAGCAATGATGCGAAATGGATAGCGAGCTGTGGCCACGACCGTACGGTTAAATTATGGGGCCTCGAGCCTTAAGCCTTAACCTAATGCTAAATCAAGGGCTATGCATTAAATTTTTGAGGCAAACGGCTCGGTCCCCTTCCCCTCGAGCTCTCACCGAAGAGAGATTGGTAGTAACCACCGTTCGATCAGCTACCAGTGCTTCACGATCTGATTTGCATCTGGTTGTGTCTACACCCACATTCGATATTCAAGGCGGTTAGTAGTACGGCCACCTTAGCTCTGTCCTTGACTTTATACTCTGTCAATCATATGTACATGATTTGGAAACCCCCGCCGATTCCCCCCTTCCCGTGCAGAGCAGATGGTGAGAATAGGCGTTCTGGTAGCATGATTATGGCGCGGCAAATCAAGCTAAAAGACAAGAACGTGAGCTGCGGCAATACCCTGGATATACACGGTTGATTTAGAAGAAAAGACGGAAGGTTCTATGTAAATAATAACTGAAATTTATTGTTACGAGATATATACGTCTATAGCTAGTTACTGGTAGATTTGTGCCTAGATGTCTGTGATGATATATATTTATATATTAGAGATAGACCAAACCGAATGCCCATCTATGCACGCCATCCAAGCTGCTGTGAACAATCTGTGCAGCTAATGTTAAAGATGGCACCATCCCACACCGTCAGATGGTCACTACAATTATGAGGAACCAACCCCCTCTTGTTCATTTCCGCGACCGTCGAGTCTAACCATATTTCTCGAACAGGCAGCGGAGTCGCCATGCCATCGCTGCCAAACACTTTGAGTGATTTTACATCACTACTGTACACGTCCCAATCCGCCTGCATTTTCCGCATAAATTCTCGTCGCAGGGCCCGTTGGTTCCCCCCGCCCTTCTCAGCTGCGAAGAACTCAGCGATACGGCCGAGACCGGATGATGTCAGGAGCATACTCTCAAATCTCTGACATGCTTCTCGAACAGGAGTTTCTGCTATGAGAATCCGATGCAGGTTGAAAACAAGGAGCAGGACGCAATGATGGGTGGAGATGAGGGTTTTGTTATCGGTGAAAGGAGGGGATTGCAGAATGCGGGCCTGGAGGGTAGCATACATCAAGGAGCGGTCGCGCGGCTGTACTTGGACGGGCAGCTGTCCTGATTCATATGCTCTATATAAGGCGTTTCTAAATTCCGTTCTTGCCTGGGAATAGGCATCCAAGAAGAACATCGTGTAGAACCTATATAGCGGCCCAAATAAAGAGCAGACAGTCAATCAAGAACCCAGTTCCAACATAGTAGGTAGCGACTTAAAAAAACCATAGAGAAGGGAGGAATGAATGGGATGAAAAAGGGATCCTACATCAGTGGCGTAAGTTTGGATTGAAGCAATGCCCTCCCTCGTTCCAGCAGCGCCTGCTGTTCGCGTTTGGGGAGTGAACATGCTTGGGCAGCGGATGGCGTTCCGCTTCGCATAAACCGTTCCAATGCCTGATCAGCAAGGTGATATGATACTTTCAAACATACATCTTGCCTTCGGCGTAGAGTACTCAGATATCGCAATGAGTATATATCCCGTATATCTCCCTGGAATCTTACGGGAGGGAATAGGTCTGAGAGAAGTATAACGTCATCCTCCGGTGCCCATGTGTATTTACTAAACTCGTTGGGAGGCGTTGGGAGGCTTCCATATCGGCGCAGACGTAGATACCCTTTAGTTATTGCTTCTTCGTGTACGCTGATCAAGTGGGAAAACGCTCGAGAAACGAGCCGCAAGTTTCGAATGTCATCTAGACGACAGAGACTAAAAATGTCAAGGATAAGTTCTATGGGCAGGGCGTCCCAGCATGAGTGTGTCGGGATCGGTTTTCGAGGGACAATCTTGTCCTGTCTTCGATGCGTAGATCAACCACTGGGCGTTAGCTGGAGGAAAATGGAACAGTAAACATTCCTAGAGAGAATTGATCTTACTGTGTATCATCCTCATGCCTCGAAACCACGCTGGTTTTCTTTAGCCATGACGACTTTGCCTTATCGATTGCAGCGAATATCTTCCATGCCTTAAGGTCAAGAGGCGCGGACATGTGTGGCTCGAGTTGTCAAGTTCAGACGGTGAGCTGCCTACGTCTTGTGTACTTGCGAACTCGTCGCATCTAAGTCTAAAGAGATAGGAATAAAAAAGGTACGATGATGCCAGGCGAGTACCATTTCTCCCACTGCGTTTGGCATTTGGTTGGCAATCAATTTCTCAAACATCTTTGAAGCTGTCAGCGAGTGGCTGAGCTCAATGTTACACCACGTTACCGTATTATTACATCCTGCAGAACAACTTTGAGAGCGGAGCGGATTTAGAATTATCCATAAGCTTTCGCCCCACCATTCGGGATGGAAATATTTAATGCCGACAGTCTATCTTATCTTATCTCCGGCCCGAACTTTTTCTCAATCTGATAAGAATCTCGGACTTTCGCTCAACATTCAGCTCGCATCATCACCAGCGCGTTCTAAATCCCAACTGTTTCTGAATATCTTTCAACTTATGCATCGCCCAATTACATCTATCACCAGGGCTTTTAAGCCTTCGGTGTCCCCATCATCATCGTTAAACAACAGGCTCATCCGCCCATCCAACCGCTACAGCCAGAAATGCGTGTTCTGTCAATATAGGCTGCAGACACACAGTAGCTTCCAGCCATTTGGCACATCCGCTATCTCCCAGTCACAAAATTCATCGACGGTGACGAAGCCGTCTCTGGACACTAAAACCGCCACGGAACAACCTAATGGCGAAAAGACATCGCCTGGTGTACTCGCCCACGCCCCAGATATTACAAACCACTATACGATCTTCCCCAAGACGTTACCACAAGGCCTCCCACCATTTGGCTCTTTCCATATCCCCCTTACTGAACTTCGGCGCGAGTTTCTCGCTCTCCAAGCACTCGCCCACCCGGACAAATATCCAGAAGGTACCGCCAGAAAGCACGCCGAAGCACTGTCTTCACGCATAAACGAGGCATACCGGACGCTATACGACCCTTTATCTCGCGCGCAATATATTTTGGCGTCCCAACACAAGATAGATGTGACTGCAGAAGATGGTGCCAAGGCGCACCCACAGGATTCAGAGACGCTGATGCAAGTCCTGGAAGCCCAAGAGGCGATTGAAGAGGCAGAGAATGAAGCAGCTATTGAGGAGCTCAAGGAAGAGAATGAGGCGAGGATTAGCAACTCCGTGCGCATACTCGGCGAAGCTATAAATAAGGAAGACGTGGATAGAGCGACGAAAGAGTGTTTAAAGCTGAGATTCTGGTATACCATTCGAGAAGGGCTGAGGGAGTGGGAACCTGAAAATAGACAGGTGAGGCTGATTCATTAGATTATTGATTATGAGTTACGAACGGGGGTTTGACTCGGGATACCTATCTGTTCTGTTTGGTTTTGAGATACTTGCCCTCGAATGGTTGTGAAGTTGTATCCTACGGTTCTGTTGCGAGAGGTTGATTGAAATAATCAACCGCATGGAAGACAGCGATTCTCGTGTTTTATTATAGTGACGTGGTCAGGTTTGGACTTAGATATAGAAGTGTTGTAAGAACAGGAGCAAATCGTGCCAATAATTTTTCTTTGCGAGCTTTTGATAATTGTACCAATAGTCGAATCAAACAACAAGACCGACGACTGGTGAAGCATCCAGAATACAGCTGGCTTCGGAGTTAATCACGACCAGAGATCAAGTAGACATGGCCTGCGTATATTTGCAAGGCTTTCTTTGCAGCGTCGGGAGCGCCAAAGTGCAAACATAGTGGGATGCGTCTCTCCTGTTGACCACCACAGACATGGAAGGCTACCAAGCACGTCTCGAAACAACCACATTCCCTCGCGAGTTTGGCTGAGCATAGCGATGATAATCATAACCCAAGCAAGGACGAGTGATTTGCTCCTCGAGCACTGCTGGACTCGGCTTGACGGGATAGCCTTAAGATGAAGTCCACAAAGACATCGCCAATAAGGAACAACAATCCTCACATCGCTATGTACACGGGGCGTACAGATTTAGGAGATGTCTTGCACGTTGGAATAAGGCAGTACCTGACACCAGCAAAGAAGAGTCCACAGCTCTTCGTTGTGCTGTTGATGAACGAGTGATGCAACAGCAGAATAGCGTCCAGCTTGGTGGCAATCCAAAAATATATACCAGATCCTCTCGACTCATTTAACAGCAACAACAAGGCCAGTTGTTTTACCAACTCGTTTCATCGAGACTGGGTGCCCCGAAATAAAAAGCAATATTAAGAAGCTAAAGTGCCTGAATGGTTTCCTTTCAAGCCCAAACCGCTCTCACCTTTTCTCCTGTTTCATCAACGCACGCCGCCCAGGTGAAGCCGGACAAAGGAAATAGAAGCAGACAAAGAGCGAACCAAAACGATTGCTTTTCTCATTAAAGTCCATCTAGCCATGGGCAATATCCTTTTTCATCAACGGTTGGGTGCTGCCCCACAACCGCGAAACAAACCAAGGCGAAAAGGCCAGTGGCTGCAGCTGCAGCAAAACCCGCCAACTGGCCGCTCACTGGATTGACACGACAGGCTGCCCCGTTTTTGCAAATGCATGCACGCCGGCCACAACGGAAAGCAGCGCAGATTCCGACCCTTTACTCTTCATAAAAGTGGACACCCGATGTGAAAAGGATGTTGGCAGCCCAAATGTGGCCTTCCTTTCCGGTTAGCAGATGCCTCGAGGGGTTGGGTGCTGCATCGTTCTGCAGGACTTGACGCCCATGAAATGGTCACACGTAGCATAGAATGGCCGGATAGCAGGGGCAAGTCACGTCACATATCCTTTGCCCTTGGTTGCAGAGAGATTGCTCCCAGCCATGGATGAGGGGGTCGTGTCCATCGTTATAAAGAGAGATAAAAGCCGCGAGCTCAGTTTCCATAATATATCTCTATCGACTTATACAAGAGGGTGATATATATACAATCTCTCCGACAATCAAGTTGTTGATATCACCGTAGTTAGTCGAAGAACTCTAGTCATTGGCACCTTTGATTCGATCGAATGGCGTCAAGACCAACTCCAGCTCCGGAGTATAGTGGGTGAGTCTTTGAATCTCGCCATAAGAAGCATTACCCTCGCCAACTCCCATGTTGGTGACTCTTTTACCGGCTTCGTCCCCATTCTGAAAGATATACGTCTAACCTCGTCTTCTTAACCAGCGTCGTCCATTCTCCGCCGTTCACTTTCCTTGTTGGACAGGATCACACAAAGTTAACCATACAATCTGGTTTAGCTAAACATGTATCCCCACGACTTGACGAATTGATGAACAATGGCCATACCCGTGAATCTCGACATCGAATCGCGGTATTGGAAGAGGAAGATGTTGAAACCTTTGTCGGGTTCTGTGAATTTGCCTATAGAGGGGACTACACAGTTCCGTATAGGCTTCCTCTAGGCGCTGCGGGAGAAAACCTCGAGGGTGTTCCCGCCGTATCTCCATTCCCTGCAGCCAATGTTCCACCACCTGCTCCATCTCCGCCTGCGACACCAAGAGCGCAGGAGGGGGCGCAGGGCTCGTCCGCAAACCCGGATGATGGAGAGTTAGCCGTAGTAGACGGTGGAGAGGAGGGAAAGGAGTCAGGGGAGGCTGGGAAGAAAGGCAAAAAGGGCAAGAAGGACAAGAAGCCGAAGAAAGGGCTTAAGATATTAGATGAAGGTGCCGGCGCCTCCATGACTCCTCCGAGAACTCCTCCTGCAGACAAGGACGACAGCCAAATACAAGCAGATTCTCAGCAAGAAGGAGAATGGTTCGACTTCCCTTCAAAGAAATCACCCGAGATGGCACAAGCAGACAATCAATCTCGACCTCCTCCACCCGAGTTGTATCCCCCTGGTGTTAACCTTTGGGATGAATTCTCGACCATAAATTATGTTCAATACCACCGCCAACCAGCCATATTACCACAGCACATGGAGCCACAAGATGCGTATATCTTGTTCCATGCGAAAGTCTACGTCTTCGCCTCACGCTTCCTTATCCCAACCCTTGCCCAACTCGCCCTCAAAAAGATGCACCATGACCTCATCTCATTCTCCCTCAGCCCAACCGGTGAGGGCGATAAACCCAGCAATGTCCCACTGGTGCTCGAAGTTTTGCACTATACATATGTGAACACAAGGCGCGAAGATCCCGCATTCGCTGCCCCTAGTCCCCATGAAAACAACGCTGCGCGGGAAAACCAACTGCGGAAACTACTCGCTCACTATGCTGCATGCAGAGTTAGGGATCTGGCAAGCTACCAACCGCCGCTCACTGATAAGCGGTTTGACCCTTCGATGCTTCCGGAGATGGTCAACCTTCATAGTGGACTGAGAGGATTGCCTTTCAGCTTCCGTGACCTCCTCGACTCCGTCAAGGAACTGGCATCTGATCTCGTTTTCCGAATGATGTAACATGATCGATGGAGCATAACACCAGCAATGACCCCCTGAATGTCTCGTCTCAGCTCTTCTCACGCCACTTTCGCTTCTTTATATTCCCTTTTATACTGTAGCCCATACCCGTTTCTCCTTGTCTTTCATTTTCATTTCCTTTTTGTTCTTCTCTTTCTTTGATTTCCTGTTCTTTTTTTTTTCTCAAATGCTTTTCAGCCTATCATAGTTAGCGGTGTCATGGCTTTCCTTTCTTGGGTTCTTTTCCATTCGGCGACTGTTGACCAGCATACAGCGATTACAAAATCCATCTATAGTACTAATAACAACCAATATAACGATATCCTATTTAAACACGAGATAGTACGTGGCCTATGTAGCTATTGATCGATTCGGCGTCAGGTGCTTCTTATCCTATACGTTTACTTTTATTTCAGCTTCCTTTCAGCTCTCTTTCGACATACTGAATGTCTCTTACTTGGGGAGACCTGCAGGGGTCATGATGATGTGAAAGCCCACCTCATTGTGCTACTATTTATTCGCTCGTAGAACCGACAAAGAAGACTTGAGCAATACAGCGACATTGGTTAAAAGTGCTAGATCTTCCCCTAACTAAATCAGAAGATATATACAGGGCCATTTATCGCAATCATGCTGATCAATTGAGTTGATTCGCCGGCTGCTAAAATAAAGGCAATGGGGAGGGTGTGAGGATTCAGATGGCACGGCATTGATTCTTAGCGTGGGACGGCTGTTATGGATTTGGAAAAAAATAATGTTACGATGTTCTTTGGACAGTGCTATGCGGGCCAAACAGTGCAGGGAATATAAGGGGGAGATTGAATAGAGAATAAGAGACGGGAGAAAAATGAGATATGTTGGGCTCTAGCGGGCAATGCAACCAATATTACGATCGAAGACCGCATTTCCAAAAAGGCAAGAAAACGGGAGGGGCAAGGAAAATCGAGGTGGAGGGAGAAAATTTCGCCTGGTAAAGGCCTGGTTGAATTAGGTGTTAACGCAGGAAAGTAAAATAGAGTGAAAAACAAGGTGCGGCGAAGGAAAAGAAAATATTGACGAAGAAAATACAACAACAGCCTAAACGGCTACTGAGTTGCTGTTCGTGCCACCACTAAGACTTGACATGAGCCGTTAACGTTGAAGTGAGGTCGTTGGAATCTTGGATTGGGCCAACGCGGTGATACGAGGATAAACGGGCATAGCCGATTCCCAACTTATCGTTGTTGCACAAGCAAACCGCCACCTCAAAAGCCAAATGGGTTCGATGGGGCTAAGATTTTCGTTAACGATTAGATAAGAAATGATCCTAAAACGAAGATAGAAATGGAATAACTCACTTGCTTGAGAGAGGTTTGCTTTCAGACCCGTTGGCTGGGGAGCAATCTTCTTGGTATCCTGTCGAACTCCAAAACGAACCGGTGGTGCAGGGCCCGTTTTCTGGGCCTGTAAAGGCGCAGCGGTTGGTTGCTGTGGGATTGGTGGTGGTGATGGAGTAAAGCTGGGGTTGGTTCCAAATCCATTAACTCCAGTACGCTGAGGCTGTAAGGCAGGTGGTAGGGTAGAATTAATAGACCCAGTCGAGATAGGTGGCTGAGGTGAGAACGTCGAGAATGCCGTGGGTTGTGGAGCTAACGCTTGGAATGAAGTCTGATGTACACCAGTCGTTGTTGTCGGAAAGTTGTTCATGGGCTGCTGCATGAAAGGCGATGAAGTTTGGATGAAGGGCGGCTGCTGTTGTTGGGTTTGAGGCATAAAGCCGGTCTGTTGTATACCCATTTGATTTGTAAAAGGAGACGCTGTCATGGGGAATCCAGTTGGCTGTTGTAATAATTGCTGCTGCTGCTGGAGCCTTTGTTGGTTCAGTTCCGCTAGACTATGGCCGGCGGGAGCTATATGAGGGGCACTTGAGGGGACACCAGTTAGCTGTGGCTGCAGAGGCGAGGATCCAAAAGTGTTAAGCTGATTTGGATTATTCGGTGCTGAAAGCGGCCGCTGCGGTGGTGGAGGTAGAAGTGACCCCTGATTCATATTTGGAGGTGGCTGCGGTCGCTGTCTGGGCGGCATTGCGGGTTGCTGCTGTTGCCCATATCCAGTCATATCTTGAATTTGAGGCTGTACGGTCGGCTGGGAGGTGGTTTGGGGAGCCAGTTGTGCAAAGAAAGCAGGGTTAGCTCCAACTTTCGGCGCCTCTGTCTGCACTGGGGCTTGTGATACAGCTGGTTGAGTAGATTGGGGTGGAGTAGCTGTTTTGGTCGGCTCTAACGGAGTTTGCAACAGTGACAGGTCGGCCATGGCTCCGGATACAGGTTGCTGGGCTGGTGCAGTTTGGGTAGCTGGTTTGGAAGGAGTGGCTGCTGGTTTACTTGAAGCCTTCACCTCCCATGCATTATCATCAAATCCTGTGCGATTAGCCTTGTCGTCGGTGGGAGTACCCTGTGATGGTGATTTTGATTCGTCCTTGGGGGTAAAAGCATTTGCGTCAACAACATCACTCGTTTGGACTGCTGGTGCAGGCCGGCCCTTGCGAGTATTATTTCGTAACGAGCCACCGGGGCCGGTGAAAAGTCCGCCTTCACCCTCCCCATTTCCGATGACCTCGTCACCTCCAAAGGTGACGCCTTTCTTTCCTGACTTGTTTCTCCCAAACCTCTCATCTAGGTGTCTCATAACTCGAAGCACATCACCCTCTTTTAAGCCAAGAGTACGCAGTACTTCGGGCGTAATATCAGGTAAAACGCCCTCATCCATCGAATCCTTGGAGAAGTTATGTGCATATCGTTCACACAGGTGTGGCCCAACACCAGCTTTGAGGAAGAAATCGAACCAATCGTACTCTGGTTCTGTCTTGACCGAAGCCCCTACAGCCTTTCCACTATGGCTGCGGCGTTTAATGTCAGAGAGCGGTTTATCCTCATCAAGGGATACACCAGTAGCTCGCTCGACGTATTCGAGATCTTCGATAGACATCTTGGTAACGGGGACAGCAATTTTAACGCCATTCTGCTTGTGAAGGTGGATCTTCCCATCGGTAAGGGCCAGAAATTCCGCAATCACGGTGAACGTTCCAGACCGATCGGTCCATTTTCGAGTTTTGGAAGCATCCGGCTCTGTGAATGTCAATTAGTTCATGATGATATTTCCACAGTCATACGTCATTAACTCACTTGGTTTCGAGGATTTGCTTTCACGCTTGGGACGCTGCGAATGTTGTTGGTTACCATCATTTCCTGCAAATAAACTGCTTCCTCTGTTTGGAAGTTTTAAACCTGGGCCTACCTCTACGACCCCGGCATCACTAGAGCCATGCCTCCGCGCTTTTTGAGCCGATTCCTTTGACAATCTAAGCTCTTCCAGTCGATTCTGTTCCACGATTGATAGTCCAGCATTCAGGCCCGAAGTACTCGATTCCATACCAGATGTTGTCCCATTGATCTCAATGTAGCTGCTTGGAACAACTCCCTCTTTCCCATTCTTTGTACGCCTCACCATCCACCACTCCTCGGATTTCGTATCGTCTAAAATAGTAACATCGTCGCCGATGCTAACTGAAACTTCGTCGTCTCCCTGGGCTATAAAGTCGTAGAGTATTTGGCCTTTCTTTCTGCCACTACCACTGCCGGCAGCTATTACTTCTCGTAGGCCTTCAGCTCTATAGCCCCCTGCGATCTCTCCTAGTGCAGACACTATTTCCTGGGCGGTATCCTTTGCGCCGGCATGAAAGTCGACATTTTTGCTCGGTCGTACTAGATCCAAAAAGACGTGTTTTCCCTCAATTGAATAGTGAGCAAGCTTGTCAACAGTCCACTCCTGGTGAGGCCCATCTTCGGATTTCTCGGGAGAAATAAAAATCGTGCCTGTCACAATATTGATGCCCAGAGTCGTGGGCATTTTTTTCCTTTTCCCCATAACAGATATCATCTCGCTAATGTTATATAAGTGATACCCGGAAGGCGATATCGCAGAACGTTGGTGGGGATCGTCATGGTTCGCTCTATTGTATGGAGGGGATGGCTGGACTCCTCGTGGGGATTCCACCCGGAGGGAGTCGTATTGGGAACGACTACGAGTTGGCTCGCGGGGAGAATACTCAACGGGGGGCGACGGGCGCCTGGGGGACATTTGGGATATCGGCCGTTGAGGGAGGTTAGGGGGTGGAAGGTCCGAGTCGACGTCAATATCTGGGGGAGGAGGGGCCCGCGTATTGCGCTGGGGTACTTCCACTGGAGGAGAAGGGATTGGTCTCGAGGTATCAGGCGTGGCAGAAGACTTCGTTTGTAGAATTCCAGCTAGAGCAGCAGCCGGCCCTTCCACGGCGCTCGATGGGCTATCCGCCGCCTGAGCCTGCTCGGATTCCGCATATTCATCCCTAGTCGGCAGCGGTGGTGGTGCGCGTTCCGCTGAATTGTCGGCGGCTGCCTCGCCAACTATTTCGATGTAGTTAGCTGGAGCGAATCCATATTCCCCATTCACGGAAACCAAAGTCCAATCAGGATCAGAGGTATCATATATCGCGATTTCGACATCCTCCGCAAACGAAACCTCCTCGTCCGTTTGACGAGTATAGTCGTAAAGCGACTTCGCGGTCTGGATGGGTTGTGCCTATAAAACAGAATAAGTAAGCCACACCAATCGCTGCTTGAATTCGAAGCGAATATCGCCAAAATATGGGGGGAGATGGCTTTACCTCTTCCACGTAATTATGCGGTACTAATCCAACAGGCTCTTCAGCGTCTTCTTCTGCAGATTTCTTTTTTGCCTTCCACCATCCATCATCGGAGCTTTTGTCCAATATGTACAGTAGGTCACCCTCTCGAATATCTAATTCATTTTCCGCTTGGGGCGAATAGTCGTACACGGCCGTGTAGACCCCCGCAAAGCCCATCTTGCCCACCTCTTCTGGAATGCAAAGCTCTAATGGGAGGTCTACCGGAGGAAGTTGGTTTTCTCAGCCGGGATTGCTCAACGGTGTGATACGGCTTGAGCTGAGAACGGGATAGTGGTAGAGGGTGTTTTTTAAAGAACGGTTGGGATCACGATCGGATGGGTATGTGTGCAGTTAATCGGTCCGTCGGAATTGCAAGGAATGGAGGCGAACAAAAAATCTCTTTAAGCTATCATTAGTTCAACACGGTAGAAAAAGAAAAAAAAATCCAAAAGATAGTGAACGCGATGGGTGAGATATGGTGGGAGTCGCTGCTTGTGTGGTCGAGTGACAATTGGAAGGTGAAGGGGGTTCGGCAGGGAGGATGGCTCACTTTACAGAGCAAGCGACGGGTAGAGAAATAGCCTAGCAACCAAACCTCCCGGATATGATTTCTCGGTGGGATTCAATCAAGGTCAAGGTCAAGCACTCTCAAGCAGCTTGAAGAATCTTTAATCAATCTCAGGATGATGCTGCGCTTGAACTCTTCTGAGCGAAAGTTGAGATGCAACCTTGTGTAATGCTCAATACATATATAACGTTAATTACATTGCATCTGCACAGAAACCACATGACATGTTGGTAATACCAAAACCAATTGGTGGCCAGAAGAACATAAAAGATATAAACAAATTTATTGAATGCGATAATAGTATACTGGTATCCTAATAATTCATGCTAGATTCCCCTTTCAAGAGTTTGACAAAGTACACCGCTGCTGCTGCTGGGGGGAGCTAATCACAGCTCATCCTTGTATGTTTCATCGCTGCCGGTTTGATATTCGTCCTCCAGAGTGTTTTGTTCTCTTCGTTCTTCTTCTGCCTCTGGTGCCTTTGGTTCTTTCCGGCCCTGTTTTACTTTGGCCTCAGGCTGGTCGCCACCATCCTCTTCATCCTCGTTGTTAATAATGCCGCGAAGGCCCCTTTCCCCATTGGCGTCCACCATTTCCAGTTTCCAATCTCTCCCGTCGGCAAGCTCCTCCAGCTTTTTCTTTAACGACTCGACCTTCTCTGGATCCAAGCTTAATCGTTTCATCTGTTCCTTTGATAAATGTTTGATCTCACCCCCTTCGCTTTTCGCGACTATTTCGATCTTCTCTTGACCTGCAAAGGCCACCCGCCCCTTTTCAATTCGGTTCCCTTCTTGCCCGACAAGTTTCATTGCTCCTACTTCTATGCCACCAATAACTGTAAATGTTTCTGCGGGGCCATCCACAAGGCCTTGTTTCGCCCTCGCTGCTTTGGACGCTTCCCAATCAGCGATTTCGTGAGGAGATATAATTTCTCGGCATGTAATCCCCTGTGCCTTATCCTCCCTTGGCGGTTGGAAGGCAACGTCGTTACAGAGCTTAGGGGTATAAACGACCATCAGATAAGAACAGGTAGTAACCTCTTTAATCCAAGCGATATGGTCTGTTGAGTGAGGGTGGCAATGGAATTGAACCTCGATTTTTCGATTCTTTCCCGTAAGGTCACATATCGTCCCATCTTCGAGGTACTGTTTCAAATACCAGGAGTCCCCTTTGGTTTGTACGGTTGCCACCTCAGTCGTAGTTGACTTTTCGGCCGTTTGTTCGTCAGGTTTCTCGGAAGATTGAAACCTCCCTAGGACGTATGTTTGTGTGCTTGGGTCCTCCGCAGGAGGGTAGACTGGCACACCATTTCCGGGTAGCAGAGCATGGAATTGGCGTACTTGGTTCATATAGCAAAACGAGTACGACCACCAGCCAGCTGCATAATACATACATCGTCCTTCCATGTCTTTAAGTAATTCTAATCCCCTGCTAGTGGCCCGGGCAAGCTCCTTTTCCTCATCCGAGGGAGACGAGGTGGGGGTGTCCTGTTCAGTGCTTGACACCGAAGCCTTGGGCACACCACATAGGAATCTTTGCCCGTTTAGCACCATCTCTTCAAATGAATCTATCGCCTCATCTTCCCATTCAAAGGGATTCGATGCATCTCCAGAATGGTCGCGCAAGGGCTTTTGTTGTGAAATTTCGGAACGATCATAGTTAGGGGCGGACGAGGGAGCTTCTGGTTGTCGCGAAGGCGAGGAATTCGATGCAGATGTTCTCACTGCTTGTAGTCTGGGATCAGAGTCTAGAATATATTCTCCCGGGAATAGTACTTCAAACTGAAGAGAAGATGGTAAGCGGGATCCAAGATGGTCGCATCACAAGGCAGCATACCTGTGGGAAAGCCAAAACGTCTTCTTGTATTCTAAATGGCTTTTGTGTAGATAACCCAGGGCCCGCGCTGGCCAAAAGAGCGAGCAGTATCTGTACTTGGGACCTCATTGTTGGATTCTATTGTAATGTACCCCTCCACCTCGCCTGAGATATATAATGGCTGAGTAGATTGATGTAGGTTGTATTTAGGAGCTGGCGGTATCTTGCGCCGTTGATAAGAGACAGCTTAACATTCTTGCCTGGGCGATGGAGTTGCGATAAGCTAGTGGCAGTTCATATCAGAAGTTTAGAAGATCCATGAACAAAGGCGCCAATTATCCGCTTAGCCCTTTCGCTATGTACACATCCCAATTGCGATGATACAATCTGTATCTAAGCATCTCGACAGGCGCATCGGCATAGTTACATATTAAATCCGCGTGGAGCCCGCAGTTGTTGCCAGCTATCGTAGAGTCACGTGAATGATTCGATCTAAACACGAAGAATGGAAGTGGAAGAAGATAACATTTATAACTGATAATATAAAATGATAATTACATGATACAGGGTATATATAAAACTAATTCATTATTTCCTTTATCCCATTCTCTTGCCAATCTCACTTCTCCAGCCTCTAGCCCTTTCAAATCCGTTGGCATTGGTTTGGAAATCAAGCATCGCCTGGTAAACACCTTCTCGGTTATTCAGAACAAATGGACCATGTTGGACAACTTGCTGATCAAGTGGTTGTCCAGCCACAAGCAGGAATCTGGAGTCTTGCGTCGATGTCGACGGGTTTACCGCATGTACCAGATCCCCTTCTTGTTCGAAGACGACATTGTGGAATTCGGAGATGAGAGACTTGCTCGAGCGGAGGGTTTCAGCGGGCGTATCAGGGCTTCCGAAAAATGTCTTGCCCGAAAGAGTGTAAGCGAAGGCATTCCACCCCTGGGGTAAATTCTGGGAGATCTTCCCGCCTGGGCGAAGGGTGATATCGAGGATCCAAACTGGGGTATATGCTAGATCCCTGACGGAGTCGACGCCATGTGATTTTCCAGAGATCACTTTTACTGTGGCTTTGCCGTCGTCGGCGGTGGCAATTGGGATCTCAGTGGCTCGTAGATCGCGATATCGAGGTTCGCACATCTTGAGTTTCGCAGGCAGGTCGACCCAAAGTTGCATTCCGACATTGGGGCTGCCGTCTTCGTTCTCGTGTGGCATTTCGGCATGCATGATGCCACGGCCGGCTGTCATGAATTGAAGGTCACCTGGCCCGATGGTTCCCTTATTGCCGGCGAAGTCTTCATGATCCACGCCACCGGATAGGAGGTATGTTATGGTTTCTTGTCCACGGTGGGGGTGGTCTGGAAAGCCGGCTCCCTTGCCAATTGTAAAGTGGTCGAGCATGAGGAATGGGCTGAAGTTCCGCAATTTAGCAGTTCCAATGGACCTGCGGACGCGAGCGCCGACACCTTCTGCTTGCTCGATAGCAAGGAATGCTTGACGGATTGTTCGTGGTACAGACATGTCGGTATTATTAAATTGGTGCTTTGTGATAGGAGACAAGGTGGCTATGACGTATGAAAAGATGCCAGAAATAAACTGAGGATATGTAGAAGTGGTGGTACTTTTAATACTCTCGGTATAATAGTACAGTGCAACTGCAGTGATGAATATTAAACTTGAAAAAAAGAAGATCCTCATCATGGAGGCTGATGACGGCTTTTATAGTTGACAAAAACAAGAGGAAAAGAGAACCAGAGCACTGGAGAACATTCTAACATCATTAGTTCCGCCTTATAAAGACATGACAAACAAAGAGAGATGCAAAGTTTATGTCGGTATATTATCAAAAGCTGAGTAAAAGCGTCTGGCGGCAAAAGAAGCTTTCTGCGGTTGATTGGAAAGCATCTCGTCATCATTAGCCGGCGCTAAGAATAGACTGGGTTTAGCGCGGAATTAGAGCTCGGTCGGATTAACTCGACGCTCCGAAGCAAGATCCGAAACGCGAAAGTTTACAGATGAGTAAGGGATGAGATGTGTTTTTGTAATTGTTCGGTTCAATTCATTTTTTTCTAGTCATAGGATTAACTGTAGTGTGTATACATGAACCTTTGCTTCCTCGTATCTTATTTCTCCATGGTATTCAACACCATATTATATAGATATCACCAGTCGTACATTGACGGTAAGCTCGCAGTCTCATCGATTCTGGATTCGATTGGAGTCATTTATTTTGCGAAGTGCAAGTCATAAGAAAGCCATTGCCTAGCCTTCACTCCGGCAACATCCAAGCCTGGAGTTCCATAAGTCAACGGGCCAAAGAAATAAAAGCCCCAGATGGTAGCGCTCAGGATGCCGACGGCGCCTGCCCACCCGGCCAATATACTCTGTCTGCCGAGTCGTGCTCTGACGCCAGTTTTCTTCTCCTGAGGCTTTCCGTTGGTGTTGCTGTCTTCGAGATTGGCTGGTTCGACATTAAGGATAAACTCCATCAGAGAACCGGCGACATACGTAGAGGCAACGTGCGCGGGCAAGTAATGATGGAGGAACCTCTGTCTCCCCATGAGGTAGAATGGGAAGTAATGGGCTGCCCAGCAAAGGAAGAAGAAGCCGGTGCTGTTGTACAGCCGCGAGCGGGTTCCCGGGCCCCAGACTAGAGTGAGCGGTTGGTTAGCATTTTATTAAAAACAGGTTGAACAAGAAAATGAGGTGCCTTACTTTCTTCCAAAGCGTCGATCCCCCGGCGGAGTGAGAGCTGGTCGGCTCCAACAATACCGACAAAAACGGCCAGTAAACTACTAGCGATCCACCATCCGATGGGATTACCTAAAAAGTAAATTTGCTCTTTGGTGTCGTTCTTGGTCCAGAAACTGACACCCCTGAGAAGGAACGGCCACTGGAAAGGCTCACTGGCATATGGATGGCTGCTGGTGAGAGCGTTGTTGTGATGGAACATTGCCCTTTGTAATTCCACGTATTTACGCAAAAAGCGCATCGGTTTCACTTTACGGGGTTCTTTATTCAAGCGCGGGTGTTCGGGCTCCAGAGAAGTAACGCTTTCAGCAAACCATATGTTGCTAGACTGCTGAGCATTTTTGTTTCCGTTGATTTCAGCTTGTTTGAAACCCCACTCTGGCAATGGCTTGGTGTGAGTCCACATGGCCACTTTTGAAGGGACGTGAATGAGTTTAAAGTGGCTCGACAAAGTACGGAGCTCGTGTTTAGATTTGGCATTTTCAATCTTGATTTCGAAAAGAGTGTCATTGTGGCGGGTGTCGTCTGCCAGTTCACGAGAAACGGTGGTGAACTCCTGGTTTGTCGGGTAATATGGCGAGGCAACATCATGAGATAGGAGGAACGTATCGGTAGAAGCATGTCGAAGTTGGACAATGGCTCCATTCTTGATTCGGTGTCCGGTTTGTTCGTCATCTGGCAGAGAGACTGTGGGCAGAATTTGCCAATCGTTATTTGTATCATTGTACGGATATCCTGTAACCTGTTGGCCCTGGCTGGACACGCGTCCATCTTCATAGCGAAGGGGATATTTATGAGAGTGGCTATGAAGATAGGTTTTAGTCTCTTTATGTCGGATAGTAATCGAGTCAAAATATTCGATTTCAAGTGAGTTCAGAGCAAGAGCATTATCGCTTAGAGACTCTTGAAATTCGGGAGTCATAAAGTCATCGCCTGGGCCAGACTTTGAAAGGATCGCAAAATGGACCTGGAACCAGAAGAGGTAGACGAAGAACGGGACGATGATCAGGGAGAACGCTCTTGCAAAGAAGTGAGTGCCAAACTGGTACAGCGTTAGGGCACCTTCACGACGCCTGACATCCAAAAGTCCCCATAGGTCGATCAAAACAGCCGATCCGATGGTGACAAAGGTGAACAGCCCCACGTACTTGGTCGAAATAACGCAACTGAGCGCCAACCCGGTCAGTAGTAGCCATTTCCACCATTTTCGGCCAAAGGCCTGGTGTCTGAATTTGTAGAATTTTACATAGCACAGGATGCTAAGAGCCATTGATATAACCAGCGTAGCGTCAAGAAGAATCAATCTGTCCTCAGCAACATGGGCATTATCGAATAAAACCAGCCCAGCTGAGATCACACATGCGGGGAGCGAGTAGCCGGATTCCCACATGGTAAGAAATACAACTGGGATTGTGAGAGCACCGAGTATGGCAGACAACGAACGGAGGGCAACATAAGGAACTTCGTTCTCGATGTAGGATTCTCCGATGTTATTGAAGAGGAAGTGTCCATCGTAACCAACAAGCCATCCGGTAAGCGCCAAAAGCAATTTGGCGAAAGGTGGGTGGACGTCGAAGAAATAGGTACGTTGAAGGTAGTAGGACGCAAACTAAATAGATCCAACATCAGCCAGGTGAAAAATAGAAAGGCAATGGCTGCTTGTGAAGAGATCAAACGGGATATATACTCCGCGGCGACTAAACTAACCTTTCCAAAATGAACCTCATCAAAGACAACCTGATCCGGATGTCCGATGTTGTAGAAACGAGTAATAAAAGCCAACACGGTCAAGACTGTAATTGCAAGTCTGTAATCCCACTGTGAACCCTCGGATGCCTTGACCTGTCGAATCGGTTTGGACGGGGCTGAGGTCTTGACGACCGGCGGCGCGGTTTCAACACCATTTTTATTCCCTCCCCGCTGGCGGAGGCCTGGGGATGGCGATGCCATGTTCCTTTACTTAGGAAGAGAAGCGAAAGGCGAGAATAGGTATAGCGAATATTAGAAAAGAAGTAAAGAGGACAAATAAACACGATCACCTATGCACGAAACACCGCCAACGGTTAGTAATCTTTGTTTCTCTGCACTGGCAATATTTGTCCATTCTACATACCCCAGAAAGTAAAGTCTCATTAAAATAGCATTATAAAGAGCGTCGAGAAGTTGAAGAAGAAAAGTCGAGTTGAAAAGTCGCGGGCCCGTTGACCGTTGCGTGGTTGAAAAAGAAAACGGAAAGCTGGTTACGCATCTCTCAGGGACAAGGAGAGCTGCCAGCCAAGAAACTAACCAACGTGAGCTCTTTTTACCTCCTTTTCCGTTTCGCGCGAACAACGGTCATGTCAACTACTCAATAATAATTATCATAACTCCAAGGCAATTGCTAGTTATGGGAAACTATGACTGCAAGATATTTCACTTCTCATAACACTAAACGGAAATAAAAATAAAATATGTTAAATACAAATAACATAACTCCACAGGCCATCTAATAGGTATCAAAGGTACAATTGGTATGATCTTTCGCTCAATGACAAAATGCCGATACATGACAATATATAGCAATGCACACAGAAAATCACAGGTTTCCAAATTTCCAGACGCCAATACGCACGAATCAAATCAATACTCGTCAGCATCCATCAGTTCGAGGACGTCAATTTCCCGGTTTAGGATCGCTTCAAATTCTTGCCTTGGAATGCCAGAGGATTTCGCCAGGCGGTAGAGGCTTTTTATAGACGTGGAGATGTGTTGCTTCACTCCTATTTCAGATGCGCACTGGCTCTCAGCTGTTTGTTCTAGCTTCGAAATAGCATCTGACCCGCTCGAAGAAGCCGAGGCTGGTCTAGGATGGCTCAAAGGAATGGCAGGGTTGATTGAGTTGCCGTTGTGGAGGGCGTGGGATACTTCCTCGTGACCGCGGCTAGCTTGTCGTTCCCTAGTGATCTTCTCCATTTGTTGTTTGAAAATGCTGCTCAACGCGTCCCCATTCAGAGAGACATCACCTATTTCGTCCCTTGGTACACTTGGATCGTCGCCGTCTAGCGCTGGTTGTACATCACCGTATCGCCCATAGTAATCTGTATCGGATACCGGGCCGGTCCCTAGCGAGTTCTGAGCAGAGGGCTCATGAGGTGGCGGGGTGCCTCCCGAACTACCGTCGTACTGGGCCCAGTAGTCATCATCGTCATCGTCATTATTCTCCTCCTCTCTGTGAACAGCACTTGGACCATTGCTATTCGACTCATTTACAACATCTTTGTTCTGTTCTGCCTTTTCTAGCGCCTGTTGAAGAAGCGCCTCTTGTCGTAGCTCATTAGCATCGCTGATAGAATATGCCCATGCTTTATCCTCGTCTTTGAGTGCTGTCACAGGCAAAATCTCTGTTACCCGCCATCCAGGTCCACCTCCTTCTTGGTCTGTAGGACACCAGACGTAGATGATTGTGAGGTTGTATTCTTGCAAGTCAAGTCGAGCGCGGAGAGTCTCCTGGTCGACGCGCTTGTATTGGACTATGATGTCATCGGATATTTCGACCTCACCAGAAACTGGGTGAGGCTCAAACGCAGCTTCCCCGACGATTTTTTCGACTTCCTGGGCATACACAGGATCCCAGCAGAGAAGTTTGAGCCAGGAATCAGAAGATGATTGTGAAACCGAGGTTAGCAGCTGAACGCGCTGGCGAAGAATGGGAGATATGAGCGGTAGAAGAGCCGGAGGAGGTCGAACGGAAGCAAATGCGGTAGGAAGGCAGGCTAGCAACGGTGCGAGTAACGATCGTGGCTCTGGAGGGGGAATGTATTCGACCATGATTGCTGTGAGGTAGGATAGGAGACAGGAGGCTGGAGGTAGAAGGTAGGAAATAGGTAAGAAGTATGAGCCCTCGGCTGAGATCGAGTTCTATCACGAGGCGGGTGCAACAACAGAGAGAGGGGTTTGTTGGTATTCTGTTCGCTTTGTCTTCATTTAACCAAAATCACTTCTTTTCAAAATAGAATGATAAAGAGAAGAGAAAAGTGAAAGAAAAGGAGTTGAATAGAAAATAGGAAAATAAAGTAGCTGAGATAATTCCGTCTGCAAGAGGCAGTATTTAGATCCATTTATCCGAGCCTTGGGGGGGGTCAGACGCCTGGAGTAAGCGTCATGATGACAGCCTTCCCATGGCAACAACCCGTTCCTGCGCCAGCCTTTCTAGCGCGTCTCATACAGCGAGATCCCACCATATTATGTATTTCCTACAGGATTGGCGACGAGAAGCTCTCAATTCTTCCTCTCAAAGCTCTCCCCGCGAATCCTGCCAAAGAGCACCAAAATAGCTCGTTTCCTTTCTAAGCCGAGCCCAAGCGTGTCAGCCGGTGGCGGGTGGGGCTAAACACAGGCCTGCGGATCGCCAAAAGCTTGTTTCTCATTGGTTTATCGGACGAATAACCGGTTAGCTCAGCCAATCAAAAAAAAGAGCTTTCTAACGCATGATGAGTAATACCCACGTGAGCGCGGGGTCACGGGGAAGGCTGACTTTTTTATGTGTGGCTGCGGGCGATGCGCTTTCGGTGTGTTGATGCAGGGCAAATTTCAGGAGAAAATATACTCGATTTTTTCCCTGAGATATAAATCTATCTTTCTGGTGACGATACCCTTTTATTTATCATTTCTAAGCATGGCTTACTCGCGGTTTGTCACCAGGGACCGAGACCGAGGCAGAATTGGAATCTTGCTAAACCTAAAATAAATATTTACATGGGGGTATATCAGTCTGCCTTCGTATAATCATTCTGAACATCGTGACAATTCAACAGATTCATCTGATATTTTCTTCCTTTTTTTAATCTCTTTTCAAAGGTACTTACCGAGAAATATACCATGAGGCTGGTCAACTAGGGAGGACGGCACTCTTCGAACCATCACAGCCCTTTATGTGCCAAGTGCTGCCCTGTGAATACCCCCCTCCCCAGAAGGTCGTTTGACCACCGCTGTCGTTTGGGAAGAAGATTGAAAAGGGCCTGAAAACGATGGGAAACTATTCAGAATCAAGTCCTCCCCCGCAGAAGAGCGACATTGGGCAGAGTGCTGATGTTCAATATGTTGGGAACGGACTGGAGCCGCAAGCTGAGAAAGATATCGAGCGTAGGCTGCGGTTGAAGGTGGATTTACGCCTTTGCTCTATCGCTGGTATCCTCTGCAGCCTCAATTTACTCGATTCTGGTATCATCTCGTCTGCCTCGGTTACCAGTATGCCCAAGGACTTATCCCTTGAAGGGAATCGGTACTCGGTAGCAATATTCATCTTCACGGTTTCGAGCATCGTCTTTCAGCTTCCGTCTACCATTGCTGTGCGGCTCGTTGGGCCCCGGATCTGGTTCTCTCTCGTAACCTTCTGTTTCGGGCTGATAACGTTGTGCACCGGCTTTGTACAGACGTGGAAGCAAATGATCGCTCTCCGCGTCCTTCTCGGCATCTCCATGTCTGGCATATATCCTGGCCTCACATACCTGATTAGCACGTGGTATACGCGACGCGAGCAACAGCTCCGCTTTGCTTTCTTACAGTCCGGTGAGGTACTGACCTTGGCATCTGGGAATATCCTCAATTACGGCCTCAACAAGCTGCATGGAAACGCTGGACTCGAAGGCTGGCGGTGGATGTTCCTCGTCCAGGGCCTGATCGCTTGCACAGTAGGGATTTTCACCTATTGGTGGATGATTGATTTCCCTGAAAATGCCCATAAGTCCTTCTGGTTTTTGAACGACGTGGAAGCCGCACTGGCGACTAAAAGGATAGAAGCCGATAGACATGATGCGATCCCCGAGCCGATTTCGTGGTCGCGGATAACTGTGCATTTCTTAGACCTCAAATTATATGGGTTTTGCTGTTTATTCTTTCTTCTCAATATTGTGTCCACCTCCCTGTCTTACTTTTTACCTATCATCCTTCAATCAGGTATGGGATTTAGTACGGATAAGTCCATCCTTCTTTCGGCACCAGTAAGTCTTACCAATTTTGAACTACTTTAGTCCCTTACTGTTCTATCCACCGGGTAAACTGACTGTACAAAAAGCCATACTACTACGCCGTCATACCCGTCTTGCTCACCTCCTTTCTTGGGGACAGATATCGTCTCAGGGCTCCTCTAATTATATTCAACGCCCTTTGTTTGATCGCTGGTTTCTTGATGCTTGGTTTACCCTCTTCCACACAAGTTACCGTGCGGTATGTTGGGACGTTTCTCGCTACAGGTGCATATGTTTCCAATTGGGCAGCACTAAACGCCTACCAAGCCAATAATATCGTCGGACAGTGGAAAAGAGCAACCATTGCGGCTGCAGTGACTGCATGCAATGGGCTGGGGGGTATTGCTGGTAGCTTTATTGTAAGACCAAATGAAGCTCCCAACTATATTACGGCATTTTGGGTTTCCATTGGGTATGTTTCGAATCTTGCTAGAGTTAACTCGTATCCGCTTTATAGCTGCTAACGGCTGGGAGCGGAAAGATCTCATATAGTCATTATTGGGGTCGTCGGCCTGTTCACCTTGTATTTCTTCCTTTCTAATGCCAGACAGCGGAAGGGTGCTGTCATGATTGAGAATGTGGTATGTGATTCTTTGCTCGTCGACTCCGCCACTCTGGATGCTACTAAGTTACCTTACTGACATGCTTCATAACGCAGGCTGGGTTCCGATACACTTATTAAATATTTTTCATTGGCAAGTCTCCATGTGGCATGTTAAAACGCGGCGTTCTGGGTATATATTCCATGGGCATTTTCTTATCCTTAAAAAAAGTTCAGATGGTGCCAATGTCTGTTGTAGAATCAAATAGATATGCATATGCAATAGAAAATAAGATTTATAGTCGAACATGAAGTAGAACAAAACGCCGCTGGGGTATAATGTTAAGATAGTAAAGGAAACATATAAAGAAATTCCTGAGTGGTACATACTATGGCAAATGATTTAAATAATCAATCACGCTGCTCGGTCACGCCCACCTTGCTCTAATTTGCCAACCAATCGCCTCATACCAGACCATTCTTCGGTAGAAACATCTTCTGGAGCGCCGCTTAAATTCTTTCCAACGTCAAAAACCGTTACTACCCCGTCTAGGCCGCCTGTCGCAATTTTTCTACCTTCTTTGTCTTCCCACGCTACCTTGTTCAGACTCTTAGTGAGTATTCCACCTCGACCTGACGTGGGAGCTGCGCGAGCTGCAGGCACTTCCGTGTCCGTATAGAGATCCCATATTTCAAGGAACCCAGCTCCGTCGACAAGTGCGAACACTCCGGGCTTATGGGGGGACCAGCGAGCATCATACACAACATCCTCTCGGGGAAGATCAAGAATGGGTGTTACTGTTTGAATTTGTGCGCTAGATGACGTCCCTGTTGTGGAAGTAGTGGCTGGTGGGCGTACGCGCCATAGTTTGACGCTCCAGTCCAAACTTGAACTGAGCATAAGGTCGCCCAGGTCCACAGGGCCTCGAGCTGGATGGAAAGCCGTAGACATTACAGGTGCTGCATGACCTCGGTATGAAAGGCGGTGATCTGTTCCTGCCTTTGCCCCTGCACGATCGTACCGGTGGCACGGGTAAATAGATCCCTCCTCCGTTCCTACAAGGAAGAAAGTCGGGTCTGATTGCGGGAAGGATAATGTTGTGGGAGCGAGATCTTCTGTCTTTGATGGGGGTGGAGTAGTTAATTCTAAACTTTCCTGGGGTTGTGAGAGCATATCAACGGTCCAACCGCAAACAACACCATCTGTGGAGGCCGTTATGATATTGTGAGCGTTCTGTGTTCCGACAATCGCTATACTGTATACTGGATGGGTATGGCCTGACCCAGACAACGGAGTCTTCTGCACTGGAGCACCTCCACCCGCTCGCGACGACCGTGTATCCCATAACAATACTTGGCCGGAATAAGTTCCACCTATGATAAGATTAGGGTGAAAAGGGGAGAATTTAGCCGTGAGCACGTCGGAAGTGGCGTTAAAGATATATTCAGGCCTAGTGTGAAGATGCTGGTTCCAAACTTGAACTAAGCCATCTGGATCATGAGGCGCGGCGGGGTTTTTGGTATATGAAGCCAGGACCAGCTCCGGAAACTGCAGAGGATATTTTTTAGACATGATCAACCGTAGATAGAAAAAGCGCTGGCCTTACCTTTGGAGAGAAATTAATGTCACTGATCATGCGCTTCTTGCTCCACCGCTCATCCCAGAATTGGGCAACCTGCCTCAATTCTCGTTTTCTCTTCCCAGCGCCGTACTCTTCTTCCTCGTCCTCCTCGGCACCAGTGCCTCCCAGTGCATAATCGGCAAGCACATCATATTCCTCATCCAGGGTCCTTTCTATGACTTTACTTGATCGATCGACGAAATCTAGGAATTCACTGGATGAGGTAACAGCGTTTAATTCATCGTTTGTTAACGTGCGTAGAGGATATCCTTGTCGAGCCGCTGACGACGCCTCCCCGCCCTTGGAAAGGCCTTTGACCGCCTTTATTTCATCTTCAATTTCTTTTCGTAAGCTTTCTCGTATTTCCTCATCTCTCTCTCTCTCTCTCCGGCTCAAACGCTTGGAGGCGCGCGAGGGAGAAGTTGGTGAGTTTTCACCATCCGACCCAAACTCATCAATCGATGGCCTTGGCTCAGTCAATGAGTCCGTCTGTACACCTTTATTATAAGTAAGGATTTCCGGTTTAGGTGGGGTTGCTTGGGATGGGGCATCTAAGGCCTCATCGATTGTTTGCGTCGCAATGGAGTGCAGTACTGGGCGTATGGGCGGAGTGAGGGTATCGACGTTGTCACCGCTGAGCTGCCCAGCGCTAAGCACAGAGTTAGGTCTGCTTCCGCGGCCTAATGGCGATAATTCACCTCCATCCCTTATGGCTGCTGATGAGGGCCTATCTACAAGTCGCGATATGAGACTGTCAAGTTCCGCTCGATTCTCCGACCGACTTGGCGTGGGTGATAAAACCTGTACTCAACGGTATGTTAATGGACGAGATATATATATGATTTAAGTCGGTCTAGGGAAGCTCTCTCACCTCAGTAGGCTCGCCGATTGCCATACGGTTCTGAGAGAACTCTTTCTGTCTTAGTTCCCGCTGGCGTTTGAGCTCAGCGAGCTTCGCCTTTTTGGCTAGGATCTCATCCTTTCGCTGCTGAGTATTTCGATCAGCCATTTTGGCGACGGCAGTCTTTCCAATTGAACTTGCGATCGTTCTTCGTCATCTACCTGTTCGCGCATGTCAACACAACCCCCGAACCTCGTTGTTTTGATAGGTACGGATTACATAATCGGGTTTGAGGAACCAAGCAAAAATCCCGAATTTCCAGCAACCGCGAAGCCGACCAAACCCAGGATTTTAGCAACCGCAAGACCTTTGTTGAGAGTCATTGAATCTTGGAGGGTTCGTACGAGGCAGCAATCTTTGAGATCGGCTTCAATTGGTTTACTCAGACCTTCTCAATTAATTCACAATGGCTACATCGCAGGGAGTTAACGTGAGTCCATCTTGTCTCTCGCCATATTTTTTGTTGAACCGGTGCCGCAGAGAACACTCTTCATTTTTCTAACCATTGCTCTAGGTGCTGCGCTATTCTGCCCTATTTGCTGGGCTCTTCTACGGTTTCTACCACCAGTCCAGCCTCAGTGCCCAGACGAAGTCCTCCCAAATAGACCGAGAGTACAACCGGAAAGCGTCCCTTATAGAGCAAGCCAAGGCGGAATACGCTAAGAAAAATGCTCCTGTTCAGAAGGAGACTACAGGTGGCGGTATGTTGTCTTGGATATGTTGAAACCTGCCCATTTGCAACATTGCTTGAGTAGCACTAACGACCACTTTCATTCAGTCATCACCGACCCTAACGATGCGCGATTCGATTTCGAGGCGTTCTTGAAGATGAAGGCGGAAGAAAAGGCTTAGCTCAGTGGTACAATGGCTATCAGCGTTTGGAGGGTATAGCGTCGAACGATCCAAAGGGCCCAGTGGAACAACTCCGGTTCCCTTCCCGAAGTCGTACGTTGGCCAGTATCTCGTGTAATACTTGTATCATTTAAAGGGTTCTTATGAAAGGAAGGGAAATGGAGGTTGCCACAATAGATTACGTTTTTTTTCTCACCTGTACATATGGTTTGGTGTCGCCTAAGCCTTCCGTTACGTTACTGCAAACTTATCCCGGTCACGGCTTCGTTGGTGCTGGTTTGTCTGACGGCGGCTTCAATATGTTGTAACAGGGACGTCTCTCGATGAAGTCACAGACACTGATGGGCATACATATATTTTTCTAGTCATTATTTCGGGGCTGGGTCATAATACCGCATTTTCCAATCTTCGAAACAGTTATGGGACTTAAACAACACGGTGGTTTCCAATCGAGGCCGCTAGTTGCCCAATTTTGATATTCTCTGGAGATGCTTCGTTATAAGCACTTATGTCAGGTTTCGGGTTGAATAGCCCTGCAGCCTGATCGAATGTCCAGCCCTTTGCAGACATCTCTTGTACTAATTGAGTTGTGGCTTCATCCATTGCGCCGTCCATCAAATTCGAATCGAGTTCAACTCCTAGATATGATGCCGTAGATGACAGGCGAATGGTTTCATAAGAAAGGCTTAAGTCGGCAATGATCTTGTTTCGAAAGTACGCTGTAGGCAAGCGTTAAAGATACGGTTTGAAACAGAGAGATGTCCTAACCTACCGTGGTATAATTGCACCAGTGGCTTGAGAACGTCCGGCCAAGAAGAGTGCTGAAGAATCTTATGTATAACTGTATATTCCTTTTCCCAAACTGCGCGAAGCAGGGTCAGGCAGTCCTGGAGTACCGTACTCTCTTTTAGTAGGCTTGGAGGGGTACGGGATATTAACAAGCGCGCTTCATGACTGTGAAAGAGAAGCAGTGTCAAATAGAAGTTCGACGTGAAGGGAGCAACGCGACTCGGTCCTTACATGTCTCCATCAAGGAGCAGAGCAAAGAGGTAAGAAGAATAATATGCGCTTAGGAATTCTGTGTCGCTTGCCAAGTGGACGTCTCCGAACCGCACACTAACTGCGGGCTCGAGTCCTTCTAGAGACTCTAAAAGAGAGGACGCATTTTGTGACGTTCTTAGCAATGTAGTGAGCTCCTCGAGCGACGTGGGCTGGTTCATCTTCGCCGGGCTTCAATAAACAATGACGTATGGATGAGGAGAGTCGTAGTCGGATTAGCGATGAGGGTTCTGAACCTGCGTGTGAATTAACCTAACAAATAAGTGGAGAGAGAGATTACAGAAAACTTGAGGACTGGTGATGGGTAGAAAGTCGTGAAGAGACCGTTGCTACAGTTGTTGCCTGTCTGCATCGAAATAGTTTATGACGCCGAAGCACGAAAGCTGAGATGACGCCAAGAAAGATGTGAACACCTTCGACTAGGCCATCTCCCAAGAGCTTCCTTTTTCCTCAAGAACAACGACCTAGTTAATCTTCGTTCACTCCTTTGGTTTATCCTATTTTCTATATTGTAGCTCGGTACAATTCCTTCTGCTTGGCCACTATGGCCATTGCTGCAATTGACCCGTTTCTTCAAGGCGACACTGGCTCAAACACTCGTGGCTTGTTGCGCGTGGTCATATTGATCCTCATCGCCGCTGCAGCCATCTCCAGTCGATTGTTCAGTGTGATAAGTATGTTTTGGTCTCCCAGTTATTTAAATCTCTTTTCCTGGCTTGGTCCGCTTCTAAACTTGCTCCTAACAATTCATTTCTTTGTAGGATTCGAAAGTATCATCCATGAATGTACGATATACCTATGCCCTCGTTCCCTGTTTACCGACCATAATTGAAGTCGGGATAGCTTCGGATAATACCTGAACCTGAAGACTAACTGTGCCTCTTTTCCGACCCGTTTCAGTTGATCCCTGGTTCAACTTCAGAGCAACAAAATATCTAGTAGAGAATGGCTTCTACAGTTTCTGGGATTGGTTCGATGACCGTATGGAACCCGTTGATGCACCTTGTCATTTTGGCGATTATTATACTAAAAACCTACGAAATAGGAACATGGCATCCGCTCGGACGCGTTACTGGTGGCACCCTATACCCAGGGTTGATGGTTACTAGTGGCGCTATCTATCATGTCCTCAGATTTCTCTCCATTCCCGTTGATATAAGAAATGTCTGCGTTCTTCTTGCTCCGGCCTTTTCTGGATTGACGGCCTTGGCGATGTACCTCCTTACATCGGAAATGTCGTCGTCACCTTCCGCTGGACTTCTAGCAGCAGCCTTCATGGGTATAACACCAGGTTATATTTCGAGGTCCGTAGCTGGTAGTTACGATAATGAAGCCATAGCCATCTTCCTTTTGGTTTTTACCTTTTACCTCTGGATCAAAGCGGTCAAGAACGGCTCGATCATGTGGGGTGCTCTGACTGCTCTATTTTACGGATATATGGTTTCTGCTTGGGGTGGATACGTCTTCATCACCAACCTGATCCCCCTCCATATCTTCGTCCTGATCTGTATGGGCAGATATAGTTCGCGCCTCTATATCAGCTACACAACCTGGTATTCACTCGGAACACTGGCAAGCATGCAGATTCCATTCGTCGGCTTCCTTCCTATCCGCAACAGTGATCACATGGCGGCACTGGGTAAGTCTATCAAGCCACTATTCGTGCGAAAATATATGCTCATGCCATTCAGGTATATTTGGACTTCTGCAAATAGTTGCCTTTGTCGAATTCGTCCGTGCTCAAATACCCGGCAAACAATTTCAGACTCTCCTAAGTGGTTTGGTCCTCCTCATCTTCGGGGTTTCGTTTATAGGCCTTGTGGGATTGACCGTCTCGGGAGTGGTTGCACCGTGGAGCGGTCGATTTTACTCGCTTTGGGACACTGCTTATGCTAAAGTCCACATTCCCATTATTGCCTCTGTTTCAGAGCATCAGCCAACAGCCTGGCCCTCCTTCTTTTTCGATCTGAACATGCTCGTGTGGCTGTTCCCTGCCGGAGTGTACATTTGCTTCCAGCAACTTAAAGATGAACATGTTTTTGTCATCATTTACGCAGTCCTTGCCAGCTATTTCGCCGGTGTTATGGTCAGACTGATGTTGACCCTTACCCCCATTGTTTGTGTTGCCGCTGCGTTGGCGCTTTCTCGACTGCTTGATATATATCTCAACTATGACTCCCCAGATCCAGAAGACGAAAATCGTCCTGCTAGCGATAAAAGTCAACAGAATGGGCTCCGTGCTTCCAGCAAGCCATTCATCGGTATCTACTCCAAACTTTCAAAGGTAATGGTTTCTGCAACAACTGCCATGTATTTGTTATTGTTTGTCGCGCATTGCACATGGGTTACCTCGAATGCGTATTCGTCACCTTCCGTGGTCCTTGCGAGCAAGATGCCTGATGGCAGTCAATTCATTATTGACGACTATCGCGAGGCATATTACTGGCTACGTCAAAATACCCCACAAAATGCAAAGATCATGTCATGGTGGGATTATGGATATCAGATTGGTGGAATGGCGGATCGTCCTACCCTCGTTGACAATAATACATGGAACAACACCCATATTGCCACAGTTGGAAAAGCGATGAGCTCAAGAGAGGAAGTCAGTTATCCGATCTTACGTCAACACGATGTCGACTATGTTCTTGTTGTTTTTGGTGGCCTGCTCGGATATTCTGGCGACGATATCAACAAATTCCTCTGGATGGTTCGGATTGCCGAGGGAATATGGCCGGACGAGATCAAGGAGCGCGACTATTTCTCTGCCCGTGGCGAGTACCGTGTCGATGATGAGGCATCTCCAGCCATGAGAAACAGTCTATTGTAAGTGGTTTTCTGCAGATCTACCAGTGATTTCATCAAGACTAATGTACCGCCAGATATAAAATGTCGTATCACAATTTCAACAGTCTCTTCCCAGGGGGTCAAGCCCAGGATCGTGTACGAAATACTCGTATTCCCGCGCAAGCGCCACTCACAACTCTTGATGAAGCATTCACCAGTGAAAACTGGATTATCCGGATTTACAAGGTAAAAGATTTGGATAATCTTGGGCGAGATCACGGAAGTGCCACTGCCTTTGAAAAGGGGTCGAAAAAGAAGAAGGCCCCGGCAAAGAAAAAGGGCCCGCCAGTATTACGAACAGAATAAGGCATGAACTAGGACGGCATTTATAGTCCAAGAGAACAATATTCTCTTATGCTTCTCTTTTCACCCTTTGTCTTATAATATACTTGTGATTCAATAATAGATTTATGAAAGTTTCTTTACCAGAACCATCATCATTACTGCTCACGAGCCCTGGTAATTGTTGAAGTAAAGATAGGAATGAGGAGATTTTTGCAAAATACTGCATGGACAAAGGGCCTGGAGACGAACTGCTTTAGTTGAGCTGACTCAGTGAGTCGGGCGAGTCTCAGCGAGGATTGGTGAGAAACATTCACTTGATATCGGACCAGGAGCTGCCACAAGGTCAGACGCTCACAAAGTGCTCCCACAGCATCGTGAGTCTGAACCACTCAGTCATCCTGTGAATTCACTGAGCTCCTTCAGTTTCTCAACCATTTCTATCTGCCACCGTTTACACTTTCATCTCTTGATTTCCCAACATGGAAAAGAAGACATGGGCTATGCTTGGTGAGGGGTCCCAATCTCATGTACCCCCCCGGGTTGAGTAGAAACTCACTGCAAATGATAGAAAACAACCCCGATGTGATGAACCAACTAGCAGCGAAGTTGGGTCTATCATCTGAGCTCCAGTTCTACGACGTCTATACCCTAGACGAACCCGAGCAGCTCGCACATATCCCACGGCCTGTCCTGGCTCTACTGGTCATCATCCCACTAACTCCAGCTTGGGATCAAAACCGCAAGGCCGAAGATGCTAACAAAGAACCTTACACCGGCTCTGGCCCTGATGAGCCAGTCATCTGGTTCAAGCAAACCATCGGCCATGCCTGTGGCTCGATCGGTCTACTCCATAGTGTGATCAACGGCCCAGCTGTCGACTTTATTAAACCCGATTCCGATCTCGCGGATATACGGAGCCAGGCCATACCGCTGGATATGACAAAGCGGGCCGACATGCTATACAACAGCGTACCTTTTGAGATTGCTCACAAGTCGGTCGAGCAGGCAGGCGACAGCTATACGGATCCGGCGGGCGAGCGTGACGGCGGGCATTTTGTGAGTTTTGTTAAGAGTGGTGGGAAACTCTGGGAGCTTGAAGGATCGAGGAATGGCCCGCTAGAGAGAGGGAGTCTAGCTGACGAGGAGGATGTTCTCAGTCCGCGAGCGCTTGAAATGGGCATCAAGAGAATTATCAAGTTGAATACAGATGGAGGAGGAGAGAGCCTTCGCTTCAGTTGCATTGCTTTGGCTCGCAGTTCTTAGGCTTTGAGTAGGCAGAGGAATATGCATTACAGATTATTGTCTTAATAGTATCTATAAAATTCGAGATGACAATTTCTTACTTTCCAAATTTACACAAGGCTAGAATAGACACTCAAATCTCTCTCTATTATAACCCGAAAGAAACGGGCAATACTAACATAGCTGCGAGATTCATACAGGGGAATATCGTGCTGCTGGTATATGATGGTAGAGTGGTGAGGAACTGACCATTACCCAGGATAAATAGAATACCATGCCTTTTACTAACCGACTATACTCCCTGAGCAAATTCTACAAAATAGTTGCGAAAAAGTGACCGAGACCAATATGAATACATTTAGCTATCTAAGTGAAGTAATTCAGGCATGCAATATCCCAGAGCGATACTAATCTGGATGTGCTTCCAATTTCCAAATTGTGTGAAATTAATAGAGAAAGCTAGCGTTATACAGGCACCGAATGCTACAGTAGAAAGGACAAGATTGCGAACATCGTCAGGAATATAAATAATGGGTATATGGGAAACACCATGCAGTCTATACGTTTTGCTCAGTAATTGACGGCCTAATTTGCATATTTGGCTCGATCTTTGCCCCGTCGCCGTTTTGATGGGACTCTAAACTCCCACTGGTCTGTCCGATCGGTTCTTGTTGTGCTTTGGTTGAACTTGTCTCGGCTGGAGTCCCAGTCGATGGTGCCGGCTTAGCCTGGTCTGGTAACGCGCTCGGTCTCCATTTGAGTAAAATCTTTGTTACAAGGGGGCGTGATTCTTCAACTGTTTTGGTGAATGATGTTAGACTCTATACTACAAGGTGCTCCAGAGTTGTTGCTCGATATTATCTTGGACTTACATTCTTCGTAGACACTCTCCAGCGCATCGATACAAAGTTCCCTAGAGGGTGGGCGAACGAGAACGAGGTAACTGAAAATCTTTGGTCAGAACGAATAGACGGCAATTTAAGATGTGGAAACCTACTGTAAAGCCTGGACACAAAGGTTAACTCTCTCCGGGTCGTTGGCTAGAGTCTTCACTTTCTGGATCAAGACACTGTTTATCTCAGGCAGCTCGCTTAAAAACCGTATAAGAATCTTGTCTCGTGAATCGAGATACGGTAAAATGCCCTCCAATAATCGCATCGCCCAGTGATTATAATGGTGTGGTATGGACGAATTGTCTGGATTTTTTGAAGCAGCGTGCTTTAGTTGGACCTGGTCGTTATACCATTCTTCATTCATCCAAGATATGGCGACGTTGATGCGTACACGGAAGTCTTCCAGAACATAGCGATAAAGCATCTCCCTGATTGTGTTCGGCATTGAGTTTTGGGTAGGAGAGGACCGTACATCCCCCTCACTCGATTCCTCACACTCCAACCCCGCCGAAGCACGAGTTGCAAGTCGAGTAAACAAAGTCAGCCATGAATCTCTATCCGAAGAACTTGCTGCCAACCTGCCGAAGCCTAAGGCCTGTGGTGCGTCTTTTGTCGCTTTGCTCGATGGCGGCATGCTTGTTATCACAGTAAAGATACGCTCAATGGCCTCCGTCCCAAGTTCTGCAATGTCCGTTTCAGATAATGGGGGAGGTTTGGGAAGCACGAAAGTCCCAAGAGTTAGAATATCGGGTTGTAAAGCCTCTTTTTCTGAAATAACCGCTTGTGCCCCCCCGCTGGGTGCTTCCGGCGCATCTACGGGTTGATATTCCGGTTCGTAGTCATCATCTTCGTCTGCTACATCTGGAACTCGTGGTGCCTGGTTTTGATGCTCAAACACCTGCTTTTTGCAAATCGTAAGGTAACGGGACCGTACAGCCTAGACCATATTTCGACAAATCAGCTGATCGGGTCTTGGGAAAGGACTCTGTAACACAATTTCTTCGTAATGCTTGAGGACTTACACCAACTGCCTGGTCAAGTGAATCGGGGTCAATTCGGTTTAATAGTGGTACCGCAATCTTCACGACCAGATCTACAGGAAGCTGCTTGACGTCAAAGGATGTCAATCCAACATCCTCTGTCAGGGTGAAGAGCTGTGCAAAACTTGTAGGTCCTGGTGGCAGTGGTGGAATCTTTAGTTGAGGGGGCGTTTCAATACCGAGCCTTGCTCGCTTCGCGCTATCTACTACGTCAGTTGGCTCGGTTGGAAGAGCTCGTTTCTTGGGAGCTTCTTCAAGCGCTTCGACCCGTGATTGGGCCATTCTTTCGATGTACTGTTGCATACGTCCTGCGAGCGGGTGATTTGGAGCCCTGGCCGAAACTCGTTAGTTGATGATGGGGATGATATATGGTATATGTTACGAACTTTTTAATCACGCTCATGAATAATGCCCTGGTGGTTCTTTCCATAGATTTCATATTTACCCGTGCAACGGAGCTCGATACCCCAGCCGCCTGCTGAAATGGGTTAAAGTTCAATACGGCATTTATTATCTTATTTGATATCGATTGCCGTGATCGTATTAGGATGTTGAGACAATTCAATGTTGCGTTCACGAGGATCGGATCACTATAGCCATATTAAATTAGATCAACTATTCTGTTGAAGGGATATCGGTGCCGGTTTATGCTTACGTCGAATTCTCATAAAAGACGTTCAGTAACCTATCGAGAAGTCCTGATGCCTCTGCCTCTAGATTGGATAGCGCAAGCAAGGGATGATTTCTAGGGACAATAGCAAGAGAGGTTTCATTCCTCTCGGGACGCTGTATATCCTTTAGTCATTGCTGTTTATTCATAATGAGTTATAGCGGTTTGATACACACCCTGGGGTCCGAGATATATCCCTGCGTTTGGACTTGCACGACTCTTTGGACGAACTTAATGCAACATATCTTCACACCATGCGGCGCAGTATCCCATTTTTGAAGTATAGAGAACTTGATAGAGGTCATCGTTTCCCATAGGGCCGACTGATCGGGATGGTCGACGCTATTACGACAAATACAGTGTCAGAACTTACTTTACTTGCACCTCAGGATCTACTGACGGAAACCCCGGTGGTAAATTCAAGCCGCTTCTCCCGTTTTTTCGGCCATACACAAAAACATCCAGCCTGCAAACCAACCGGTCCAAACCATGAGAGATGGGACAATACGTACACATGTCTGAATATCAACGCGTAGACGCTGGCTGCGGCTTGAATTGCGCCCCGAATAACAGCCAAGTCTTCCCCAGGTATGTTCACCAGATCTTGAATCGCGTGTAGAACCTCCGACGCTAGCTTCTGTTTCGGCTGTTGGGAAAAGGCAGGGCTGGAGAACGTTTCGGCGAGGAATTCGGCACCCCATCTTTGGAGTTCTACCCGGGCATTGGGGCCAATTAATGGGAGTATACCACGAACTATTTGCGGGTACAGCACAGAGTCACCAAGAACGAGGTTCCGAGCGGCATCCAACTGTGACATCTGCTCCACGAGATTGCTCGTGGCCAGCGCCATAGTGGTTACAGCACGCGACGAGGCTAGAAGCTAGCACAATAAACCGGGATCGCCTATCCTATAAACGGTGATAGAACCAATTGGGAGGGGAATTCTACGCGGCGGGTGTGAAAAGAGAAGGGTGAGGTCTGCAAGACAATGGAGGAAGTATAGCTGTGGTGATTAAGAGTCGCAAAGTTCGAGCTTCGATCCAGTCTATGCAGTATGATATCGCCTTTATACTCGGCTAATTGTCAGTAATAGGTCCAAGGAGGGTGCTAAACAGGCAGAAGCAGCGATACAAATAGCATAAACCACAAATAACAACGGGTTGTCGCCGTGAGAGAATAAATTTAAAGCGCAACAAAGCCTGGGAAGCTGATGAAGAAGTTCGATCGTCTCTTAGTAACCGTCCGCCCAGACCTGAAGAGCCTCTGAAGCTCGCTGGCCGGATAAACAACGCTCCGGCCTTCTACCTCGCAACAAATCTACAGATGCAAGATAATTACTGGACGACGATGAAGAATGTCAACTAATTTGATACCCCGTATAGCTGTCCACGAATCCCTCGTTTACTTGACCTTTCATCCTCTACTGGAGCTCTTCGCCGTTGACACATCATCGCCTTATTATCACTTCCCTCACTCAGAGGAAGATTTGTCCCTGTATGCCAGTCGCTGTCACTCAAGAACATAGCTGTGGACGAAACACAGTTAGCAGGTGATAGTTGGCTATGGTCTTATGGATATTTGTGGATATATCTTACTTGTGACCCAATATACATAGCATTCTGTTCATTATGGTGGTAAAGTCAGCCACTAAAAAACTCGAGCGGCTCCTCAACATGAATCAATACTTACGTGCATGCACCAAGGAGAACTCCCCATCTCGAGCCCATGAACTGCTTACAATAGCCTCCCAAGAATCTCCCATCGGAGTTTCTTCAACGTCGTCGTCTATTGGAAACATTTGCTTTAGCAATGGGATGGTACCATAAGAACAAAATTCTAGTTGTTCAACGCAGGCTAAAGGGGTACGCAAGCTTTACTCACAGCATGCGCTATCTCGGAAGAGGGATTTCATGTGAAAGAGCTCGTGCAGCCAAGTTGCAGTTAGTCCATAGCCCCATTGCTCTACTTGATACTGCCCTGGCCGGGTAGGGTGTCTATATTGCTCAAGCCTTCCGCTTTCGAAATTGTTGAATACTTCTGGACAAAAGACTATCACGAACACGTTCCCTCCATATCGCGATGCGTCAGTACTTTCGAAAGAGTAGGCAAGAGTCGAGCCGTCGCAGTCGTTTGCTACATTCACATATCTCTGACCACCTCTTGAGAGAGGTCGAGCATCCCACTTAATATCTGCGCCTATATTTGGCCCATCACCTAAGCTCACATCAGCATTCATCAACCTGCCTCCGGTGGTATGCAAAGCAGACCTGGCCCTTTACCCCATGGATCACCACATAACATCTCCACGGTATGATCTTTATTGGCAATTCCACCCATTAAGAGTACCCGTAACATGGCTACCAAATAATTAGCCCTTCCTTTTCTGTTTTGTCGTTGGCGAAGAAAATTATTGTCTCTCACCTTGGACGTGTCTAACTTTCTTTATACCGACATCCCGATTGCGCCTTTCACTATGCCATCCAAAATAAACAGTGTCGAAGATGGCCTCGAAAGTGTCGAGTGCTGCCCTCTCAAAACTGTTCATATCCCGTCTCGCCATAGGAGCTCTGTTGATAATCGCCTCCACGCCCTGTGTACGTTGCCCGGCGACTTGGAGCTATTTATTATCAGCAAAAGTAGTGGACATTTGAGACATACTTAACAAGAGCCAGGTTCTAGATACCGCATTGGCAGCCTCTTTTACGGATATCCGTAGCATATTAAGCTGCTCTTCGCTACAGTCTGCAAAATGTTTAAAGTCAAATCTGGGGTGAAGCTTCTCGCTGGATTGTGCATCCCCAGGGATGAAATTAAAGGCGGTGCAGGCCTCGAAAAGAATTAACAAGATGCAAAGAAAAGCAATGATGCCCACAGGACTAGTAAGTGCTACATTGAAGCGATTCATTTCTTTTCTTCTGGCTAAGTACAAGCCAAAATGCCGCAGCTCTGGGAGAGCAACAGTAGCGAAGAGAGAGGAGAGTATCTTGATATCATTGATGAAACACGCATCAATGTAGTAAGTAAGGGATATCACAGGAAGTTAACAGCAAGAAGTCAATTGATTCATCTGCTATTCTCGACTTATCCATCTGATATACACTGCCAGGGGCAAAATGAAAGCAGCAGGCCATCAAAGACCCGTTTCTTTATTTAGATCAATGTTATACAGCGAAGGCTGTTTGACATGAAGACCTGGAAGATCCCGAAATTAATCCCGCAATATCATGAATATATGGCAGTGTGGCTCTAGGGAACTTGCCGCGTCTATGCAACATGCTTGCGTCGTCCCTTTGTGCTTGTTCAACTGTTTCAAGATCCCGCGCTTTCAGTCAAAGAAATAGCAAAACGACTCGCACCTCTGGCCTTAGTCATCAACACACCAGCGTTGTGAAACTCGCTGTGGAGATCACTTCATCTCTTGCAACCCGTTTCTTTTATATGGCTTTCTCTTGCTCTCGGCTACTAGCTCTCGAATTATGGCGCAGACATACCACAAAGAGCCCCCCTGGGATATAAAAATAATCAGAGGAGAACAATATGAGAACATATACATATTGTTCTTCTCCCGATTGTGCCATCAGGACCCCCAAAAGCAGCGTCACTGAGATGCTGTCCTTTATCTCGTACTGTATTAGAGGAGGAATAATATGAAAATATTCTGCTGAGGGCGTATTGTTCCTTTTGTGGCTGGCCTTTACGGCCTCTCTTTATCTCTTGCGATGTCAGCTCCGAAATTGGATGGGACCCTGATCTATATCGTCTTAGGGGCCTAGGAGATTTCTTCTGAGAACTGCATCACTTCCTTGAGGCATGCTGCCGCTCCAATACCTTCAATTTATTGGCCCTAAGATCTTAAACGAGCAGTTCGACGCCTCCCTACTACCCTTTTAACTCTTTAAGGGACGACCAAACTTCGACTTGGTTGCGGGAAGAACATCATGTTTTACTTATCTTATGTTTTCGTTCTTCTTTCTCTCAGCCCAATCTATCTACTTTCGCCTGCTCTCGCTGAAGGTTCCTCCTCTGTCGATCCGGTCTGCTCAGCGAAGAAACCATGTGAACAAGGATGCTGTAGCAAGAGTGGCCATTGTGGATTTGGTCCTGAGTTTTGTGATAAGAAAAATTGTCTCTCTTCATGTGATGCAAAGGCAGAATGCGGCAGTATGTTCTTAAATCTACTACGTCTTTATTCTCCCATTAGCTTGGTTGTTTGTGTCTGCCTATTCCCTCTACCCTATCTCTGCCTCGATGCAGACATGCCACCGCATCAATTAGGCTGACTATTTCTTAGAATATGCGCCCAAGGGGAAAGAAAGCTGTCCTTTGAATGTTTGCTGTTCAAAATGGGGGTAGGCTAGACTAAGAATTCAACATGTTGATGTCTACTATGATTGTTAACACGCCATTAGTTTCTGTGGTACTTCCGAGGAGTTCTGTGGTAAAGGCTGCCAGAGTGGATGTCTCCCAGCCAAAAGACCGTGAGATTTCACTGCCAAATTCATAGTTGCTATTCTGCACTTTTACTCATTCGTTGGGACAGGTCATGCTCTGGCACATCTGCTACCGAAAAATATGTTGGATATTTTGAGAGCTGGAGTTCCACACGCTCCTGCGACGCTTTTAAACCATCCAGTATAAATGTTGAACCGTGGACAGTACGTCAAAACCATCTTAATACACCATACCTTAGGAAAAACCATAACGCTGATTTTGTTTCCTAAAGCATCTCAACTATGCATTTGCTCAGATTGACCCTGAGGACTATTCTCTTAAAACGCCGAATTTTTTCGATATAGACTTCTATAAGGAGTTCACTGCCCTAAAGAAAAAGAAACCTTCCTTGAAATGTTTTATTTCCATAGGTGGATGGGACGCAGGTGGCAAAATCTTCTCCAATATGGCCAAAGATATAAAGAGTAGAAAAGCATTCATCCAATCCCTTGTTAGTTTTATGAAGACATATGGCTTTGATGGCGTCGATGTGGATTGGGAATATCCCGTGGCTCCTGACCGTGGTAAGTAATGATCCGTGCTAGAAGATAAAATCAATCCTGGACAGAGAAAGTATTTACATGTATGCTCACATAGGCGGTAACTCGTTTGATTTTAAGAACTATGTACTTCTATTGGAAGAGCTTAGGGCTGCCTTCGGAGAGAAGTACGGATTAACTATCGCAATGCCAGCTTCATACTGTGAGTACTTCCATCAGAAGCTATAGTTCTCAAACTCTAACCTATAAAAACTCTATAGGGTATCTCAGGGGGTTTGATTTGAAAAGTATGGCAAAATATGTTGACTGGTTTAATATCATGACCTATGATGTCCATGGGACGTGGGATGGTCACAATAAATGGACAAAGCAAGCTATAAATCCACACACAAACTTGACAGGCACGTTGAGATTTTCATACTCTATTGCGTTTATTTTATATCGAAATTTGAGCTAATATTCAACAGAAATAACATCAGCTCTCGACCTTGTCTGGCGAAATTCTATTCCCGCGGAAAAAATTCTACTTGGTCTGGGCTTTTACGGAAGATCATTCACGCTGGAAAACACCCAGTGCAACACTCCTGGTTGCCCATTTAAAAGAACTAATGGCACAGACTCTGGCGGAGCCAAACCGGGGGAATGTACAGGCAATAGTGGAACGCTTTCTGATTATGAGATCACCCGGATTATCAAGGAGAAATCCCTGAAACCGAGCTATGATAAAGTAGCTGCTGTTAATTGGATAACATGGGATGAGGATCAGTGGTGAGGAAATATGCTTGACCCAGCTTTGGTACTCTGGATTGCTTGAGCTAACTAGTATGAAAAGGGTTTCTTTTGATGACTCCCGTACATTGTCCCAAAAGCTCGATTTCGCCAATAAGCAATGCCTGGGAGGCACCTTTGGCTGGGCTCTTGATCTTGGAGGGCCTGGCACTTTAAAAAGTCCTGGAAAACTTGATAGTGATGAATTTATTCTTGATGGCGCCGATCCAAATGGGAAAAATAGTGGCTCGGGCGAGGTTTACATATCCCCAGACATATACAAAGACCGAAACCCAGGGGTTGCGTGCGTGCCACCATGCACTCTCATAATGCCCCCCCTTATTCTAGAGGATGTCACCACCATTGAGTTTCCTCCTTATGAAACCTCTTTGGAATTCGCTTGGCCAGTGGTAACTACCGTGTCCGGAAACCCCAAAGCAACTACGACAAGCTGGACCAGAACCATTCAAAATACCACTCTCAGCATACCACCCGGTATATATAAACCTGTGCACATTCATATATTTGACTAAAAACTGACGTTACTATCTAGTTGTTACGTCTGTTATTCCTATCTGGAATTGGAAGATTACTGAAACTGATGTGACTAAATCTTCATGGGCCATAACGAGCAGTATCCTCCCACCTCCATTTGTGATTACCAACCAATATCCGCGAAATACTGGCCTCCCGGTTTCGAGTCAACCAACGGATTCTGGACCCTCAAAATCTAAAGACCCTGGCAATACCAAGTCACCCAGTGTCAGCCGAACAACGGACACTGGGAAGCTACCATCTACAGATGCGGACAATACCCAGTCAGCGGGCTCGGTTGAAACAACGGACACTGGAAGTTCACAGCCTACAGATGGCGACAATACTGAACGAACAAGCTCGGTTCAAACGACAGACAATGCACCGCCGATACCTCCTATATTCCCCGTCGACATCTCCCTCATTTCCACACGGACAATCACTCCACGACCTTATCCACACACCACTACTTCCCAGAACGACAGGCCACTTCCCAGCATAACGTTTACTGTTGGCCCACCTCCTCCTCCTTGTCGGAAAAACTGTGGAACAAAGTGCAAACTGTTTTGCGACAAGCCATGTCTTCTATTTTGTGGAGGCCCCCCTTCACCGGATTTCATTGACCCTAATGATCCCGACCCACCTCCCTCGCTGAATTTCCGTGGGTGCAAGGGTCCTGATTGTATAGTAGAAGGAGGAATTAACAAGTGTAAAGGTCCACAGTGTGTGGTTTATAAATGTGTTGAAGGGGGCGATTGCATTGATGGTGTATGTATTGGCCCGGAATGCAATATGAAAATGTGCGGCGGAGACAAGTGCGATGTCAACTGTGGGGGATCAGAATGCAAACCTGGCGGTTGCCTAGGCCTTGACTGCTTTCCTGGTCCTGGTGTCTGTTTCGGACCTCGATGCTTCAGCTTCGGGTGCATTGGTCTCGACTGTGTCAGACCTCGGCCTGATTTACCACCTGTATGTAAAGGCCCTCGTTGCACGTCTGTCACCTGCAAACGGGAGGGCTGCAAAAACGGCATATGTACTGGGAAAAACTGTGAGACGGACGACTGTGATGACCCAAAAGAAGCCGACCATTGCACAGAGCTCGTTCAAAAAATAAAAACAGGGACTGAGAGCACATACTCAACGACTACCGACACTCAATGCAACACTATCACCGCTTGTTTCGCCGAAGACGACGATTGAAGGGCATAGGACAGGGACGATTACGGAGCATTTTATGACAACGCCAACGCTTGCATCTGATAAATTTAAGTCCCTCACGGACGAGATTGAGAAAAGGAGGGCTAGTCGAGACTGTATGAGATTCGTTCCGGACCTCATCCAGACCCCGTCCATAATAACGCCGTTGATCACGCCAATAATAACACCGTCGAATACGCTATCAGTAATACCTGAAATAACTCCGCCAAATACGCCGATGGGGCTGGCCTAATGGTTGGAGATATCTCAAATGCAGTGCAAACGGCTAGTCATCGTGCCAAATAATGGGAGAGCCTAAACACTTCGTGAGAAACTTGAGATCAGTCGCAGGATTCCGAGAAGTTTCTGTACCCAAAAAGGGCCCAAGTCCGGCCTTCAGTTGTTATCAAAAGTTCGGTCAGGATGGTGGACTTGAGTTAATAGATGGGTGTAATCAATCTAAGAGAGCAAGAATACTTCAGAGTAAAGCGTGCCCCCTTGGTATCTAAGGCAGATAGCATAGAGATTAAATCAAGTTGCTCTGGCTGATCTTTTAGTACGGCGATATACCCAGATCGGACTATAAGAAATGTATGAGTTGGTGTCGGTACACTAGTCGATATCCAATTTAATTGACAACTTTTCTTTATTTTAGATATTATATCTATGTGGCAATCCCACTCTATTATATCGACATTGATATCTGAGCATATCATGCTTTCGCTCATTTAATCGATTTTGATCGTCAGTTTCCCAAAATGTTTTTGAGCCCACTATACACAGAAAATATGTTAGCAGAACTGAGCCGGGGTAAAACAAGTATTCGATAACTCACCATGTAATCGTAAGCCTCCCTGACCTGGCTTAGGCTGAATACTTTCTCGTCAATTACAGGGTGAATGTCGTTGACTTCAATTGCACGTATCATGTCCTCCATCAACTGCTTTCCTCCGACGTAAACACCACGAATTGTACAGATATTGGATAAAATATCCATAATTGTGGGTTGACCTTTCGGGTCACCAGCACCGAGGAAGCCAATCAAACTGATGATTCCCTCATATTTGATACACTTGAGACTGTTTTCTAAGGTGCCGGGACCACCAACTTCCAAGATCATATCGACACCAACGTTGCCTGGGGTGAGCTTGCGGGCTGTTTCACCCCAATTTGTATCCGTTTTATAGTTAATTACATGGTGTGCCCCAAGCTTCTTGAGCTTCTCGGCCTTCTCAGGCGATGAGGTAGTAGCGATGACTGTAGCGCCAGCTGCTCTCGCAAACTTTTAAAAAAACAATATTAATGCATTGTTAGCTTGAACGGGAAATTGCGCTAAACATACCTGTAAACCGAAAATGCTAACGCCGCCTGTTCCTTGAACGAGTACTGTCTGCCCTGGCTTCAATGACCTGAGCCCATATAGTGCATTCCATGCAGTAAGGCCAGCGCACGTAAGAGATGCAGATTCAGCACTCGTTAGGTTCTTTGGTGCATGAACTAGACCCAGCTCATTGAAAGCGCCGTATTGACGTAGGGTGCCGTCAAAAACACCTCCGAGGCCTGAACCGGCCGCTCTGCGATCTATATCGCCATATTGATGATGCTGGTTGAAGAGGGTCACGACATTATCCCCTTTCTTAAAAAGAGTCACTTTTGGCCCGACCTCTACCACCTCTCCCGCGCCATCCGATCCGGGCACGACAGGTACGTCAAGCGGAAACGGGTACATTCCCTGACTTAGAGTTAGATCGAACTGATAGTAAGGCCCAACGCGTATGCAGTGACGAGTGTCGCTAAACATACCTTTGGGATAATAAGATCGCGGTAGTTCAGAGCCGCAGCATGAAGCTTAACGAGGACTTCATGCTCACCGATTTTAGGAACTAATGCATCTCCAAATGATAGACCATCAAAGTCCTTGTCCGTGGCGGATACCGACCACTGCTTCATAGTTGTTGGAGCCATATTATTTTCAATTTTAACCCTTCATATAATAAATCCAACTTGACAATTGAAATGAATGCGGCTGCGTGGGTATTCTGCAGTACTATATACGACTTCGGGTAATGACGTCAAAGGAGCATACTACCACCCGTCGAATTCCATCGCATTTGCGCCAAATTGACTTTGAACTGCTGATAAATCAATGATCAATCAAAAGTTACGATTTCGTGGTCCAATGCGGTCCAAGTGGATTCCAAGCGGCATTTGTAGCTTGCTCTTTTTTTGGTTTTGAGGGAGACAGGCGCGGTTGAACCCGAGAGACGCGCTGGTAACAATAGTTAAAGAAGGACTCTTAGGAACGTCCAAAACAGAGGATAGATCCGTGATATTAGCTATCAGCCAAACAGTTCAGCAGTATCAATTGTCCGTCATTATTTCACAAGTTGTAAGGAGACGGTGCAAAGGACGGTAGAAGGGATAAGAAGCTGCAGGTCAAGACCCACTTCACCACCGTTGAGATCCCGAGCATGGAGTCGGTACTTCAAAAAGGGACTGAAAAGTCCGAAATCAACGCCAGAAGCCTGCATGTCGTTGATATAAGGCTCATTCTAAGCCGTAGAGCAGCCTTTCCGTAGCCACTCCTCACTGCATTAGCTTTTCAGCTTGAGGGCGTGGACAGGCCTGTCCGCAGTGGCTCATTCTCTGATTATATCATAGTGTGATGTTCGCTGGGCAGTAGTTATCCATGGCATTTCCCAGAATGAGCCCAGGCCTCGGCAACTAAAAGCCGTCTCTTTGTGTGCGTCTGCGGACGTGAAAATGCCTCCCGTCTTCCCCAAGCACATGGCCTCGGGGCTGTTCATGCTCGCCTTCGTTGCCAAACAGACGAAAATAGGGTAAAGGGCACAATTATTCGACATGCCTTCAACATCTTTACTCCGTATACCATAATTAGGTAGCTTGGATAGATTCATATCGAGACAGAGCTGGTCAACTCGTCGTATTCAAAGCTGGAAGAAAACCAGCATGGAAGTAGCTTATCACGTGATGCGTAAAGATGTCTGCCCGAGAAATCGCATCTTCAAGCCGTTGAAGCATCAAAATTCGGGACGGGATCTCAAATCCGCAGCATCACAGAAAACATGTCACTGTATGTAATTTCCCCGGTCGCGGCTTATATGCAAACTCATGATACTAATAAATATTCTGGTAAATAGCTTCAGGTCAAGCTACTATGACAAGGACTACCGTGCGGGGGCTGCTCTTCTCCGCGCTCGCCGCCCATACTTGGTCAAGAACATGTTAACAGGCGCGCTGCTCTGCGGGTTCTGTATCGGAGTCTGTATGTGTCATTGCACCTCTTTTGTCCCTATCCCGTTGCTCTGCTGCTTGCCTAGCTAACCGTTGTGTGACTCGGTGCTTAGATTCATTTACCATCAATGCGGTCGGTCAGGACGATTTCTCAGACGTCAAGGTGCCTGAAGTTGCGAGGTCGCCTAAGGCGGAAGGCGAAAAGATCTAGCGGGCAGAACGAAACCAGTGCCTGGATGCTCTCCGAATTGGGTTCTGCGTGATTTTGTTACTTGGTGCTGGGAGTGCAGGAAGTCTCCAATACTGTGTTAATATTTCGTTTCTCCTTCCTGTATGGGCTTCAATGGTGTTACAGGCTGTATAAATAGGCGGTTATAGCCACAAGTGTGTGGGTTTTTATACGGAGTTCATTAGAGCGTCTCTTTCGACATTCATCTTTTTTGCACTTCACGGGATGTGTTTGGATACTCATAATTCTTCGCCAAACTGTACAATTGTAGTTATTAAGAACTTAGTTGTATATCTTGTGCTGGTTCAACAAATGCTTCCATCCTTATGCTAGTACCAATGTGTTTGGATCGCTAAACAAAACTATAGCACTAGGAAGACCTCATGAGATTAAGAGCTCCAAAAAAGGCGTGATCGGGGGGTTATTAAACAAAAATCGCTGAAATCAAGTGCGTCACTATTGGCGAATCGGCGGTGGTAATCCCATTTTCTCAAAGTCTTCTTCCATCTCCTTAGGCTTCGTCGATGTTAATGTGGGCGCCGCTGGAAAACCAACATATTTTGCAAACCCAGAAAGAACTGAGACTTCATTATTATATGCCGTTTGCTGTGCGATTTGCTTCGACAGACGGGATGGGAACGGTATAGCGAAATCTGGACTGGCGTCGCCATTCTGGAAGCGATTGTGCTGGACTTTATATTGATGCTCCGATATCGAGTCAAGGCACTGTTCGCGGACCTCGCGCACGCGCTGGTAATAGGTACTGTTGTACTGGCTTCGTTCTGCCTGACTTTTGTTGCATAGAGCTTTCAGTTTATAGGCAAATAGCGTCTCTTCGTATTTTATTTTGTCATCACGGTGCTGTTCGACGATTGCAACCTGACGGAGGAATTCTGGGTGCGTTGGGTTTGGCGACTCTAATTGTGCTAGTTCCTTATTTATATTTGCTATCCGTTCATCATATATCCTAGATAAATAGACAAACAACTACATTAGTCCATATGTTCAAGTGTAACAAAGAAGCGGGAAGTCATACCTATCTCGCAGTGAGGCGAATTGACGTTCTAAATCCGAAAGCAAATCCAAGGCAGTACTCTTCTTCGTCACTAATAACTAGTTAGTAAATTTTCTGCCTTCGAATAAGACATGCGGATTTACTGACTTTCTTCCATTTTGGTTATAGCTTCAAGATCATGAGTTTCGTCGGCACCGTCCCCTTCATCGAGGTCCGGGTTTTCATCAATGTCATTATTGTCATTGCCAGTGCCATAATTTGCCTCATCGTATAGATCTTTAGATTTAGTCGTGTTGCGCTTTTCCCTTTTCGCTTTTCTGCTTTTAAGTATGGCCGCTGGGCGAGTATCCTCTGTTTGAGCACCGTTGGTTGAGGGAGTTGCGGCATTGGAGACTTCATTAGCTTTGTGGTTATCTTCGACGGGAGTCTGTGGGAGTTGCAGGTAATCTGAGGCTCCGTCAATGGGGGTACCCTGCTGAATAGATCCTCGACGTTTTCGGGATGGTCCCTCCAAGTTTTGAATTGTTAGGGACTCGTGTGAGCCGAAGCGTTTGCGTTTTTTGCCGATAGCCTCTTGAGGGTCTGAGGGGTGCATCTCATCGTCATCAAGCGCGATACCATTAGTCTTGGCTAATCGTTGTGGTTTGCTGGGCGAATCTTCTCTTTCTTTCCGACCCTTCTCGTCATCATCGTCATCATCATCGTCATCTTCATCGTCATCTTCATCACCTAACTCGTCATATGTTGTAGATTGCGCTAATTTGCTAGGGCTGGTCTCGTAGGCATTGCCGCTTAATACAATGCTTGTTTGTGTGCGAATGTGATTCGGAGAGTCTTCTATTCGTTCCGTTTCCGCCTCGGAATCGATCTCACTGGCAAATTTTTCGGGACGCGGTGAACTGTCGTCAAGGTGTGAAATTCCAATTGTTTCGTCTATTTCGCTTAAACTACTAGAACGCGAATCGTCATGTAGGGAATCTAAAGGGTCGTCTAGAAGTCTCGCTGTGCTTAGGTCAAGCTCGTTTGCTAAATTATGAGCGGGGAGCGCCTGCCGAGTCGCATCTAAAGGCTCCATGCCGGCACGAAATGAAGAGTAGAAGTTGTGGATGGAGGAATTTTGTAGTGACGGGGTCAGGTGGTATCGTCTGGCACCGAAGGGTAAGTGGAAGAGCGGTAAAGCGAGACTAACTCAGAAAGCAGGTTAGCTAATTGTCCTGGCTATCAAAACGGGTTGAAAGTTAGCAGTTAAAAAGAAGTGTGAAGCGAGAGGGAGGTCATAGGTTCCGGTGATCCCTGCGTCTGCAGTGATTGCATTTTTGAACTTAATGGTAGCCAGACACGGTTGACCGGCGCCCCCTTGGACAAGAGGGGTAAGATAATGATGTGAAAACAAGTTCATTAGGTGCTTGATAGGCCTCATACTCCTCCACCACTTCGCCTCTAGCTATCAACGTACCTTGATTGAGATGTGCGCGGCGGTGGTATGCAGGCAGCCGTCGTCACGGCAGAAAAATAGCGCCTTGAAGAACGGTAACAGTGGAACTAGCCCACCAGGATTTCAAGATGCAGTGCACCAAGGCGACCGGAGATCTCAGCCTTGGAGTACTTCAAATGGTGTGCGACGGCGGGTGAGGGTGCGGGCTGTGAGGTTGCCCTTCTGCTGGGCGCCGTTCGTTTGGCTTTGGACAGCCGACGAGGGTGAGCTGGCCGATAAGAGAGTGGATATTGCGCCTCAGTTGACTGCGCAGTTAACTGGATAAACAGTGAGCTTGTGATCTAAGGATAAACAAGTCTCGTCGAAGGATATGAGGTAGTGAAAGATTCAAGGAGCATGCAAGCGTGATGGGAAAATGAGAGCCGCACCTCATGCGGATGACATGTTTCTTGCTGTACGAGGGTAACAAGGATACGGTCTGGAGCGGTAAATTACGGGTACATTCACGTGATAGTAGACAGTGTCGCTGTAGTTGAAGCCGATAGATTACAAAGCCTGAAAATTCGTTACAGAAGTTGACGTATCGAGAAGAAATTCTTTCAATACCGTTTTGCCAGTTGTTCCGCCATCAAGCTCGGTTTGCCGTGGCCAATAGAAACGTCGGCAGCATCACCGCCTTTGGCAAGACGGCGCTGACTCATCAAGATGCGTATCTCAGGCACGAAGTCCCACCCCTTGCAGAGAAGCAGATATTATATAATAGGTTGCTGATCTATCTCCGCAAGAGGCATTAGAGCTCGGTTTGCCTCTTGACTTGAATGGTTGTTGTGGTTGACCTTGACATGCAAATTATCACGTGATATTGAACTCTCCGATTGCCAAGAGCGGAAAAATGCTTAAAGAATAAAATTATCACGACAAGAACCCCGTTGGAGAGCTTAGTATTCGATATAGAATTGTACTGCCAGACAAGGCTGAAGCGAATATTTGGACGGAAAGATGGCGAAAAAATTGAAGTCGAGTTCTTCAGCGCAAGACAATACCCCAGCGTCATTCTTGTTCGGTTCCAAGGCAATCGATTCCAGCCTATCGAAGCTCTTTGAGAACAGTGTAAGTGCGCCTTGCTGCAGATATCTTTCCCGCGGGTGTCATGGAACCTCAATTGACTGATACTCTCATAGTCTGGGCCTGTTAAAGCTCCTAAATACCTTTCCAATACCAGTGCACCAGAAGATGTCAAGCGTGGAAATAAAAATGGGGACGGAGTTAGGGATTCTCTCAATACGGAAGACAGTGTGAATGGTGGAACAGAGTCGCAAAGCGACGAGGATGATATCGAAGAAGCTACGACGCCCGAAGAAATGCAAATCGACGCTAACATAATGGATGCACCACGGCAGCAACAGCGCAAACGAAAGCGGGGTGATGACAATGACGACTTGGAGGAATCGTATATGCGAAAGGTTCTTGACGAGGAAGAAAAAGACCGAGAAAGACAGCCCGTTAAAGGCGCTGAAGTCTCAGGAAATCAAACACAAACGGATTCCGAACAAGACGACGACGATGGCGACGATATATCGCCGCCTGTCCATGAGACTTTGGCTGGCACAACTGACGCAGACCCATTCGAAAAGGCGTCCCGGACGATTTTCCTGAGCAACGTATCTACTGAGGCGATCACATCCAAGGCTGCGAAGAAAACTCTCCTATCTCATCTCGGTTCCCTCTTGCCATCACTCTCTAAGTCATCCGTAACACCTAAGATCGAGTCGATACGCTTTCGATCAACTGCATTCTCCTCTACTAAGCGTCCTAAGCGGGCCGCATTTGCCAAGCAAGAATTAATGGATACCACTATGAAGAGCACGAATGCCTACGTCGTTTACTCAACAGTTGCAGCCGCCAGGTCTGCTTTACAGCTTAACGGAACAGTTGTGCTGGACAGGCACCTGCGCGTTGATAGTGTTTCGAATCCAGCTCCTATCGACCATAAAAGGTGTGTATTTGTCGGGAATCTAGATTTTGTCGACGAGGAAGCCGACGACGAGGAGAATAAGAGAAAAAGAAAAAACGCACCTGGGGACGTTGAGGAAGGTTTATGGCGAACTTTCTGTGAAAATATCCCCAGCAGCGACAAGGGGCGGAAGAGCGCCGACGGTACAGCGACTAATTCCGTCGAGTCGGTACGAGTTGTACGAGATCGCTTGACTCGGGTGGGTAAAGGCTTCGCATATGTTCAATTCTGGGATGAAAACTGCGTCGAGGCAGCTTTGCTATTAGATGGGAAGAAATTCCCACCTCTCCTCCCGCGGAAAATACGAGTTACTAGAGCCAAAAAGCTACCAAAGGCGAATGATCGCTCTAGTTTGGGTGCGGGATCTAACCCAAACAAAACACCTCTTCGTGCCTCAGGCTCGGGGGCTTCTAGGGACTCAACTGCAAACAGCAATCTACTGGGGCGAGCTACGGCTGCAAAACTCCGCTCTTCAAACAAGAGTAGGGAACGTGGAAATGGTAGTGAGGGACCAGAAAGAATTATATTTGAAGGGCACCGTGCAACGGGAGGTAGTGGCCCTGGATTTAAATTGAAGACTAAGAGTCGAGGCGCGAAGAAGAGTGGAAAGCCTAAGAACCGAAGTACGCGACGAGCGAAGGCTTTTCGCGCAAGCCAAAAGGGCCAGTAGACTGGCAGTTTAAAAGAATACATTGTTTCAGCATATAGGATATTATACTTCTCTTCTGTCTCCATTACATTTATTTGTGTTTCTTTAAGCGAGTGTGCAGTTCGCAGCGAATATAGCATGTGTACATGGGTACTTGCCCCCTAAAGCGACGAAACAAAGCAGATCAATTTTGATGTGCCATGTGCGGGTAGCCCGCGACGAGACACGTCTCAGACATTTAGGATTGAGGAGGATCAAATTCATAGGTATCATTTTAGCTGTCACAGAAAACAGGCTCCATATTAATAGTTAGGGTACATGATTATAAAAATAATTCTTCATATATGACAAACATACACATCAAAAAGATAGTAAGGCCAAGAAGAGAAAAAATAGTATGGAGACAAGAATGTGAGTTTACATGAGAGCCATCAGGACCAAGACAGCGGAGAGAATACCGCCGGGGAACTTGAGAGAGGCAGCACCGTTGGGATCAGGAGCACTGCCAGTTTCCTCAGGTGAATCCTCATCGTCGGTAGTCGTTGGTTCATCGGATTCTGCGGAGGTCTCTGCAGACGAGGTGGATGATTCTGAGCTAGTTACGTCGGAAGTGGTAGCAGAAGCGTCTGAACTGGTGGAAACGTCCGAGCTAGTAGAAACATCCGATGTAGACGAAATAGAGGAAGTCACGGTGGTGCTAGTCACATCGGTCGTGCTGCTTTCGGTATCGGTGGCAGTTGAAGCACTGCTGGTTGCAGTTGCAGTTTCAGATGCGGTGGAGTCTGTAACGGTGCCGGTAGAACCGTCAACAGTAAAAGCGGAAGAAAAGTTGATGTCACTCGGGTCGCTATCATTAATAATTTCGAAAGTATAGCTGGTACCAGCTGCTAGATTGGCTGGCACAATAAAGGAGTGTGAACCGGAATTGGGGATATTGGCTAGTGAAGTAATTAGCTACCCTGCAGGGTACTTCGCAAGCGATGATAAAAGATGCATACAAGCAATAACAGTTCCACTGTCAGGCGTGCTACCACTCTTGAATTGAATTTTGAGGGATACAGTTCCTTCGGTGGTGGGCTCCCAGGTGATAGTGGCGGGCTTTCCAGCAGCAAAATCAAAGCCCTCTGGTGGGGTGTTGAAGGGATTGCTATTGCCAGCAGCGGCAGCAGCCAGAACAGCAAAAGCGCTGGTCGCCAAGTATAGTAGAGATCTCATGGTGATGGGAGTGGGGGTAGTGATCCTTTGTTATTGTCGAAGTAAAAGGACGAAAGAAATCAGGAGAAGCAGATAATGAGTCCGTCCTTTAAAAAGCAGTCAAGAAGAAAAGCAAAGAGCGAGAGAGAGACTGTTGATCGTCGACTGTACGAGTTGGAAAGATCAAAAAGAGCGAAAGACGCGACGATACCGCGAAACAAAGAAAGAGAAGGAGAGAAGAAAGACGGGAGGCAAGCGCCCTTTTTAGGGGAAGTGTCGCCTGCCCAAGATGGCAAGCTCTTCACGCGACGAGCCGCCTCCAAGCCCCTTTGGGAAGCGCCGCGGAAAGTTAAAAATGTTCCTTTTCGAGACATCCAGGCCCAATCTGGCAAGGGTTGGTGCTGTGACAGCTGCTCTGACTGGCTGCTTTTTCCCTCTCACCTGAGAAATGCCGAGGTTCATCCCCGCCCGGAGCCGAACGGTCGCGTGTGATTGGCTCGGGTCCCACCTGACTATCAAGGCTTAAATCACACAAACTAACGAACTAACGAACTATTTTGATGCGAGACAGTTATCCGTCTCGTCGCCTCCCAACGCTCCTTTCGCCCCAAACCAGAGGATCGCCTGCATTATTCGTCTGTTCTCTTCATCTTTTTGTCGAGCGACAAGCTGCAAGGGTATAACAGTTAGAAGATGAAATAGTTAGGAGCGAATTAAAAAAAAAAAAGAAAAGCAGAAGATCAACTTTACCTTTTGGAACAGGCCGTTTTTCTGGCTCTTGTTGGTTTGTCCCCCGCTTACGTTTTGCGTTTTTTCCTGTCCTTCGGAAACCTCATGGGAATATTTACATCCGTTTCGATGACACTTGCCAGTCTTTAAAAACTGATGGCAGGGTTTTTTGGTTTTCTGGCCTTGCTGTCGAGGCGGAGGTTGGACTCGTTCAGGTTGTAGTCTTTTCGAAGTCGCTTCCTCCGGTGCAGAATCAGACTCGCTATCCGATAATGAAGAGTCGCTTCCACTAGACGAAGTCTCATCAGATGATCCATCGCCACCAATGTTTTGTGTAGGCGATTCCCCCTCCAGGAAACCCGAGAGATTGGTTTCTCCACCAACCGCCCCACTCCCGCTGGCTTGTTGCTTCTTGTTGCCTTCAGTATTTTTAGATGCCTCAGACAAGTTATTCTTATTTGAATTGCTTGCACTCAGAGCATCAGCCTCCGCCTGCGCCACCCGTTTTTCTTCCTTTATGAGTTTTTTGCGCAATTTCTCTGCTCTTAGTCTTGCCTTTGCCGCAACGCCAGCCGCATCGACGGGTTTTGATGCCTTCTCCTGCTGCAATTTCTTCTTCTGCTCTAGTTCCCTCGCTCTCTGTTCGCGCATGGTCGCTTCCTCGGCTCGTTTTAATTCAAGAGCTGCCTTCTTTTCTTCCGCTTCTCGTTTGCGCTGTTCTACCTTCGCCATGGTTGGGAACTTTTTCTTACGCTCCTCAATCCATGCTTGGATATCTGATGTAGTTTGTAACGTAGCGGTCTTGCCTTTATATACCACCTTGAGCTCGCCGGCCTCCTGCGCAAGCTTTTCCTCTTCATCGACATCGGCATCAGAGCCGGCTGAATCCTGATCATCGGTTCTTGGGGTCAAGCCGAGCTGGTTGTGTTTCTTTCTGGGTTGGGTCGGCTTTCGCATAGGGTGTGCAGATACCGGTGGTTTCGACGGCAATGGGGCTCCAAAACTAGGTACCGGCAAAGGGACTTGAGGTGCAGGCATATTCTGGCCGTGAGTGTCTCCAAACGCAGTATCGTATATACGCTTTCCTGTCCGCGGATTTGGAATCCCTCCATAACCACCTTCGTACGGTTCTGCGAATCTCGGGTTGTGGGAAGCTGGGTAAGGCTTGTTGGTATATGAAAGACGTGAGCCTTCGGATGGTCCACCAGCGGGTGGCCCTTGCTGGAAACTTCTGTGTAATGACGCATTGGGTATATGGGGATTGGAGAGCGGCGTAGGAGGATACCGATGTTGTTGTAAATCAGAGGTGGAGCTGTAGGAAGGTGCTAGAGAAACTGCGTCTAGCAAATGGTACAGATATTAGCGGCGTCCTAAGGTCATAAGGAATTGATTAATATTCTTAGAGCCTTACCTTGGGCTGGTTGACCCTGGGCGATGTGCTGTGACATGCCCGGATTTTGTCCACCATATCCTCTTTGGAAGTTCCCCGGTCTAGGGCCATTCCCACCAGCTCCCCTGTATCCTCTCTGTGAGTTACCTCTACCACGACCACGATGCTGCGCGCCGCCGCGCCCACGTCCATGGCCCCGAAAGCTATCATTTAGTGGTCGGGGGCTAGCTGCGTAACCAGTACTAGAGGCGGAAGGAGGAGGTGGTGGCGGCGGGGGAAAATTGAATGCGCTAGAACCCATTATCAAGTAGCAAGTCTTCTTTCAAGACATACAATGACCTCGCTCCGGAGTGGTCGAAAGCCGTCTGCTACCTGGTCTGGAGACTTGGTCGCGCTCCTTGAGAACCTCTTGGCGCGACTTTTTTCAGCTGGGCGAATATTTTTCCGACGCCTGATAAGCGATAAGCTCCCCTTCCACCAGGGGTCCGTGGCGCTGGGCAATGAATTTTCCTGCAAATCCCAGCTGCAGCGGGGGAACAGCATTGGGGTGCTACAGAGCATGTAGTACGCAGGTACTATCGCAATTCATAGCATCTGATTTACATTACGTGCTTGTACCTTCTAATGTTGCCATGATATCTTAATCTCATCCTTGCATTCTTGCCGAATAGTTTCATGGGTTGTTCCCTGGCTATGACCTAGGTGTATCGCGGTTTTTGTCCAAGATCTTATCATATCATATGCACGAAAAACACCATGTTTATTCTTGTATGTTGTTAATTATCCCATCGTTTTTTATTATTACAAACCCTTTTTTGGAGGCTGACACATTATTCGGTGGCATTTCAGACGACTATTTCTGATCTGGTTCAGATATCGCCTGAAGATTTCTCAAAGCTCAGCGCTGTCGCTATTGAAGATAATATCAATGAAAAATATGCCAATAAAGTCTCTAATACCCTTTCTTCCTTAATGATTTGGAAGTGGGCGGAAGAAACTGACGAATGAATCGTACTTTTCCTTGCTAGGTGATCCAAAACGTTGGTCTATGTATTGGATTCTATGATCTGCTTGAGTCATCGGACGGCCTGATTGGCCACGGCACTGGGCTTGTGAACGTGAATGGTACAGAGTGTGACCCGAGACCTTGTACAACTCTTGTCACTAATGTGCATTGGCAGTGAAATTTCGATTAATTGTCTTCCGTCCCTTCAAGGGAGAGGTTATCCTTGGGAAGATCACTGGCAGCACAGAACAGGGGATCAAAAGTGAGTTCCTCATAGTATCGATATGTTATATTCGATCTGCTAACATCTCGTTCAAGTTGGAATCGAATTTTTTCATGATATCTTGATTCCTCCCCAGCGGCTGTTTAAGGGATCAAAATTGTACAACAGCCTCCCCTTCCCTTACCCCCTTCCCTCAGATAAGTAAAGTTGGATGTACTGACAGTGACTTTTTAAAGCGATTATAAAGATCAAGTATGGGTCTGGCCCGCAGATGCAGGTTATGATCTTCACTTTGATAAAGGAGAGACTGTGAGATTTCGAGTACAGGAAGAGAAATGGCACGATCAGATCCCAAATGCGCCAGACATTCAGGAGGAATCCTTGGCTGTAGAGCGGAAGCCTCCATATTCCATCATCGTACGTATATTGTTTGCTATCCTGCTGCCAAATCCTCCTTTCACTGACTAAAGCGAAACCCAGGCATCGATGGATGAATCTGGTCTTGGGGTCATCGGATGGTGGTAGAAAAATAGTTGTTGCGAGTCAGTGAAACGCCTCATAAATTCTATGACGTAATTTTTGTCATCTTTTCTTTTTCTTTTCGGGTGTATTTTGCAGGGGTTGCAAGGCTATTAGTAATAATGTCGGGCAGTTTGCAATTCTCGACGGGAAAAGCTGACAAACGTTCAGGTGCAAGAGCAAAGAAGTTACAGCGACGGAGGACTCCGTATAGTTCAGAAGTCGCCCCGTGATCCGAAAGGATTTCACTTTTGAGCAGAAGAGGGGGTTTGAAGAAGAGAGTCGTACATATGTATGTATCAGTACATTGAAAGAGGAGTGGAAAATGAGGGATCAATTCAACCAGAGCAAAACTGTGGAGCATGGAAACATGCTGTTTTGTAATAACAACAGAAGCCGATCTAGATTATGTTCTTCTGATCTTCAGCAGGCCGCTCATCATGCCGTGTATGGATCTCAAGAAAAGCCTATGCAGCGTTGAGCGAGTACATCCAACGATCCATATCTCTTAGAGGGGTACAGTACCCATAGTTTCCTCGGCATTTGGTAAAAGTTTGGGTCTTGCGCGATTGACCCAAAAATAAAAAATTTAGAATTGCAAAGTGATAATTTTATACGGACCCTTATATAATTGCTCGATAAACCCCCCCATACTCTCTCCCTTCATTATAACAATTAAAAGATTTTTTCTTTCTCTCTGTTTTTGCCTCTTAGATCATTTTCTCTGTCGTCCTGTTCACCATGACTCAAACTAGTAACGTGCCTGTCCAACAAGTCTCGATCGAGACCCCTCCCCGAGCACCATCACCAGCACATCAATTTGGAACCAGAGCGGTTCATGTTGGTGCACCTATCGACCCGACGACGGGAGCAGTGATTTCCCCTGTATGTGAAATATGCAGCCCTCCGAAAAGAAACCCATAGCCGAATGAGCCCGTGAAAAGTTGTTGTTCTTGTTGCTAATGCCAATTAATTCCCCGCAGATATCCCTGTCGACGACATTTGCACAAACCGAGGTGGGGAAGCCAGTCGGTTTATATGAATACACAAGAAGTGCCAATCCCAACAGGTTTGTCTATCCAGTTCATGTCTTTAAAGACAGCAAGACTTCAGAAGCCGCATTGCCTAAGATCTTCTCGCTAACCACTTCGGAACCCCCCGATCTAGAGACCATTTCGAGCAAGCTGTCGCGGCTCTCGAGCATGCTCGGTACGCATTAGCGTTTTCGTCGGGATCTGCCACCACCGCTATTATCCTTCAGTCGCTTGCCGCCGGCTCTCATGTAGTATCCGTTTCGGATGTCTACGGCGGGACCCACAGATATTTCACAAAGGTTGCCGCTGCTCACGGTGTCGAAGTCACCTTTTCTCCTGCTATCGAAACCGAAATTGAAAATTTAATACGCCCCAATGAAACAAAGCTGATCTGGATCGAAACTCCCTCCAACCCAACCCTTGGGTTGGTCGATATTCGAAAAGTTGCTACGATAGCTCACCAACATGGCATTATGGTTGTGGTCGATAACACTTTCCTGAGTCCTTACATCCAAAATCCCCTTGATTTTGGAGCAGACATTGTCGTCCATTCAGTTACCAAGTATATTAACGGACATTCCGTGAGTCTCCCGTTTTATTCCAGCCTACAGTTTCAAAAAACGACGGAACTAACCTGGCGTAACTGTACTAGGATGTATTGATGGGCGTTGCAGCATTCAACTCGGATGACCTCAAAACTCGATTAACATTCCTTCAAAACGCCATTGGCGCAGTCCCCTCACCATTTGATTGCTGGCTTGCTCACCGTGGTCTCAAAACTCTTCACCTCCGTGCTCGCGAGGCCTCCAGAAATGCTACGATTGTCGCACAGGCCCTCGAGGCTTCGCCGCATGTTCAAGCCGTCAACTATCCCGGTATAAAATCCCACCCTCACCGCAGCATTGCCATCAAGCAACATCGGGATGGTCTGGGCGGTGGAATGCTTAGCTTCCGCGTCAAGGGAGGCAAGGAGGCTGCAGAGCGGTTCTGTCAATCAGTTCAGGTTTACGTGCTTGCTGAAAGCTTGGGTGGCATAGAGAGCTTGGCTGAAGTTCCCGCTAGCATGACTCATTCTGGCATTCCAAAAGCAGAGAGAGAGGCAGCAGGTGTCTTTGACAACCTCGTACGTCTCAGCTGTGGAATTGAAGATGGAGAGGATCTTAAAAATGATGTTCTCCAGGCTCTAGAGAAAGCTGTTGGTTCGCAAAATAACGGTGTGCCTAACGGGAAGGTACACGAAAATTGATTTTTTTTTACGCTTGAAATGACGATGAACGAAGCAAGGAGAAGGAATAATTCCATCATTGCCCACATCAAGCGCGGGTATAGATAAGATTTGGCTATAACAGATAAAGCCGCTTAGACTTGTTTTCTTAGGAACCCAGACCATATTTTTTTTGTCTTTTCTTTCTCACTCTGGTGCCGACATATTGCCCTGTGCTTGTTCATAAACGTAGAATATACATATCGAATATCAACTGTGCGGCTGCCTATCTAAGAACGGCTCATACAACGGTATGAATTTGGCAGAAATACTGAGTCTTTGGGAGGTTAAGAAATAAAGCTACAGACCCCTCAAAGATAAGATAATCAGGGTGCTTGTTATCTTATCAGATGTTAAAAATTATAAAGTTAAGAGAAAAGCTATTGATCTCGAGGGGCACAAAAGCAATTACTCTGTCTATATCGACCTGTTTCTCAACACAAGCATAATCGTCAAGTTTGGGACACCGCTGCTGAACGTTTTGTACCGGTACTTTGGTGGTACATTCAATCAATCAACCTCTCTGCTGGAGGATCTGAAACAACATGTCTTCGTTGTTCTCATTTGGCTTTGGCGGCGATGATATAGATGATGATATGGATTCAGATCATGGCACCGGGAAGTCTTTCCAAAACAATGAATCAGTCCCTACGTGCCCACCTACTGAAGCCCTGGCTTTTAATGAGGCCAAGCGGCAAGATCTTGATGAACTGGTAGGTTTTTGAACAAAAGCCGTTAAGTACTAGTTGTGCGTTTTTATGCAATTCCCCTATATCCGCCTCATCCACCGCCTTCTACGCGGCGTCAAACACATCGGCGAGTTATATGGCTCATCTTCCTTTTCTATATCCCATACACTTCGCGGACTGAATATACCCATGCGGCGGCGATTGCTGCATAAGTTCACTGGGGCGAGTTCCCAGTGCCAATTTCGTCGAACTGAAACTGATATTCTATTTTTTTAAGCTCGCCACATTACCGTCTCAAGTTGCCTACAATACTATACAAATAGGGGACTCCAATGGCTCAGGCACCTCTTTTTCGGTTCCTCGCCGAGACTTGTTTGATGTCCGCGCTCAACTCATGGCTGAGGACGATATGGAGTCAAATGACAACGACAAATTATTATCAGGCCTAGAAAAAGGTGATATCACACCCGCTGTGTACGAGGGTGGGTTCAAGTCATGGGAGTGCGCTGTAGACCTTGCACGTCTCTGTTCTTGTTCCGAATATGCCCGCACTTTTTTTGATGAAGGAAATATGGCTGGGGTAGATATCAACATAATAGAGGTACGTAGCTATTCTCGCTCTATTACCCCTTTCTAATATCGAGTGATTGACATGCAATATAAAGCTCGGAGCCGGAACAGCAATACCCTCACTGGCACTTTTACGCTCGTTTCTATTGGAGCCCATTCCAGATCATCCTCCGACGAGAAGGGTTAACTTTATTTTCGCCGATTATAATCCTACAGTCTTAAGTCTGGTAACTGTTCCAAATATATTGCTTACTTGGTATGCAACATGCGAACAAGACCAATTCGCATCCGACTCAAATATCGATATTAATCCGGCAGTTTTGGCCTCGTTCCGTCAGAGCCTTTCGGCCCGTGGTATACATCTACAATTTATATCTGGCGGTTGGTCGCCTAAGTTTATCGAGCTTTGCGCGCAAATCTTTCCGAAGGTTGAGGGTGAGCCAATTAGGACAAAGACCTTGGTTCTTGCTAGCGAGACGATATACGCTCCATCTTCTCTGCAGTCGTTTACAGAAACGTTAGTCACGCTGCTCCGCCACACAACCAATTGTCAATCTAGTACTCCAGACGGGGACTCGCGGCGTGTGGGCCCTGCGAGGGCGCTTATAGCAGCGAAAAAGGTGTACTTCGGGGTTGGTGGAGGGGTGGACGAATTCACAGCTAAATTGAGGGAAATCGCTGGGGAGGAGGTAGCGACGAATGAACTTGTGGATATCGAGGACGAGGGCGTTGGGAGAACAATCTTAGAGATACAACTTAAAGTGTGACATAATTCCAATATAATTTGCTTTGTACTGTATTCGCGAACGCGCCTTGAATAACTAATCAGGGTGTACCAGCAGAATATATTTACTACTTTCCGTGAGGATTTTCAATTCCAACCGCACCGAATGATGTAGCCCATTTGACACTGGAAGCCCTGACAACTTGACTAATGTGTTTTGTTATTATTAGCCATTTTTTATTCTTGATTTCAGACTTTGCTGATACGATAAACATTGGGGACTAATGGGTAGATCTGCCCCCTGTGGTTCACCGTCATATATACAGCTTCTATTTGTCGCCCCTTCCGCTGATGATACAAAACACTCAAAGTTAGAAATATCTGTCATCGTCATACAATGACTGCACCTTTCCATCCTTCATCCGGGCTTGTCTATTCTCTTCCATGGTTGCTTGTCGTTTTTGATAATGTGCCACGATCGGTCTGAGGTCTCCGGAGGAGTTACCTGGTGTCATGTTTATGGGTGAACCAGTGTTGAAGATCCTATTTTTCAAAAGCGAGCCAGTCAGTTCCAACACATGTCTTCAAGCGCAACGAGGCTTGCCAGATCTTTCCTCATCCAAGGGCAGCAAAGTATTCACGAGTGCAGCTACAAGCAGGATCGCAGGGGCGCAACATACTCGGGGAATGTAAGGTCAATTGTCAGAGGCGGATTCTGACTAAAAAATAAGTGCCGGTCCTCAGCGGCCTGTTCAACCGCCCGGGTGTGTATAGCGTTCATCGATTCCAGCGCAGACTCTCGCTCGGTATATTGCTCAATGAGGCGGGTAAGCAAAGGCTTTGCGTCCGGGTCCGACGTGGAATATTTGTAAACCGCGAAGCCAAGGGGGACCGAGGCAACGACCATATAGAAACCGCGCTATTTCAACGAAGCGGGAAGTCAGCGGGAAGTGCAAAAACATATCAGGTAGATACCAAAAATCTCATTGGTGGGAAATAGTGTAGAGCAAGGCGAGCTTTGATTCTCGACACTCCCCTTGTTTACCACGAGGGAAGCTGGACAGGGCAACCTACACCAAGGGACTCGTTTGCTGGTTCGGGATGGTGCTGGTGGCCATGTGCAAATCGGCGCGGCTGTGGCCGTTGAACGAGCACACGCCGTGCCGGGCCAATTGATCTCCTGGCTAGAAACATCCTAGGCGCATGCAATTGGGTAACTTGCTTGAGGCGCCAGATCTGCTGGGGGGAATTGAAGTGTGGATAACGATGCTGGTGGTTGTTTGGAGGTGTGGCCGGCGTGATGAATAGCCACGTGACGAAGCGTCTTGGTGGCTGTTAGTCAGCAGTTGGGGCGGTTGGGCCACTTTTGGCATTTTGCCCTATTTACATCCAAGAATCTCGTCCTGCAACCGACCGCAACCACAGATGCGGCCCGCCTCGTCTTGTTTCAACTTGGTTCTCATTTGGCAGAAGGACACAACCCAACTCATTTCAGGGTGCAGGCGATGGATGATCCCATCTGCTCACTCACTGCTGATTGGCTCATATTTGACTCGAATCCTCTTCTTCGGGCGTCGGGGATGCAGCCAGTGGCCCAGCATGCAGCTATTTCTGCAAGGCGACACTAGATGCAATGGACAGCAAAGCTGTCTGACCCCACCTGGACCCGAGAAGGTCTTTTCGCGATTTGGTGACTCAAGGAATCTCCCAACCTCCTTGCACTACGTACTCTCTTCGCAGTGGCCCAATTGAATTCGTAACGACTTCTACTATCATGCCACAAAGCCATGGTGGGCTCTATGGACGGGCCTCATCGTCTACTTGCTACCTGACTAATGCAACTTTCGCTCTAGAATCAGCGTGATGGTACATACGAAAACTTACTTACCCATTCTTCCTGTGGCATAAACCGTTGCTGCCCAATGTGAACAGGGGCTTTTTTAAAAATACTCTTTCTATGCATGGTCGATGGAGCCGATTGGTCTTTCGCCGATGCTCTCTGAAGAAGACATGCAGTTTTGTTTGAGGCTTGCTTTTGTTTTCTTTCGCCCCAACTTGTGGCAGGAAAAAGAAGGCTCCAAAGGGAACACCAGTTGGGTCGATCTCTTTGTTTTTTACGAAGTGCACTATTTGCGGTGTATCTTGTTTGCGCCCATCCAATTCTCGGATAGGTTATTACATGGCGGCTTTCCGCCTTAAATCTGATACAGCTGCGTTTCTGCTTAAGATCCATATCACATATTGGTCGCCCCTCGATTGGGTCACTTACTTTCTTTGTTGTACTTGAATCCCAACAAGGCCATTCAATTTTCATTTTCTCTTCACTTTGATTGCTTCATACTTCACACCACCTCCGAGATTTGACTACGACAGCTGTTTAGGCTCCGTCATAGCATTAGAATCCCGACGGGTATTCGCCTTGGCTCTTCTGTTTTGACATCATTGTGTCATTGCGTGTCGCCTCTCATTCAACAAGCCGTGGTATTTCAGTCTGACAATAGTCCACTACCGCAACAGACTATTCCCCATCATCTTCAAATACTTGACACTTGTATTCCCCCTTTTCCCTCCCTTTACCCTGGTGAAACAAATTCCTTTCTCCGTCCTCGAAATAACTGGAGACACGTTGAAAAGCTCAAGTGAAAATTCCGGTTGTTTGAAAGCATCTCTAGATCATTGCCACGATGGCGAAAAAGGGCAAGAAGGGTGGAAAGAAGGGTAAACAAAATAAGGAAGAAGAAAAGCAGCAAAAGCCGCCAGCTTCCCCCTCAACTTCCACACCTCCCCCTTCACAAAAAGAAGCGCAAGAACCGGTTCAAGAGGTGCTAGACTCGAAAGAACCACCGTCGCAAGAGGGAGACAACTTGCCCCAGGAGTCACATCCTGAGCAACCCCCAGACCAGTCCCCTGAACAAAACTCCGAGCAACCTCAAGACCGGTCTCTTGAACAGTCACAAGATCAACCTCAAGAAGAACCCGCCGAACAAACCCAAACACAACCACAAGAAGATATCCCCGAACAAACCCAAGAACAACCTCAAGAAGAACCCGCTGAACAAACCCAAGATAAATCTCAAGACACCCCCGAACAAACCCAAGCACAACCTCAAGAAGACATCCTCGAACAAACTCAAGATCAACCTCAAGAAGATATCCCCGAACAAACCCAAGATCAACCTCAAGAAGAATTCGCTGAACAAACCCAAGACCAGCCTCAAGCAGAAGCTACTGAGCCTCTTGAACAACTCCAAGATCAATCTCAGGCAGAATTTGCGGAGCCCGCTGAACAGCCTGCCGAACAAGCCGAAGATCAAACCCAAGAACAACCTCAAGCAGAAGGTGTTGAGCCTGCCGAACAACTCCAAAGGCAACCTCAAGAAGAGCCCGTTGCGCAACCTTCTGATCAGCACCAAGAAGAATCGAACGAAGAACAGAAGGAAGAACCTCAAAACGAGATCCAGGAGCAAGTGCAATCACAACTGGATCAAGAATCTCTGCCCCAAGACGAATCTCAAAGTCAGCCACCAGAAATTTTGGAAGCTGAACCGACGGGAGAACTGAAAGACGAGCCGAGCAACGAACCAAAGGCAGAGCTGAACGAGGAACTTGGAGTCGAGCTCCAGGATCAATTCCAGGAATCACTTGAAGAGCATATTAGTCAATCTCAAGATCATCCGTTGGAGCAACCGAAAGAAGAATCTTGGGATCAATCCGAAGGTCAGCCACCAGAACAATTTGGAGAACGATCAACAGATGAATTCTTAGATCAGCCCCAAAATCAACCTGAGGAACAGGTTCAAGGAGAGTCAGAAGAACCCTCGAACTCAGACCTCCCGGATCAGTTCCAAGTCACCCCCGAAGAACATCTCCAGAGTCAGTCAGAAGAGCAACCAGAAAATATTGAAATTTCTGGGGGAGAGCAACAAGAACCCTCGAAAGAGCAACAAGAAGAGAAGCTCCCAGAGGAATCACTCCCAAGCCCACAAGACGACCCAAGCTGGGAGCAGGAAGAGAAATTCCAAGAAATTCAGGAGAAGCAGATTCAGGAGCCTCAGGAAGAGTGGCAAGAAGAGCAATACCAAGAAGAAAGTAAAAATATCCTCGAGGAAAGCCTTGAAGGTAACGGTGCTCAGTCAGGAACTCCATCTCATACGCAGGCATTGTCTCCTTCACTTAATCCCGCTCTCTCAACGTCACGCGTTGCATCTCCAACCCTCCTAGTATCGACGCCTCAGTCTCCAAACCCATCAAACATAGAGACTTCCGCACAACCCCAGGCCGAAGGTGACAGCAGCAGCGACGAGTACGAGGACGCACCGAGCCCTTCATACGAAAATAAACCCTCACTGTTTAAACCCCGAACGCAGAAATCGAATTCTAGCAATGATCGTGGGATGAATGGTAGCGTAACCGGAGACCGTCAACATACCCAAAAACCAGTGAAGCGATCTACAGCTGATACGTACTCCTCTTCACCGTATCATTCCCCGAAAACCAAGTCTATACCGCAGGCTAGTTATCCTTATTCGGTGTCCCCAGCGCCTACTGCGTCCCCGCATTACAATTACGCGCTTCCATACCCCCATCCGTATACCCAGCCAATTGGCTACAATAACGGAACCGCACAAGACCACCCTCCAGCCAGCAGTATGCCTGTATCCGTTCCATCCTATTACCCTACGGGGATACGCTCATCGCCAAAAGTGAGCAGCGCCCACATAGCACAGTACGGTCAATATCATGGAAGAACTGGAAGTCGCCCAATAAGCAGAGGGCATGGTGATTACTACTATGATACCCACCAAACTTACAGGCCAACTCGCGAGCCGGTGACATCCCAAGGTCTATACAAGGAAAATGGCTTCTCTAAATCCAACGGAGAGCGAGACCTCACCGATACAGTTTCTCTTCTTCAACGCATACAGACCGTTATTCCCGACCTTAACCAGCTAGTAACGAGCTACCGTGAGTCGCAAACCCAATTGTCCGCCCGTGAGGCAGAAAATAGACAGATGGAAGCTCAGCATGAGCAGTCCTTACTACACAAGGATTTTTACATCGAAGCCTTACAAACTCAAATGCGGAAGGCAGCAAACGAAAGTGCCGAAGAGTGCTCGAAATTGAAAGGCAGGATCAGCGAGCTAAGAATGGAGCTAGGTGATCTCCAGGAAAGGCAGCGAGATGTTGAAGAAAGTCTAGCTGATGCCCAAAAGGCTAATGATGATCTTATGCTTATCCGAAGCGAACTTTCAAAGGAAATCGAGAACATTCAGCACAGCATCGAGCAGGAGAAAGCTGTCCATCGGGTTGAATTAGAGCGCCAAAAGGAGCAGCACAGGGAGCATGAAAAAGAAGTCCTTGCAGAGCAGAAGCTGGAGCTTGAAGGGTATTTCCAACAAATCAAGAACGAAGACGATAGGCTTGCTGCGGAGCAGCTGAAGGCCCGCGAGGATGAGCTGATAGGTGAACGGGAGGCTCTCAAAGCTGCATGGGAAACCGAGAAGAACGACCTCGAGCAGTCGAAGCAGGAAATGGAAGCTGACTACGAGGGTAAACTGCAAACCAAGCAATCGGAATTCGACGTTAAACAGGATGAGCTCACCGCTACTCAAACCGAACTGGATCAGACTAAAGCTGAAGTAGACTCCAAGCAATCGGAACTTGAGTCGAAAATTGGTGAATTGGAAGCAAAACAAGTTGAGCTAGACGATACGAAAACCGAGTTAGCTTCCAAGGAGTCTGAGCTAGAATCAACAAATACTGAACTGGCCTCCACCCGGACCGAACTCGAAAGCACGAAAGCCGATGTCACTGCGAAGGAATCTGAGCTCGAATCGGCAGCTGCTGAACTGGCCACCACCCGAACTGAGTTGGAAAGCACGAAAGCTGACGTCGCTGCGAAGGAATCCGAGCTTGAATCTAAAATTGCAGAATTGGAGGCTAAACAGGTCGAGCTAGACGGAAAGCAAGCTGACCTTGTTTCGAAACAAGCCGAGCTCGACACAATTCAAGAACAGTTGGCCTCGACGCAGGCAGAACTTGAAAACAGGTCTGCGGAACTTACTTCTAAGCAGGAAGAACTCGATGCTCTTCGGGAAGAGCTCGCTGAAACGAAACGCACCAACGAAGAGGAAATAGCGGCGTTGAAAAATGCTTTAGAAGATCAAACGAACGCTGTGAAAGATATGCAGGAACGCATGGAGGCGCTAGTAAGTGAACACCAAGAGAAAGCGCAATCGTGGCAAAAGGACCGCGAAGACTTTGAAAATCAGCTTCACCAGAGAGCCGAAGAACTGCAGCAAACCACCGAGGAAAAAGAGGCCCTTTCGCGAGACGGTCAGGCAAGGGAAGAGCAGCTCCAAAGCATCGTGGAAGAAATGCGTCAGACACATGATAACCTGAGCAAGGATCGGGAGCGACTAAAGAAGACTCTGCATAGCCTTGGTGAAGCGACAGATATGAAAATTAAAGGAGACTCCTTCTTGTAAGTGTCTTGAATAATGCATTAAAATCATTTAGATTGGCTATTGAAATTGTTTTGATCTTATCCATTTGGTTTCATATTTACTCTACTATTCTGTCTGCTGGACGCACTTTATGCTTGTCGTATTGGGCTCGTTGTCTTGCAACTGGTAAAAACAGATTACAAGTAACACCAGCAGAACGAAAGTAGGAGAGGGTTTTTCTTTTTGAGCTGAATTCCTTTCAATAGCAAACTTCACCCTCCTTTTCAGTTATCTAATCTATTTGTCTTGCCTTAATCTAGTGTTGAATGTTTCAACGAGTTATCTCGACACATCGTGGAACTATCAAAGGAATACTTCACGTATCTACCAATTGAGCCGCCTGCGGATATTATAGCGAAGATTCCTTCCGGCATGCCTCAATTCTTAGATAACACGCCGGCATCCCGAGAGCTCCGATCTGCCTACGTCCAGCACGTAGTCTCGAAGACTTTGACCTACCGAATCTTCCAACCGTTCCTTTTCACGCTTGGCCGACGATACGATAAAGCCGATACCTTTTTCCAGATGCTTTCTATCGATATCCGGCGCAAATCTGTCCGCCGAGAGGCATTCTGGCGACAGCAAACACTTAAAGCGGCTTACACGACCTCTGATGCGAAACAGGCCATTAATGTTGTTGCAGCGGTCATAGTAGATGAGATCGTCGATCATATTCGTCATTTTACTGATCCTAAGCATCTTGATGCGTTACTCACAAGTGTCAGAAAAATTGTGAAACTGGCTGCAGAGACATGGCGTCTTGCGCGAGTGGAACGTGAGCTTATCATAGCCACAATGCCTTCTGCTGAGGATGACCAAACCGAGAATACCGAATGGGAGGAATTTATATACGACCCAGAAGCTACGCGTGAAGCAAATGCCGAAGCTCCAGCTTCAGGCCGCCACCCGCTCCTCCGTATGCTTCCCAGAGTATACCGGGAAGCAGTTCACGAAGATTTCGTGACCGAAGACCTAGAAAAGGCTACTTCATGCACCTACCTATCCGGTGTGATGTTGTATACCGATTCTCCTTCGGTTACCGCTCGGCGAGCCGAACTATTGAAGAAATCTGTTGAGCCTTCTAACCCTGTTAACGAAGACGGACATGGTCCTTCCGATGCGCAGCCCGTGGGCGACAAATCGGAGGATACACCAGCCGCTACTGACGAGAAGAAAGAGGAAGGGAGCTGAAAACTCTGCGACCATAGTATTTTGGCAAAGTGAAAGCCGATTTTTTGTCTGATCATTGTCAACCGGACCCTGTCCTATTTTCATTTCATCTTTATTTCCTTTGTATCTGCATCATCCATTGCATAGCGACACTCATTTGTACTTTTCCTTGCTCTATCTTGTTGTATTTCTTCTTATCATCATGATTTCATGTTACTGTTCTTGAAACTCTCTCCTGTTCCTCACTTACATTGTCATATTGCCCACAAACTAATTAATTCCTACATGCAATAATTATTCCCACCTTACCAATCATAGTAATGAGATGTTGAGAAACTTGCCCAATAATAGGGAATCCGTAGCATGTAGGGATGTCATGGCTCAAGCATTGTTCCCCTAGAGCACCCCTCATGGGCAGTAAGGGTGGGTGATGGCTGGGTTGAATCCTGGGTCCTTGTGTCTGTGATATCACTCTCAACGAGATGAGCAAACTCCAGCTTCGTCATAAACACACCCCTGAGGTTTCCACCGGCTGTCAAGGGAGTATCCAGAGTTTGGTCCACTTTTTAAGGCTCCTTGCGCATTCTTGTGAACCATGGATGGATTTTTTGTGTAAATGTTTGGTTGCAGCCATAACTCAATTCTAACATCTGGCCATCCTCAAGATGAAGCACCTTCAGGCGGCCGCAGTCAAACAATTCCCCAAGGCGCAGATCATCAATATCAAAGACAACTGCTTGAATCTGCCTACTACGCCACAGAGGCTGGAAGGCTGAGGCTGTGAGAGTTGCTCAGCCACTTTTCCGTCGAAGGGCGAGATTGGCGTGCTACCAGATCCTCACTTGGTTTCGTTACTGTTTAGCTCAGACCTCATCTATGCACCATGACATGTCTTTCGCCATTGTTGAACGTTGCTTGTGCTCTTCAGCAACTCGTTCGTTGTTTGAGCTCGAGTGGAGTCAGATTTTGAGCCTCCCCGCCTCAGCCCGGCTGTGTCAGCCCCCTTATCGCCGGCAGACTCGACGACTCCACTCCAAACCCATCATCTCTGTCCACCAACATCACCATCGTCCTTCCCAACCTCTCCTTCAACCAACGAGACCGACACACACACACACATACCTTGCCTCCACGATAACCCCGTGGGGTTTATAGCTTGACTTCCATCTCCTCTCCTTTATTCTTTCATACTGCTTTTGGCTGCGCGCTGTTAGGGGGCCAAGAGGAGCGAAACTATCTTTCCCTCTCCAAGTCCACTATACCGCTCTGCATCTCTTTCGTTTCTCGCGCTTGAAGATATCATCTTCGGATATGACACGAATGAGACGATCGTCTGATATGACTGCTTTTTATCTTGGTTGATTTCTCGCTGAAGATATTCTACCAGTCCTTATCGTTCGTCACAGTGATTTTTCGCAAAGCATGACGATGAACACACCAGCTTCTCCGTCCGTTGGTCGGGAATCAACGTCCCAAACTCCAGATAACAGCCTGTCGCCTTATGATCCTCTGCACGTTGACGAACATCTACTCCCGATTACTGATATAGATCTGGTAGCTATGCCCCCCCGCTAGCATGACAAGCCAATGGTTCAACCGGGCGAAGTTGTTCTAATTTATAAGATAGGGAGTTGACTACACCCCTTTATCCTCCACTCTTGATTATAATTCATTCGCACACCTTTCACCCTCAGGCAACGACCAATCGCTGAACCCTAGCGATCAAACCTCCTTGGTCTCCCATTTTGACCTTTTGGACTTTACAGAGCCAACCGCAACCCGTTATAATGGGAATTACACATTTCCGTCCCCAGAGGAGCATTCTCCCTATGCCGACTCAAGCCGTCATGTGAAGAAGGAATGCCACAATGTTTCGTCGATCAATCCCCAGGATATATACCTCCCAGGTCGTCATACGGAGCTTGGAAATCGTGGGCACAGCAAAGTCTTTGTTAACGAACCCGGAATCTCACAGTTGCTAAGCCCAGTTCCTACAAGCACACCCAGCCCTACCGTCGACCAACAGACCCATCGAAGTCGAGTTGGCACCGAAGTAAAAAACACTGCAGCTTCCCCTTTGGAACCTCCAGGCAATAAGCGGGGAAGAAGGGGGTTACCTGCAAATAATCTTCCGTCGCTGAATACGACAAATCCTGGCAGAAATTCTCTAGCAGTGATAGAAACTAATGGTGGGCCTCAACCTCCAAGCCCCATTGTTAAAGTATCTAGCTTTTCTCGCGGGGATTCTCCATCGCGAGAGGAAGATGCCAATGAAGATGAATACGGCCAGCGAAATCATCCCAATCTATCATCTGGCCATCTTTCTCCTACTGGAGAACACTCTCCCACCTCGATCCTAGACCGTGAAATCAGAGATGTAGGCGGACACCGACGAACTATCTCGGTACCACCATCAATCTCTCGAGCTGGCGACGGAAGCTGGCATGACAACCCTCTGACAGGGCAGGGTGGCTTGGACCCTACGGCGAGGAACGATCTATACGTCCCAAGTATCAAAGATATAATGGCACAGCGGGAACGAGAAGAAAAGAACGCTGATGTCGAACAATGGCTCTACCTCAGCGAACCGAGCAGCGATATAGAAGATAGGGGGAGGCTCGGCTCGAAAACTCGTGGAAACAATCTATTTTCCAAGACGCGTCGACGGGCTAAAAGTACTGGTACTTCATTCTTTAGTTCAACAGGGGCGGTTCTTTCGAGAGATGGCCGTCGAGGTTATAATGAAACATTGGTTCCCGGCCCCGGTGTGCTCATAGATGAGAATAGTGGAGATGAGGACGAAGATTTCTCAGACTCCTCACCCAGTATACCCGAGTCTCCACCAGCCCGCATGAATATTGACAACGTCTCGGTCATCGATGGTGGATATATGTCTCCGGCCGACGCCCTTGAAAATCCAGAAGCAGGACTACCTGCGGCGAAACCTTCCGGTGTTATGCCCTGGGAGGATCCATATACAAGCTCACGCTTCAGCGGCAGTGCTCGACAGCCTGCATCCTCCAATGCTGCAATTATGCGATTTTTAAAACGCTCAGACAACTTTGATACTGCATCCCGCGTCGCGACTTGGGGTACGCGAAGTCTCAGTGATTCAGACAGTGCTAGCATATACCTACGGGCCGAGTCCATACGGAACAGCATGCCCAAAAAGAAGAATTCTATCCGGAGGAGCAGCCTTTTCGAGCATGCAAAAGGACTTATACCTAAAAGGAGCAATAGCAGCGCGAAGCGTAAACAAGCGGAGCAACGCCAGAACAGTGTGGATTATTCAGAGAACACCCCGTCCCAAGGAACTGCATGGACTCCCCCAAACCATTCGGCTATCCCACAACGCAAACCCAGCTTCACCAAAACTTCGAAGAACCATAGTAATGCCGGTGGCGCCATGGCTGCGATGGCCGGACAAATTGCTGCCATTGGCCGTGGCGGCGGAGTAGGCGTCGATGTTTCTTCGCCGGTCTCGCCATCAACTCCATGGAGTCCCCTGCGACGACGTAGCCATAGTCGAGGTGAACTACCCACCAACATACGGGCCCACGGTGCGCTGTTCGACCTTATTACCTCACACGGCGGGCCACCAGTACCCACTCTTGCCTCACCTCTCCACGACAAGCCGCCAGATTGCCACACGCCAACCAAGTCACCCAAAGCAAGCTTTGACAGCCATGGCGGGGCTAAGAATAGCGACGGAGGCGAGAGGGGGATTTCCATGGAATTCCCCGTTCGGGGGCACATAATAGTGCCTACTCTAGAAGGATTTAAATTGCATGTTCAGCAATTAAACCCAAGACTGGAGCCGGCTCTGGTCGAGCGGATTGCTCATGAGCAAATGAAAAGGTACCAAAAATTAGTAGAGCTCAAAATAAAGCATAGGGAAGATGTGAGCAAAAATCAGTGCGCAGCTGGCAAATTCTGCTTTGCTCAAGGTGGCGAAGCAAGCGTTCCATACGGAACTAACCCTGACGTTTTGGAACCTGCTCATTCGCAATTCCAAGTTCCAGGGTTTGAGATCACCGACAAGGAACTGGCGACTTTTGGGGATGGTGCGATTTCGCCAGCTCTTTTTCCTGCTGGTGTCCCCTTGCCTCCGGTTAAACGGCTTCCCGCCGAGTTTGAATGCTTTCTATGCTTTAAAGTCAAAAAGTTCCTGAAGCCATCTGACTGGACGAAGCATGTTCACGAGGATATACAGCCATTCACCTGTACCTTTCCGGCTTGTACAGAGCCCAAATCGTTCAAACGCAAGGCGGACTGGGTCAGGCATGAAAGTGAGCGGCACCGGCACCTCGAATGGTGGACTTGTAGCATGCCGGACTGCACACATACCTGCTTCCGAAAAGATAACTTCGTTCAGCACCTTGTCAGGGAGCACAAGATGCCAGAGCCGAAAGCCAAATTAACCAAAGGCCGAAAGATGGCTAATAAGCACGACGACCAAACAACTCCAACAGAGGATGTAGACGCAGCCCTGTATCCGGAGACGCTTGGGGAGGTTTCACACCTCGTCGAGAGCTGTCGACATATGACCGAGAAGAAGCCGACGGATGAAGCCTGCAGGTTCTGCGGAAATGTATGTAACAGCTGGAAGAAACTCACCGTCCATATGGCCAGGCATATGGAGCAGATTGCCCTGCCAGTCTTGGAACTAGCGAGCCAGAGATCAGTACCTGAAGAGGCAACTTTGGATCACCCCAACCAAGACGATATCTCACCCCAACCCCAAACCAATATGATGGCTGCCAAGAGTGCCGGTATTGGCTCGAATTATTCACCAACTGTTGAAGCAAGCACCCAAGGCGTCCCCATACCCTCAGTTTACAGTACCGACACTCTGCTAATCGATGCTTTTGGTGTGTCGGATACCCGTGTTTTATCGAACAGGAAGTCCAACACCAATACCCCTGGGCTAAGTGCCACTGCATTGTTATACCAAGAACAACAGCAGCATAGTGCAATTTCTAGTCGTTCATATAGCCTGTCTCCCTTTTCACAAAATTCGCAAGGGCAGCAGCAGCATGCCCTTGGCCCGGCCACTTACCCACCGTTGGGCGTGCCTCTCCTACCGGAACCAAGATTCGAGGGACACTTTTCGCTCGACACCCGTGACATGACCTACAGTCAAGATATGGCAGGTTCCACTCCCCTAACAAATACGATGTCTCAAGGGCAACAACTTTTTGCCTCCCCGGTTGATAACGGTGGCCAGTATACACATCTAAATGACCAACATCCAATAAATTACAACGACACTTCAATGGCCGGTGGAATGAATTTTTCTGCGATGGCACATGAAACACTGAGCGATGGATACGAAAAACGTAATGGCGAATAACATTCCATGGGATATATACTTGTTTACTAAACTTGCGGGTTAAATACACTGTTTGGGTATATATTTTAGTTTTTAACAGGCAGTTAATTCAACGAATCATCTCTTCTGTGCTGAATATGCCTGCTGCGCCCGTAGTCATGTGATAAGGCATCCAAAATATATGCCCGCCCTGCTCCCGCCTTCTGACAACTCAACATCATCATCACTTCACACAGCCTTCTACCTCGAGTCAACCATCTTGCCGATGAGAAGGATAAAGGGTATCCTAATCCCATGTCCCTCTCCATATATCCGCTACTATGATTGTGGACACCGCTTGCTCCTTTTCGGCACGTGAGGACCTCTTATGATAGAGAGCACCGTCTGCTCTAGAGCCTTGCTCAAGGACTCTTCCTGCATGATAGCCGCATACATACAAATATATACACGCACATTTATATATGAGGCTTAGCCTGATACCCCTCTGCCTGTTTAGTCCTTTCATCATATACACTCCCGTTCGCCTGCCCTCAGTTTGATGGTGGTCATACTCTAGAGCTATCAATTCTGCCGACTACCCTTTCTTCTCTGATACAGCTGGCTGCTCTTTTGTTCCTCAGGCTGCCGGTTTGCAGGGATGGCGCAAAGCTATCCCACTTCTGCGGACCAATTTGTATAGTATCCATTGTTGCTTCTCTCATCTTCCTCTATGCGCCCTTTCACAACAACAACATTGTCATCATCAACAAGAGACTTCAGCAATATTACTTATTATCTCTCTGCTTTACCTGATTTTACAGCTATTGCAGCTAACATTTGCCTCGCTACAGCCACTGGGTGAACAGGCAGTTCGGCTCCAGGATCCCACTGTTTTACAGGGGATTATTGGGCCACCCTTGCAGTCCCGATTCTCCGACGTTCCTGCTCCTCTTGAGACAGATAGCACCGTGCTTGGTCGGTATCCGCCTTTATCTAGCCCGACTACCAGTGTTTTAACTACTACTCCTTCTTTTCATGAGCAGCACTTGTTCTCCCTACCGTCACTACGCGATTCGATCGGTTTTTCAGGCATCATCCAGTCTCCGCCGCATCCATATCCGATCGGCGATGCTTGGAGTCCCCTCGGGGTTACTGGGCTACCTACCAGTAGGACAGTCTCCCAACAAGGACAGGATAATCCTACCACACACGTCAACACCACTGTCCCAATAGCTGCGGGGACCTCGGCAGCATTAAATAAACAGTTCCACAAGCATGCCGTCTCCGACCCAGGCTATGCAACAGAGAGCGTCTTGACGGAAGCTACTAGCCATTTATTTTCTACGTGTGGCTCTGACGCTTACCCAATAGCTTGGCGCGAAGACGGGTATTTTAATGAAGCAGACAGTACTCAGGGGGTACTCTACCCTTCCAGTACACCAGCAGATCTGAGGCCTAGGCGAAGAAAGCCTCGGTCAAAAACTGACAAGCTGACTTGCAGCTTTGAAGGGTGCGACTGGGAAGGGAAGTACCTATCTGAATGGAGGTATGCGATCATTAACTATCCTTACTTCTCCTCCCTTTCCTCTTCTTCTGAAGATTTTGTTTCCAGCCTTTTCTATACCCCACAATAGGGGGAACTTTACGTATGTATAGCTTACAGCTACCGCTAGGAAACACACGGACACTCACAAAAAGCCACATGGCTGCGACAAGTGTCCAATAGCATTCGCTACACGGAGTGATTTAAAGAGACATAAAAATAGCCTCCATAATGATGGAACTGGGACAGTCTATAAATGTTTCATGGATGGTTGCCAAACGAAGAAAACCTTTAACCGCAAGGATAATCTTGCAGAGCATCTCAGACGTGTACACAATGCATCCCCTGAGGCGAGAAAGAAACTTATCAGCAAGTATGCTAATAATCTTACTCAGAGTACTATGTAGACAGCTGTTAATTTGCGATACAGATCCAATAAATGGTTTGAATCAGGACAGCCACGACTACGTGAAAAGCACAAAGACCGGAGTACTCTCCATGATATCTCAACAGGCAATACATTTTTCGATAATGGACCTCGCAAAAAATACCCCAATGTGCCGCTTAATTCACCGCAGGAAGGGCTAGAGAAACGCAGCGATCACCGTATAGCATTGGGCGATACATCCCGTTACGATGAATTACCACAGGACTCGCTGGGCTCCATTTTTGGAGACCCACCGGGTATCATAAGGGGATCTGCGGATCCCGAACTCCATCCTTCCGTGGATGAAGGACTCGGGGCTGTATGGGACGGTAACGTGGAGCTAGAGCCGCCTATGATGCTGGACTACCCATGGATGAAAGAACCACAATCTACTTCGCTACCAACCAGTGGAATTCAAAGCTATAGTTCTCCTGCAGTGCTCGGTATACCTGATTTAGAGTACGAATTGGATCCGCTAAGCGGTATGAGGGCGGGGGAGTATGAGGCCAGTAGGGACAATAAACCGCTTAAAACCATGGGCGGATTTCGCAGGTTTGAAGGGAAATCCAATAGCGAAAGGCTTTCCCCTCCGCCGTTCATGCGCTCACAGGGAACCAAGAATCCGAATAATATCATCAAGGAAACAGAACAGCTTTTTGGCGAGGAAGTGAGTAGCAACTACCCCATACACTCAGCTTCACCCCAGGGCTAAAAGCAATTTTCTACAGGCCCCCTCAGGGAAATATAGATGCCCATATTCTGGATGCACAACTTCTTGGGATCAACCATCTAAACTCCGGTAATTCCAGCCTTTTTTTTCATATCCACATTCAGGCGGCTAAACCTAAGCTAAACTTTCCTAGGAAACACCTAAAGCGCCATGAAAAACCATATGGCTGTACCTTTACGAAGTGCAACCAGCGACTTGGCAGCAAAGATGATTGGAAGCGACATGAAAACACCGCGCATAGGCATGTCACATGCTGGCGATGTCCCGAATTGGAATCTCCCGGCCGTGAGTGTGCACGGGTATTTTATCGCCCCGACTCGTTTAAAAAACATCTCCATGAAGACCATTTTGTGAATAAATCCGAAATAGGGTCTTGTTTGCAAAAATACAAAATAGGAGGCAATGGCCAGGGAACATTTTGGTGCGGCTTTTGTAGGAAGGTGATTTCTTTAAAGTGCGAGGGACCTGATGCTTGGAATGAAAGATTTGACCATATCGACAATAATCACTTTAAAAAGGGGCAAGATATTGCCAACTGGTTCCCACCAGATAGCCGTGCAACTAAAAGCGAGCTAGAGGAGCCCCATGGAGCACCGTAAAGGCTCGAGGAATAATCCTGATTGGGAAAATGAAAATGATGCATACGTAACTGGTTAGATAAACTGTTTGTCTGTTTTGAGCAGCTGCTCAGGCTCATGTTCAATTATTTATGGCCGGCTTGATGAGATGATAAAACTCCCAATAGAAAGTCAATTGGAATTTGGATCTTTTCGCCATCCTATTTCTCAACCGCCTCCATCATCCCTTGCCAACGGACTCTATCGAGCTGGCCAAAGGGATTGTACGCGCAATTTCTCTGAAGCATAGTGATATAGCTCCCGATATGTCGCCCATCTCAGAGACGAAAAAATAACGCGGTTGGCAGAAAAATAGAATTCCTCATAGCTTTGGCGCTTCTGGCTCTCCGATAAGACCTAGGAAGCTCTTATGTACCTCCTCCGTCAAATCACTTGCCTGCATACTTCGTCCTTTCGCAAGATAAGCCCGTCGCGAGCACTCGCGCGTAATCGCACTGCCTGCCCAAGCTGAGAGCAGTAGCGTGGTTTTGCGAGACATCTTATAGCTCTTATCCGTAGAAGAGTTCACGACGTTTCCATACAGCTCAGCTTCAATATCGTCGTTGGATCTGGATTCGCGGCTAGATGGTTTTTCCACCCCTAATTCCCATAAACCGTCGTGGTATGCCTTTCTCCAAGCCAAAAAGGTTCCTAACGATCCTGTCAAAGTATCGCCCTGACCGCCGCTGCGCTTAAGCCCTCCTTCAATGTCCGATACTATAGACGTCACTCCGTTGGATATTACATCGTGTTTTCCCTTTTGGATAATGAGAACCCCTCCAAGGGCGTTAGAGAGCCGCTTGCACGCTTCCCCATCGCTTGTACTACCCCCCTTATTTCCTGTTTCTTGGTTGTCTGAGGCCAAATCTACCCCCAGTGCCTTACAAAGTCTACCAAACTCAACAACGTTAGGGGTCAGTATGCATTCGGTATAGCCACTAATAAGTGAAGGTTGCTCTTGGATCAGTAGTAACGCATCCGCATCCATTACCATAGGGATATCCCGCGATCTTGCTTCCGATATCACTTCTGAAACTATACGTTGAGTTAGACTGTCACGGCCTAAACCAGGGCCGATGACAAGGACATGCAGGCGAGGTAAAAATGAGATTATTGGCTCAGCAAGTTGGCGCGGGGTATCATCAGTAAGTGACTGGTTGTTGGCGGGGTTTTGGGCGTCAGATATGGTTGCCTTCGAACCGAGACTGGACGTGCTTTGAAGAATGGGGTGGACCATTAAATTTGGTGAGTATGACTTTATAACCTGTATTTCTGTTATTTTTATTGCTATCTACCATGTTGTTGAGATTTTTATGTATTCGAATCTTGGTGACTTACTGTCGCAGCGGATGGTTCACATATGACGTGACTCTGTTTGGATTAGAATCGCCAAGTCAGATATGTATATGACTAGCTTAGCCGGTGTTGGAACCAACAATTCATACCATATCACAACCTAGAAATTTTTATTAGTTAAAGGCATTATCATCTCGAGCATTAGCTTAGAATAGGGGAGTCTCTTACCAAGTTTTGCAGAAGCCATTGCAGAGAAATAAGGTGCACCCGTATAACTGAGCTCAAGAGCGTCATGTTAGCCATTCACAGTTACTATCATGCAATTAGTAATATCAATATCCTTGGGTTTGAAGCAACTATCCAAAGTACCGTGAATCAACCCCGCAACAAGCGCAACGAGGAATCGAGCGGGTAGGGGGAAGGTTGAACATACTCGGCACTCCCGCCGACGACAGCAACACGCCCAAGCTGTCCTAGAAAAATGTCAGAGCTCACTTTTTGCATAGTCAATGGTCTAGTTACGATTCTCACCTTTGTGAAATTTTTCTGACATTGGTGGAACGAGTCTTCGTGCTTTCTCCAAGAGAGCTCGCGACGTTGCTGACATGGCTGGACTTGCTGGAGCCATCAGGACTCAATATAGCTGTATCAATTAGGCACTCCCTTTCTGCGTTGTAAAATGGAGTTCAATAGAAGAGACACTAATAGTTACATATCTTGCAGGCTCGTGGAGAGGATGATGTCACTTGTTTGACGCTGGTCTTGTCTATCGATAAGATAGGTAGATAACCTGGGCCCCGCTGTTGTCGTCTACGAGCGCCTGTTAGCGGCGGGTTGAGACTAACGGCGGCTAATTCTTTTTGATTCAGAAACATTAATTAGAGAGAAAAGAAGATGAACAGGATTATGAGGTCCAATAGAAGACAAGATTATAAGTAGTAAAGAAAATAACTCCAGGCGCCTACGCTTTTCGAGCGTTGTGATGGGGATAGTGATAAATTCGCTAAAAGTAAACAAAGTAACCTCGCCGTCCATGGCGAGGTCTATAAAAGGGGGGAAGGCTTAGTAGCGCGGTTTGACAAGAGCGGCCAGTTTCTTTTTGCGCTCAAGCTTTTCCTTTTTCGCAGCTAACTCCAACCTTAGCTCTTCTTCATCTTCCTTCTTCGCTATCCGAAGGGCTTGTTGCTCCTCTTGCTGCATATCCATAAAAGCGGCTTCCATATCTGATGATTCATCTGAATGATAGTCTCCCCCATCATCATGGTCATAAAAATCGCCTTCGTCTTCCTCGTCGGTTCCCAAATATTCGTCCCGAACTGCCCGCCTTCCTTGGTTCCGTCGACTTGGTATATCAGCTTTGCTCGTGCCACGGCGGGATGGAAGGCCGGCTGTTCCTGTATACGCTAGTTCGTTTGTTGAAGTGGTTCTACTGCGCGGCAGCGGACGCGCAGTTCCCTTGTAGGTGGGTTCTTTGGCTTCTTTTTCAAGGCGCGATTTGAGAATGGCTTCCTTGACTCTTCCACCACTGCTGCCACCGCCATTACTACCAGTTTTGAGTGAGGCCTTTTTGTTTTTTTGTTCCCGCTGTTTTGCCTCTTCGGCCAAACGTTTCTGTTGAGCTCTGCTCAGCTTTTCCTTCGCGACCGACTGATGTTTAATCATACCAACATTTGTTGGTGCTTTTCCTTGCAAGGCCTTGGCTTGGAGCATTATATCGGCATATGAGCCTTTTGGTGGGGGTTTCGAATTAGTGGCGGCGATGCCGGGCGATTTTGAAGTGCTGGGAGAAGGGCGAGGCTGGATGGAAGAGCTACTCGAAATTCTTGGGGTGGTCATGGTAGGCTTGGATGCTGGAGGCGGAAATTTGTTTGGTAGAGGTCGCATGGATGCCGCCGGTGATGGTTTTGAGATTTTATCGGCTCTGCCAGTAGGGCGTAAGCCGTCCCAAGCCTTCCTTTTCTGAGAAACTGAGCTTTCATTACCGCTGCCTTTAGTGGCCTCCCGTACAGAAGGATCGGGTGTTGAAGTTTTGCGACTGGGAGGCGGGGTAAGCGACACGTCACCGGTGTCGATGGACGAGAGTACGGAGTTGAGGAACTGTGATATCAAAAGCAAGTTAACGAGCTATGGTATGGAAAAGCCTCGCCCATCATAAAACTTACACTCATTTTCGTGATTCTTATCAAGTATAGATCTATGAATGTCGAATACGACGGTCACCAGGGATGACTAGGGGTCGAAGATAAAACATGATTCCAAGAAGTGAACGGAGACAGAGTTGCAGGTTTTACCGCCGGAGGGGGGGAACAGTGCTCAAATGCCGGCCATGACTGATCCTTTGACGGTCTAAGTACACAGCGTTGGCTAAGATCGGAGATGGATAATGGGATGTACTTGGTCAAGAACAGAGAGCCGAGCAGGTAGCTAAACCAGCGAGGCGTTGGGTCACGGACGAAGAGAGAAAAGAATAGAGGAAAAGGTTGGCGGTTGGGATGACCGTTTTTATATGTATCTTCTTTCCCTTTGCTTGTCCGCCTGGCGCTACCTGCATTCCAGCCTAACCCAAAGAAGTAAGCACCACGCGCCACACCAAAGGGCTCGCTTAGTCGTGGACTTGCGCCACACACCAAGCTGTTGTGGCTTGTATCCTCACACTATCGCTTTTATTTTCTTTTCTTTCCTCTCGCTTTTTCCAATCTCCAGACAGCCATTCACAATCTCAACCTTGAACTCGACGTCTCAGTCTCCGCCCAACTTCGCGGTTAAATCGATTGATTCTCTTGTTCTTCCCCCTCTTCATCTAAAAAAGTACGTTCTAAAGCAGTGTTTTACTTGACAATTGTGCTTATCTTTACTGACGATCTTTTTTGCACCACCTAGACACAATCAAAATGAAGCACCTCGCAGCTTATCTTCTTCTCGGACTCGGTGGCAACACCTCGCCATCCGTTGATGATATCAAAAAGGTCTTGGGATCCGTCGGTATCGATGCCGATGAGGAACGCCTGGAGAAGCTTATCGCCGAGTTGGAGGGCAAGGATATTCAGCAGGTCAGTACAATGACCCCTCCGAGTTTATTCACTATTTGTCGTTTTTCGCACAGTACAAATGGTTGAGCGCTGAATTCTAACCGAGTATTATTGGCTATAGTTGATCGCTGAGGGTGCCACCAAACTCGCATCTGTCCCAAGCGGCGGTGCTGGCGGCGCTGCTGCTGGAGGTGCCGCTGCTGCTGCCGGTGGTGCTGGAGCTGCCGAACCAGCCAAGGAGGAAGCCGCAGAGGAGGAGGAAGAGTCCGACGAGGACATGGGCTTCGGTCTCTTCGACTAAATTGCTTCTTGAAAGCTTGGAAAGGGGGAAAAGTCAAATACGACGGCAATGTACAGATCTGTTACGAGCTCTATGTGAAACACGAGTACAATCTTGCAGGTGTTACTATTCCGACGTCAAAAGCTGAGGGACATTTATCTACCCGTTGTATTATTTCGACGGCAGTCGGCCGGCTGCATGTGCTGCAAAAAGTTCCGGCGGTATTTTCCTGTCTAGCAATGAAGCAAGCCTTTAATTGCCATTCTACCTCCGATCTCTTGGTCTCCAAAAATTCCAATGTTATTTTTTGCAATATCCCATATTATCCTTTCAAGAATGGGCATTAGAATATCTTGCGGAAGGTCAAAATATGCCTCCTAAACTCTAGATCCCTGTGAATTGCTCAAATCACGACTTTGAGCTTTGGTAAATGTCCCAAGCACTGTAAGGGTAATCCCCACCTGCCCGAGAAGCCCGGAGGGAGAACAATGGGTTGGTTCCAAATAACTGTATATTTAAATCGAGGTTGCTATGTCTCCTAATGTTAATCATGTTCAATGGATTAAATGATAGGCTTGCTGTAGGATGCTTCTGTACTCCGTCGACATGCAGCTAACCCAGCTCGTAGTTTCTTGTGACCAATGAAGAGCGGATGGAAATTCCATCCACGTGATATTCTTCACGTGACATACCTGATTTGGGTTTATAGGGCTCCAAGCCCTAGTGTGGTCGCTTAGATCGAGTTTTGCCCTCCGACCCGCCAGCGAAGTGACGACGAAGAGGAGCGATTTTCAACCTGGACGCCAACTACCTCGCCTTGCCCGGTCACATCTCTTTTCTCTTTCCATACGGGATAAGCCTAGTTGCTTCGAGATTTTAATACTGCAATCATGGCTGACACCGAATATGTGAGTTACAGGCTCTAGCAAATGAGTATGTCTTGGGTTGCTAATAAATATATATTATAGAATGCCGAAGAGGCTGCTGGTACGTTACCGATGCGATTCCTCCTTGCGAGTCCATGGAAGGGCGATAAACAATGTGATGGTGGAGGGGCTCATGGTTTTGCACGAAGCGGTGCACTAACAAGTTCTTGACAACAGAGCTCAAGAAGAGAAGAGCATTCCGAAAGTTCACCTACCGTGGAATTGACCTTGACCAGTACGTCTTCGGCGACCATTCTTTATACCTCCCTTTGTAACGCCACGTATATTTCAGCATTATTCGAACAATTACTGGAATTGCTGGCGGTTCATGGTTGAGCACCGCAGCTAACTGGACTACGATAACAGACTCTTGGACCTTTCTTCCGAACAATTACGCGATGTCGTCCACGCTCGTGCCCGCCGTAGGTTCAACCGTGGCTTGAAGCGCAAGCCTATGGGCCTCATCAAGAAGCTCCGCAAGGCCAAGCAGGAAGCCAAGCCCAACGAGAAGCCCGATCTCGTCAAGACACACCTCCGTGACATGATCGTAGTGCCAGAGATGATTGGCAGCGTCATCGGCATCTATTCCGGCAAGGAGTTCAACCAGGTTGAGATCAAGCCTGAGATGGTTGGCCACTATTTGGCTGAGTTCTCAATTTCATAGTATGCTTTTCCCTGTCCCCCGGCCCAATCATCTAGGACCGCTTATACTGATTGCTATCTTTTAGCAAACCCGTCAAGCACGGTAGACCCGGTATCGGTGCCACTCACTCTTCGCGTTTCATCCCCCTGAAATAAGCGAACATTTACGCCTATGATCATGTTGTGTAACTGGGTCGGTTTAAAAACCATTTTACGCGGGAGTTCTTGGCTGTGTGGGAGGGTCGACGATACCTAAAGAAAACTCCATCTACGAAGATGATTTTGGCGGGATCGATTGGCAGTACACCTTTCGATTTCGTACTACAATCGTAGCTAGGTCGAATACATTTAGAATCTAGCAAAAGAAATCAATACGACTGATATTCTCGTGGTTCCACTTATGTTGATTATTTCTTCAACAGATTTGTATAGGCAGGCTCCTTTTCAATGGTCATTATATCCTGTATTCAAAACTTCCCTGTTCGCTATTGCTAGCACCACGCGAATCCTGTAAACTGACCAAATCCTACCTTAATACACAAAGCAGTATTCCACTGCTTTTGATAATAAGGCGAGTACTTGGCCCACTTCACATTGCGTAGGCCTTTCACATTGTTTATTATTTAGGAGTCATATTAAACTCAATGGCCAACAACCTAATGCCTAACAGTTCTGCTCCGCATGAAGCGCATCATCGGCCAACCTTTCTATCCTCTCCCACTGTATGTCTATATCTGCAGCACTCATATTCGAATGGCTGAGCGCACCGCTCACCTCTTTAAATTTCGCTTCGTAGATTCTGCGAACGTTCGGCAGTTCCGCCCGAACATTGCTGTTTAGTCGCATCATGACGGAATATATAATTGGCGCCAAATTTATCTCATACCCCCGGATGCTTGCGAAGCCAGAATCGGAATTCAGCAAATCATGCATGACAATTTCGGCCAGCCTTACCAACAGCCAAGCATGTACGCTCTGGATTGGGTGCCAAGATTGTCCGTATATGATTGGATCAGTCCGCAGGTGACGGATGAGAGCATGGATAAAAGCGTCTTGGGTGTTGTCGGCTTCGAGTAGTGAGTTTATTAGGTCGTCGCGCAGCTGAGGGTATGGCTGTCGGGTTATTGGCCATGGGCCCGTATCGCGAAGTATTGTCATTGCCGATTGAATAATTTCCACCGCCTGCGATGGGTTATCCACCTTCCTAGCTACTGACTGCAGATCAACAGCCCTTCGTTCTGCAGCTTTGAGAGCCGAAACACCAAGCGTAGCTGATGATAGAGATATATCTTCATTGGTTTCAAGCCCCTTCTGGCATCTGGAGCAGCGACACTTGAAATAATATCGTTCTAGGAGCTCTTCTTGCCTTCTCTCCATCGGGTTGGTATTATCGATATATGAAATAAAAATCTGTTCGCCTTTTTCAATTTGGCGGAGGGCCGTTACGATAACCTTACCCTCATCAAAGCCTACCGCCGCGTTGGGAGCACAGCTATGATTGATGTATGACACGAAGGGGTGAATGCAAAGGCCCAGGTGATCGTAAAATGGAGTAGTCAAATTAAAGCTGTTGACCTCCAGCTATGTATAATGGGTGTAAGTGGTCAATCAAAAGCATCTCTCACCCAGCAAGTAGGCCACGTACCTTTGCGAAGTACCCAATGATGGTAGGTAAGTCGATATCGATTTTAGAATATTGATGCACAGCTTTTGCAGAGAGGACAATCCGCTCATATTGTTCTTTATTGGATTGAGATATCTCCATGATATGTGATTGTAGGTTTTCGAACAACCGTATTTGCTGCGTTGCTTGTGCGGCATCTTTGGTTTTGCCAGTTTTTAAGAACAGTATCCTTAGTACAGCCCTCGAGCTAACGGGTAGAATCCGAGGACTCAGGCTCTTGTAGATTGCGCACTCATGTTTGTGGGCTGTTGACCAGCTCGCTGCTTGACAGGCCTATAATACTTCACATCAGTCAGGGACAAAAGCTGTAATTTTCTGGCCCCCTACCTTGTCACAATATCTAACCACACGACAGCCGCTGCAAATTTTCAAATCACCATGCAAGTCTTCTCTACCTAAGGATTTAGGGATAATGGACCTATTTCCGAAGCAGTATGAGCAGGTGTCAGCTAGCCGCGCCGTGTCAAGCACGGTTGCGAAACTAGATTCCAGGCTACAGACAGAATGGCCTTGGGGTATGACGGTAGTGGAAAAAAGCCCATTTCCCGCGCCAGGGGCAGGCTTTTGGGTCACTTTATTCGAGTACAGTTCGTTATCCATATCCAGGTGGTGAGCCTTTTTCGAGCAAGTGGATGTTGCATGTTGCAGGATCGTATCGCAAAAGTTAATTTCTCCCAGTCATTGTGCTACTGGCGAAAGCCCCATCGTCGCATTAAGTTTTGAAGAATATAATGTTCGTTTAATATACATGGGAGATACATAATTCAATTAATTCTTTTACTCCGGCAAATTTAGCAGGACTTTAATGTGATGGGGATCAAAGCAAGTAAGGCAGCTATGCTCGTTACCTGCATACCTAAGAATGCCCCTGAAAAAGCGACATTTATTATCCCAAACCGTCCCGAAACCATGTATAAAATCCTGCATTTAAATATAAAAGGAAGATAGAAATAATATATATTTTTGATAGCATTGGAAACGAAAAGGAGTAGAAGCTAACTCCATGTATAAATCGATCAAGCTTTTCTCGGTAACGGTAATGAAAGCAGGTAAGCACGCCCTAACATGATGTTACATTAACTTATTCCCGACGAAATTCGACCAGCTCCGGACTTCGGATGGGATGCCCTCCTTTCGGGGGAGCTTCTCGTTCATGCATTGGGCGAATAGGAGTGCCGTCTAGGTTGAACCATTAGTACAAGATAGCAGTAGAGTTACAGTTTTCAAGACATACCTTAGGCTCCATGAAAAGTGGTACTCCAAAGTCAACGGCATTCCGTCTCATAACGTAGTCCTCGTCGAGGAGGCCCTTGCTTCGTTCTCGAGCCACGTTGAAAACCCCACGGATATTATACTTTTCGAATACCTCTCTCAATGCCCGCTTATCTTCCTTGGGGAATTCAATGACTTCGATATCCAAGCCCTCGGCCTTGGCGGAGGATTTTAGATAGTCCTTCACACGCTGGCTAGCTGTGAACATCTTGTAACCAAGAGGATGTACAAAGTCCACAATCTGGGGCAGCTCATTGTGTCCATCAGTATCACCGCCGAAGAGTAATCCTTCACCAGGTTCAGGCATGCGGAAGTTCATGGTTGATTGTAAAGAGGCCCAGTATGCTTCGACCAGATTTTTGCCGAAGCAAGCAATTTCTCCTGTGCTTGCCATTTCCACTCCGAGATAAGGATCCGCACCAGCAAGTCGGGTCCAGCTAAACTGGGGAACCTTGGTTGCGAGATAATCGCGTTTCTCAGCCATGAGGTCGACGGGTTCCGGTACATCCCTGCCGACAAGTGCCTTGGTGGCGACGTCGATGAAATTCGTCCCTAGCACTTTGCTCACAAATGGGAACGAACGTGACGCACGGAGATTGCATTCAATAACTTTGAGTGATGGCTCTCCACCCTCCGGATTGTTAGCTTTGATAATCTGCATGTTGAACGGCCCTGTGATATTCCAGGCCTTAGCAACCTTCTGCGCAATCTCCTTGACACGGGACATTATAGACTCGTCCAACGCAGCTGGAGGAAGAACCAAGGTGGCATCCCCAGAGTGAACACCGGCAGCCTCGACATGCTCACTAACAGCATGCACTATCAGCTGGCCGGCGGAGGCAACGGCATCAACATCAATCTCTTCTGCACCCTCCATGAATTTGGTGATGACAACAGGATGATCGGGCGACACCGCACTCGCCGATACGAGCTTGTCTTTTAGCTCGGCTTGACTGTGAATCACGCTCATGGCAGCTCCAGACAGAACATAGCTGGGACGAACGAGAACGGGATAGCCAACAGCCTCGGCGAAATTCTCAGCCTCCGCGACCGAAGTAAGCTCTTTCCACGCGGGCTGATCGACACCGATGGAGTCTAGTATTTGAGAAAATTTGTGGCGGTCTTCGGCTCTGTCAATATCCTTAGGGTCGGTACCTAAAACTTTTGCGTTCCCGGTCTCTTGTAGACGAAGGGCGATATTTTGAGGGAGCTGGCCGCCAACGGATACAACAACCCCGCTCGCGTTCTCAAGTTCATAGATATCCATCACGCGCTCGTAACTCAACTCCTCAAAATACAATTTGTCTGCAGTATCGAAATCGGTCGAGTAGGTCTCCGGGTTGTAATTGATCATCACAGTCTTCTTGCCCATCTTCCTCAGGGATAGCGTAGCATTAACTGCGCACCAGTCGAATTCGACTG
>JAPERC010000061.1:0-181194 GCA_030411455.1 Arthroderma sp. MBC 290 | reverse complement strand
ACCCTAAACCCTAAACCCTAATTTCCTGCTGACTCCCTGCCAGGACTTTCATCTATATGTCACGAGCTACGTAAGATTCTTCAATTCCAACACTACTGACTGCGAAAATTCCAGTTTCCATGCGTTTTGGGGGGGGTACAACCCACCATGGGATTGGCCTGCCAGCAGGATTATATACCTTACGAAGGACCTTCGATCCGAGCTGAACACGCTCGTCGACCAATTGAATGACGTTATTAACGCTGCCGTCACAGCTGCCAATCGTGAGATTGGTGTAGAGCAGGTGCATTTTGTGAATGTCCAGCCTTACTTCGACAAGCATCGCTGGTGTGAAGAGGGACCCTGGCATGAACCTGATGAGACTGTCAAAAGCACCTATTTTTTCCTGGGCAACTGGCATGACTTTCCTATCCCCGAAGCTGATGTCGTAAGCCCCCCAACCCCACCCTTCGGGATCAATGTCCGCCGCGGCAACTCCCTTATCACACAGCTGACTGAGCCACCCTCTTTCCCCTAGAACACTGAAGAAGCCGAAGCCGCTGAGATGGCCGCGCTTATAGCGGCCGGCTCAATTCAGTTACCCAATCCGACTGTCTGCCGCGCCGAGCTGGGCAGTGATCCTGATCCCTACAAGGTATCGATGTGTGTGCTTGCTGAGACAGTATCGGAGGACCCGACTGGCCCGGCAGCAACTCGGGTGGCCAATGCCAATAAGGCCATTGCCGATCGAAACTTTACCAGCCAGGATATTTCCTGGTTCTACCCGACGCGGCAGATTAAGACATTCCATCCTCGCACCCCTGGCATGGCGTTGTTCCGCGATGCGATCATTGAGGCAATTCTGGGTAATTAGCTGTGCTTGTTGAAAAGATTTTACTTAATAAATTATAAGTAATAAATCATATATCAAAATCAACTATGATAGACTATAAAATATCGTAAAAATAGATAAAATTTAATAAAATCATAGAATATGAGTTACTATAGAGGGTTCAATTCTCAATATCAATAAACTATCAACAATAGCAATAAACACCCAAAATATATTGAAGGTACCATGGTAATGCCTACAGTAAATTTATCAGAATCTTTTGCAAGAAGATATAGGGATATCTTCCCAAATGGGGCACTTTGAATGTATCCACCATCTATTCTATAGTTTGCAGCCCTCTTGACTATCTTTAAAAAGTAAGCTATGGTTCGCTTTGCTTGTTGATAGTGTTTGCAAAGTAAGTCCAGGGCATCGCTTTGAATCCTACCCTCTATATTGTCCCCCTCCTCAGTTATGTAGAACCCTTGTCCCACCAGGCTCTACCTTCACCCTGTTCTAATAGCTCGGAGCCTTTCAGAACGCGCGTGTCTTCTAAGCAGCCTGAGTATATTTTGCCTGCCCTGTTGCTCGGCAATTTGGACCAACGTTCGCCCATCAGGGGCAACGTCATGGAAGCGTGCTGGATTAGCATCAAGAATAGTTTCAGCGATTGAAGTCATACCATTCTGAACGGCTAAAAGTAGGAGAGCTCTTCCAAAATCGTCCGCGTCTATGTTCACGGCGGAAGGATTTGAGAAAATATCAGCCAGGTAGGAGAGTGGAGTAAGGCCTTTGCGATTCACAGCTGCACAAGCACCTCGCTTGGTAGCCAGGTATCCTACGATTTCAGGGAGCTCGCTTAAGGCAGCTCGATGCATTGCTGTGTCCCCACCTCTATCCGCAATCATGAAATTCGCCCCTGCATCACACAGGGCACGAACTACCGCCAGCCTTATTGCTTGTCGACCGGGGCCGTTGCGTGCTTCTCGGGAGGTATTGCGTAGAAATGCCGGACGGCCAGGGAGGGAGTTACTATAAACTGTATCACACGCCCAGATAAGCGCCGTACGCCCTGCATGATCCCGCGCATCAATGTTTAGTCCCTCCACGGCAAGAAGAGCCCTGACACACGGCTCGTCACCACCATCGGCGGCACGCATGAGCGGTGTAATCTGACCAGCCTCAGTTGAGTTGGCGGCGTTGCCACAGTGTCTGAGGAGTACCTTAAGAACATGAACCAGGCCTTTCTTCACCGGCAGGTGGATTGCAGAATATACATCCAAACCAAACCGCCGGGTCTGGAGAAGTTGTTCAACAATCTGGGGATTGCCATTGCGCACGGCAGCCGCCAATAGCGCGTCCTTCTCTCTGAAGATGTTGATCTCTTGCGTTGTAAGCAGTAAAGCTATCATCTGTTTCCATCCCTTTTCGACGGCGTGGTACAAAGCAGCCGAAAGAGATCGATCCAACAGGTCTTGTCTATGCCTGGGATAGTCTCCCGTCTTGACGCAGGCCTTATCCCAAGCATCCTTGGCCTTGCGGTAAACGGTCACGTCGTTGTGCTCAGCCGCCCATCGCAGCGCCCAAGGCGCCAGATCCTGCGCATCGTGCTCGAATAACACCCTACCCAACAGAGTGTGCAACGGGCGACAAGCGCGGCTCAGGGCGCTAAGGTCGCGGGTTGTGTCGATACTCCATGCAACTTGCAGGATAATTTCGAACGGAAGCCTGGTAAACATCATGACCTGCGGCTGAGCGAAGATGCCAGCCAAATCCTCCGGATGTTTTGGCCAAAAATCATGACTGCTTGGCGTAAAGTAGGGCTTCAAGCCGAAGTTGCTGCCTAGTTTCCGCTGTTGACAACGCAGAATACGAGGGGAGGGACTGTTGCCATGACTCCCGCCCTCAGATGAAGCCAAAGCGTGACGCTTTGCCGAGGACTATTCTCGTGACTCCCTCTGATCTGGAAATATACGGAGGACGCCTCTTAGAATCTGGCGGCTAATGCGTTGTTTTCGAAGGCAGTACGTTGATTGAAGTAACATATCGTCTTTGGCTACTTTGCTTTTCCGTCTTTTTGAGTCACTCTCAAAACGCCACGGCCAAGAATCGCAGAGGCTTCGGCCCGTTCTACATGTGCTTAATATTCATTGTAAATCTTTCGCAGATATGGATCTAATATTTCCAGCTGGGGCAGAAGAAACACTGGCTTGGCCAATCTTTCCTCAGGCTTCGACCAGGAAGGTAGAGACGTTACGGTGATTTAGAATACTGCTGGAGGGATAAGTTCTCAATTGACTGCATAGCTGACCCGAGATGTGCCTTTGTTTCTTGAAATCTTCTTCACAAGCACAGGGCCACAAAGGTCTGTGGTATCGACATGTGTACCACCACAGGGATACAGTTCTGCACCCACAATATTTACCACGCGAAATTTCTCTCCAGCTGGCACTTTACTTCGATCGGGGATGAGCCGTTCAAGCCCATGCGCCCTGAAATCATCTTCATCCCACCATTCCACCTGGACGGGCATCTTGGCTGCGAGAAACTCATCCAACTTCTTCTGTATCGGCTCCTTCCACTTTCCTTCAATGCGGCCCATGAATTCACACGCAGCGGTATCTGGAAAGTGTGAGGCCTTCAACTCGTCAAACCCCTCGATTTCCTTCTCAAGCAAATGCCTCACCGCGGAGCCGAGGACGTGGCCCGCGGTGTGAAGGCGTGAGTGAAAGAGCCGCTTCTCCGCGTCAATTGCTTGTTGTACAGTCTGGCCTGCTGCAAAGTGGGAGGTGGAACTGAACCGACCCAGGTGCAGCACTTGTCCGTCGTTGATAGCATCCATCCGAACAGCAGAAACTGAAAAGCTCGACCCCACCGGCCCTTTTATGCTGCCAACATCGGACGGTTGGCCACCGCCCTGTGGATGGAAGATTGTTTGCTCAGTGACAACCACATGGTCATCGTCACTCCCCTTGAAAAGGAGGCGGTTGGGTTCTTCGAGAGAGGTAAATGGGCGGACGCTGGTCACGATGGTTTGGAGCGTGTGCAGTTTCGCATCGCGCTGGAAAGCTAGGAATGTTCGGGGCACTGGTGACATGGCTTCTTTTCTCGCTGCGCCCAAAATATATGGACGTCGGCGCGGTTCGGTTGCACTAAGAAAGACATTTAATATACCGGTCTGAAGAGAGAGCTGGGGCTATCGAACGAGTGTGTCAAAGGGCGTAATTACCGTTGTGGGTCGAAGTAGACCAAGCAGCTGGCGATTACTAAGCCTAATAATGCGGATGCTTTTCTCGGCTGGTCTTTCTGCCAAATTCACAAGATGTCCAAATTAGAGAAAGTAGCTTCATGATTCTTCCAGAGCTCTTTCGTCAGGTATAAGTATTTCGCAGCACGCAGTATTATGTTCATACTATCTTTCAGGCATAATTTCACCGATCTAAACCCCTCAGTTAGTCAGAGTCGCAGGGCTCATCCATCGCACCTTTTAGTATCTGGTGATTCAATAACTTTGGCATCCTTTCTTTCGGTATATCCAAAATTGCTTGCTGAATTAGCTCTCTAAACATGCGAATGAGGTCAGAGCCGACTGTAAACTGTGAACGTCGGTACCATCCGTTATATATTAGGAACGAGCTCCAGCGGAAAGGGGTACACTGCAACCTCCTCGGGAACATGGCGAGAATTGGGTTGTAATGGTAATTCAGCAAGTTCACAGATTTGAGGGATGTCATGATTTCGCTATACTGGCGGCCCCCCCGTTCGTATCTCATCCCCAGGTGCTGCAGCATTCGGGGAGGGGAGAGGCTGACAGGCGCAAAGATAGACTCGTCAACCAGCTGGGGAAAGAAGTATTGCATTTTAGCGACAAGCGGTATGTGAAGAAAATCTGGGAGATCGAGATATTGGAGATTCGGAAATGCACTGATGATCTGTCGAGCTATATGGGCATTGTAATACCAGATTGCGAGGAGCTCCTTGAAGGTGAAATTCTTCAAAGCTCGCAGCCCAGCCTCCATAAGCTTGCTACTATCATTGAGGTCGCCTCCATTTGGGCGTTTATTCCTCTCATCCGCAATCTTTAGGCCAATTGCAATGCACTCCTCCGCAAAGACGCTGGTAAACTCCCCTGCAACAGGCCCATACCCCATGCCCTCAACAGCACCTCTCATCATATCCATCAAATCGTCGGTTTCCCAGTGCACCATCGAAATATATTCTGAGGATTCTGACATGTTGCCCAATTTTTGATGCATAGCATACACCTCTCGTAGTCTGTATGGGTGGCATAGCCGCACTGCACAATCCCTTAGAGAGGGGAATAGATTAATTTCCTCGTCGAGCATGAGGCGTGGGAGTTCAAGGATGAGTCCTTGCCGAGTGGATTTGCCCCCAAACACCAAAGATCGGGTAGTCTCCGCCCAGGGTCGACAGGCGCCACGGACGCCCCTTGTAATACGGACCACATCAGAGAAAGATGTGACCTGACACGAAAAGCTCTTCCAGATCCGACGCCTGTTTCCGTTGTATAGCTCTTCCCCGAGAAAAAAGCCAAGTATCGAAAGAACAATCTCCTGGGGAAAGGAGAGAAGGATATCGGTCGAGTTGGCCGTGGGTTGTGGTATGTACTGCATGGTTTTGGTAAAGCCAGAGAATGGCTGTATGAGCAGCCAGCTCGTTTAAGTATTTTCAGAAAAGCTCTTTCTTGAACAACAGCGCTGTGTTATGGGCGCAGATAACATTAATTGAATTCACCGGATGCCCGAGCGGACTGTAGCACAGGTATCTGACTATGAGCACCAGCAGGGGGAAATACAAGTAATTGCTTACACCAACAATTTGCGACTTCTGCCAAATCCAGGGCGAGAAGACAAAAGCGAACAGCAGGCTGAACAATTATTTGTGCAAACTCACTAGCCTAACCCGTTCAGTGAAACCACACAGAGCCAGACATTTTGGCCAGGTTTAGAGACAAACTCAACTCTTCAACTTCAAAAATATTCAATACTTGTCAACAAAATCTCGGGATTTGAAAGTTGGACCGGGCTGGTTAGTTCTATATGATATCTGGATTACCATCTCTCCCAAAGTTCTTCATGGTATTCTATTTATCATCTCGAACAGCTACAGAAGAATACTGTGAGTATTCAGCCACTAAACTTCTTGATCACCCTGCGAGTTTTTGTTGAAAGTTACTGGCTTCGGTCTCGTATAACAGAGATCAATGGCATAGAGCTTTCTGGCGGAGGGGTTAAAGCTCTCGCTCCGACAAGTTGCATCCAGCCTCTCCCAAAGTATGAAGCTGGTGGGTGGAAGTCTTATCAGCTGCAGGATTCATCTTTCCCAAACCATGCTCGGTTAGCATAATTGATTATATTATACCATACCAGTGATAATACTCAATTAGGTCTGGGAGTGATCTCTTCTTTTTAGATAAAACTTCCGTCTGTTTTTCATAACTATACCCTTTATGATTATCAATTACACCCTTTATTGCTTTTATATTCAATATATCCAAGGGGCCGGTTCGTTGGGGAGCTACCATACGCAATTTGAGAACTCATCTACCAGTCGATCTATACCAGGCTTGATTTTTCCCCAGCGGTCTTTTCCATACTTGGCTCCGCTGGGATTGCAACAAAGATATATGATAGAATTCCATATCCGAGAACAACACCCACGGAGCTGTGGAGTTCTCTGTGAAAAGCCTAAAACTACTCTGTACCCTTCGGAGCTATCACTGGAGTCAAGGGAAACAACTCACCAGTTCGCGCTGCTAAAAGATATGTGCCTTATTATGTAGGCAGCAAAGAATGACGCTGCATCTAAGCCTCGAAGTTTGAAGTGTTTGCAGCTGACAAATGTTACCTTGGTTGCGCGCGCCTTCGGGGATGTCTAATTGATAATCAGAATCGATGGCCTTTGGAGGTCAAGGTACTCCCAGGGGGTATTTATAAGGGCCCAAATACCCCAGAGTTTGATAAGTAACCCTGGACCAGAACCGATAAAGGCACCCTTCCTCACTCTCGAAATACGATCCCACTGCCTTGACTACAATGCCAGAAAGTATAAAGCCCCCGGTCTCCCTCATCGGCCTTGGTGAAATGGGCACCGCTTTAGCGGCTGCATACATCTCGAACGGTTATCCTATCACAATATGGAATCGAACAGCCTCGAAGGGGTCTTCTCTTGTCTATAGAGGTGCAACTCTAGCTGTCTCTCCTGCTGCCTGTATTGCAGCCGCCGTGGACCTCGTCATAATCTGCCTGGTTGATAATAATGCGGTACGGGAGCTCTTGGTGCCCGATACCCTTGAGTCAATGCGCGGGAAATCAATTGTGAATCTCACCAACGGATTCCAGTCGGAAGCAGAAGAAATCAGCAAACTTGTGTCTTCTCACGATGCGGAGTATATCGACGGTGGAATTATGGTCCCCCCAGCAATGATTGGAACACCCAGCTCGTTTGTGCTTTACTCGGGATCAAAGATTGGGCTCGGAAAGGTGGAGCAGGAGTTGGCAATATTGGGCGATGTCAAGTTCGTTTCTGGTGTGGATGCTGGAATGGCTTGTTTACTAGATGCCGCACTGCTATCTAGTATGTATGGTATGCTTGCAGGCTCCCTTCAGGCTCTTGCCATGGCGAAATCATCTGGGTACAGTCCATCAAGCTTTGCGGATGAATTGCTCGTTCCATTTCTCGCACAGCTAGTTCCGCTGCTCGGTGGTATTGCAAAGGATGTTGAGAAAGGTGAGTATCCTGGCACAGGTGCCAACATGGCGATGCAGCATGTGGCGAACTTGAATGTCATGACAGCAGCCAGGGAAGCTGGGGTGTGGGAGGGCTTATTGGCTCCGCTGGCGAGCCTCATGAAACGAAGGGTTAAGGGAGGTGGTGCTACTGAGGGAATAGGGTCTCTTGTTGAAGAATTGATGTCGAAGAAGAGTTTAAATAGAGAAAATATCAGATAAATATGTGAAGACGCTGCACCGAGAACAGCCGAGCCAACTGGGGTAGTTATATAAAAACCATTCTACCATGAAAAAGCATGCACTTCAAGATCGAAAGTGCAGCCTTTATCTCTTCCCACTCGAATGACCGCTGCTCTTGCATCATCACACAGCCCACCAGGCCCACAAACTATTACACCGACTTTCTTCCATCCAATATCTGCTTCTTCCTCCAGCGACAGGTCAATATCTAACCGCTGCCCTATTCGTACATCCTTTTCCACTCCAGCACTCAATATTACCCCCTGTAAATCATCAACCATGCCCCTAGCACTCTCTCGGACGCTCCAGCATAATTTCACGTTTGGGTGGGAGTGCATGAAGGGGAGGAGGGCTGTTATGCCGACTCCGCCGCCGAGTAGAAGAAGTCTATCGCAGGATAAGATAGAGTTTGTAGATCCGCATGGGTATGGTCCATCGAGAAGAGTGAGGAGGCTTTGTTGCTTCTTGAGGTACTTGGTTACCCCTTTTTCCTTGCGAATATAGAAAGTCACGCCTGTTGCTGGGCTAGTTGGTGTGGCTGTGGTAGTTTTTATTGGAATGGCCCTGGCAGTCTTTCGATGTTTGGAAACCAATGTATTGGCGGATGTAGAGACATCAATCTCCTTTTCAATATCGATCTCATGCGACACCGAAGCGATGTTGTCACTAGATGAACGGGACAATGAATTTGCAACTCCCTTTTCCAGGCCCGAGTAGTCCTTCCTGATATTAAACATGGCTGTCGGGACAATTGAGAAGGGATGATTTTCCCATGGCCGCCAGACAGATAAAGTAGGGAAATGCACATATGCGTGGTAGCCATGTAGCCCCAGTGACGACCACTTGACCCCTGGAATGTCGACACGAACATACTCACCGCCGATTTCTGTCACTGTGGCTCGACATGCCCCGGTTTTGGCAATTCGTGCCGCCCGCAATGCCCAGTCGAAGACCCAAACCGCGATAGCGGCATATAGCCACAGCTCATACCCCCACCGCCGATAAAACAGCAACTCGACGTGATACCAGGATCCTACCAAAACGAAGATCGCCAGAATGATATGCAGTGTGATGAATATCTCGTATGATGCCTTTCGGAAATATAACACGCTCAGTATGAGCATTGCGCAACATGCTACTGTTGCCACAATGCCCCAGATCCAATATCCCTTCACGAGCTCTTCTTCATATGTGCCTTTGTCGACATAGAATACCAGCTCCGCGATCGAATGAACGATTACCTGCACGCTGAAGATCCGCGCTACCCACCGATGCAAGAGGATATAAGTTGCATGGGACCAGTTTGTGATCCAGAGGAGGAAGTTATTTCGACCCGCGAATAAAATTACTAGCGGGGCAAGGGCGAATGAAATTACCCCTGTTCGAATGGAGATGTATCCCATTATTTCCCGGTATGGGGTGGTAAACATCGTGTTAGGCTGGGTGGTTGGATAGTTCACTGCGGTCAGGACCACATTGAGGGCGAGAAATATGAAGATATAGCCAGCTTGGCCAATGGTGGGTGGGTTTCCGAGAAGGTAAGGAAGGGAGCGAACGTGGTAAGTGCCGATTGTAGATGGGTAGATTAATATCGGCTTGATCTTGTCTAGGATGCCTGTCATGTAAGGTAGGTAGGCGAGTAGAGTTGTGACAACGGGGATTCCAGCCCCAACAACTAGAAGGATTACTCTGCTCATCTGTTAGCCAAGAGATGGGCGAAACAGAAGGCTATATGGTAGGGTGCAAAAGGCATATACATACCCATATCTAGCCTGTGTAGATTCCTGATGCTCGAAATATTTCAAACTCAGCATTTCGGGCTCCCATGCCTCACGAGGTACAACTGCCGTGAAATTCAAAGTTTCCCCTCCATCCAGGTTCAACTCCCGCTCAGGTGTTTTGTCTTCCATTACCCGATGCAATGTCTCGCCGTATGTCCATTTGGGTACCAGACCCGGCTTCCCTGTAGTCTTTTCCGCCCAAAACTTCTCTAGCAACCAAGCACTGATAGATAAGGGCTCGCAGGCTGTATTCATGCACCATGCCAATGTGGTAAGGAATGCAGTGTCGTTCGCCCGGCAGGTAGGGGAGGTATCAGCGGAGTTCCCATGGCCCATCATCCCGCCACCACCTCCTTCGTGAGAAACTACAGAGCATGATAGTGGTGCAGAAGATATAGCACCGCGGCAACCATGGGCACAGGCAGGATGGTACATTCCTTTACCTATACCTACCAAGCCGGGGCTTGACAGGGCAGGCGCTGATAGCATCCATATGCAACTGCATATTGTGAGGAGGAAACGGGCATTCATTTTCAATTTTTCCGATGGTTTTTCGGTCCCGAGGGGAAAGAAGTATTATCCCCTATAAACCACCAAGCCAGATGGACTGGGAAATCTTTCCACGCGAGAATCGGGGATTTAAGAGGGTATTTAGAGCCTTAATGGGATGGGAAGGGCGTGTTTTCTTTCTTGAACTCTATGCCACGGTCTTGCGGTCCTATTCCATCTAGAATGAAAGGCCAGGCACGGCAAGCAAGTCCACATCCATATTCGAGGCCCCCGATAATAGCCAAAAGGGGGGGGTTGGTGCCCCATTATCACCATTATTACGATCATATTGTCCCATCATCGTATACGTACGGTGGAAAGGGATCAAACACTGGCCCTTGGCAGTAAGAAGCAGCAGCGAGCAGGACAGAACTGCAGCGGGTATTTTCTCATTTGCAAGCCAAGTGATGGCGTTGGGCTGCTGTTGTTGTAACTCAAGTAAATTGGCGTGACAAATCAATTATGCTCAAACTCGCTCAAAACTCCATCAAACACAGTCATTTTTTCCATCTGGAGGTTTCGGTTTGCCGTGTCGACAGTCCCGCTTGACCGAAAGACCGAACGCACATGGTAACGCGCCAAGAGCGTATCGGGATCGGGTTACATGTTTCTCGATCATTTGCTCAAGCATCCTATGGCGGTATTGGGCGATGGTCTTGGGTTTTCAGAGAAGATGAAAAGTCTAACCGGCGCGTTTTTGGGAGAATTGGTGCATTATTGGGGACGCTGAGGGTTTCAACCTGATCAAAGCCTGCAGATCCAATGGCTTGGCCTTCCAGCCAGACCGACATGTGAATAAGAGAGCCAATTTCAGTATTCAAAGGTGGGCACTTCAACACTGAACCAAGCCATGCCTCATGAAGAACATGCAATGCGCCGAGACGCAAGTGATGGAGACAGTAGCAGCTCGAGGCACAACGCGCATATGGAAATCTCAGACGAGAATACCACCACCCGCAGACACGTACAAGCCGATTATCCCACTGGGTTGAACTTCTGGCTGGTGATGCTTACCTTGGCTGGGGTGCTCATCCTTAGCAGCATCGACATGAATATTGTGGCCACAGCTGTGCCCAGCATTACAGACCACTTCCACACCGTCGCCGACGTTGGCTGGTACTCCTCCGCGTTTAGGCTCTGCCAGTGCGCTTTCCAGTTTGTGTTCGGCAAGGCCTATAAGCTGTTCTCTATAAAGCGCGTCTTTTTGCTTGCCAACATCATCTCCATCGCAGGTTCACTCCTGTGCGGCTCAGCCACAACGTCGACCATGCTTATTGCCGGCAGGGCTGTAGCTGGGCTAGGTTCTGCCGGCCTTCTCTCGGGCTGCTTCGTAATTCTCGTGGAATTAACGCCTTTACATAGACGCCCTATGTTCACTGGGTTGATGGGGGCTGTTGAAGGCCTGGCTACACTATGTGCGCCGCTTCTCGGTGGGGTAATCGTGCAGTCATTGGGTTGGCGGTGGTGTTTTTACATCAACCCACCGTTTGGTGCCGTGACTCTACTGTTGATAATTTGCTGCTTCTACGATGCGTCTAGGCCTAGTGAGGTTGCCCGGATGGGCCTGAGGGAGAAATTGTATCAACTCGACCTAATCAGCAATCTTTTCTTCATTCCTGCGCTAACTAGTCTTTTTCTCGCATTCTCGTGGGCGGGCAGCAAGTATTCTTGGAGAAGTAGTCCAGTAATCGGCCCTCTTGCTGCCTTTGCCGTCCTCATATCTGCCTTCGTCTACAATCAGCATCGTCGAGGAGACGCTGCTGCTCTCCCATTACGCATCATGAAGCATCGCAGCGTTATCGCTGGATTCATTTTCATCATGTGCAGTAACAGTACAGGCAGCGTGCTCGAGTATTATCTCCCTACTTACTATCAGGTTGTTCGCGGATACACCCCGGCCAAAAGTGGCTACATGATGCTCCCTATCATCATAGCTGCTACTATCGGCGCCCTTCTCCATGGTTTCGGCACAAGCGCCTTTGGGTATTACGCCCCATTTATGCTTTTTGCCTCCGTTATAATGCCGGTCGCCGCTGGCCTTATCACCACGTTAAAAATAAACACTAGCTCTGTGCAGCTGATTGCTTACACGGGGTTCTCCGGTTTTGCCTATGGGATCGGGTTTTCAGGCCCACAGAATGCCGTGCAAACGGTTCTACCGGTGGAAGATGTCCCGCTGGGTACATCTATTATGCTCTTTGCACAATCTTTCGGCCCGAGCGTAGCCATCGCAATTGCGCAGGTCCTCTTTGTAAATCAACTCTCGACAAATCTCTGTGCGTTGATTCCAGGCTTGAGTGGGGAAATTATTGAGATTGCCGGTTTGAGGCAGATTATAACCAGCGCCCCGCCAGAGAAGTCCAAAGCCATCCTAATGGCGATCGATGAAAGTCTCATTCAGGCATGGCACTTGGTAATTGGTCTGGCCTGTGCAACAATTGTCGGGAGTATGTTGATCGAATGGCGGTCGGTCAAGGTACAGCGCGACTAATAATGAGTATGATTACCATTACCTTCAGTCTAATGGCTCTATAAGCGAGGAAGGAGGCCCATAAAGTAACACAATAGCTATCTACTCACTGTATATCTCAACGGCCAGAGCCATTTCCGAGTAATACGCCGTACCTGGCTGGGGTCATCGACCTCGCCAATCCGGTGGATGCTCCCTATGATGGGGGAAATTAAGAGAATGGTAGATGCGATGGTAGTTCAGAGTCAATCAATCCAAGTGAAAACAGAGGAACACTTGCTTCTAGCAAAATGCCGCGCAAAGGGTGAGCGACACGCGAAATCACCACGCGACGCGCTCCAAGGGTTGAAATTGCTTGGCGACTACGCGCGAACGAGAAGCTCCCACAGAACATCCTTTTCTGCAAGGGGAGACGCTGTCTTCTCCACAGAACGAACCCCATGAGGTCCTTAGCGCGTCTTGGTTCATGTATAAAATCCTGACAACGTCACATACAACCTAGAGCCAGCATGGCTGCCACCCCACGCGCGTCGCTCTGCCCAGATTGGGTCTTCTCTAATAACTCCAACGTTCAGTGAGACCATTCTTGCCTTGCCGAAAAGCCGTTTGTTCATAAGCTGACCTGGTCGCCTTCTGCTTAGCGTTGCAAAAAATCGAGAATGGTTCACGGAATACACCCCGTTTAAAAGTGTGGTGGGCACCATATACGGAACGACCGGTCTGCGGATTCACGGAGTTGGCACCGTTGAACTTCAGACGAAAAAGTCCCCAAAAGCGACAGGCAAACATTCGCATCGCACCTTACGCCTTAAAAATGTCCTCCACGCTCCAGCTGGATTTTGTAATATAATCGGCAGGCCGATCCTTAACGATTATGCCGTGGACCTCAGATCTAGCAGCAACTCAAAGGGCAGCATTTCAGACCGAGATGGCCGCAAGGTGGCATACTTCGATCTGGGCCACCGTCTTTTCAGCATCAAACTACGGGGTCCTCCTGTCGGCCCCAGTGTCTTCAAAGCTGGCGGTGAGTACCTGATGAATGCGTTTTGGCCGCCTAACGAGCAGGAGAAATGGGAAGAGTACCGTCGCCAGAAACGTAATCCACCGTATACAACCGAGGAGAAAAAATGGCTGAAGGTCCATTATGGTGACGAGTTCCATTTCCTCATGGCAAACGGATTGAACATTTGCAAAGATGATCATCGTGAACAAGGCCGCAATATTGTGCGCGCTCTGATGCGGGAGGACGAACCAGAAAATGCAAGAGATCGTAAGCGAGTCCGACTCCAAGACAAGAGTGAGTCGGATGATGATTCAACAGAGGGCACCGATTGGAATGGATACATGGCTGGCTTTGATGATGAGCAACTTCAATGGCTCAAGAAGAATTACGGCAACGCGGAGAGCTTCATGATTAGCCTTGGCCTCAAGTTCTTTGAAGAATCGGACTGTGCTGAGGCCAGGTCGATATTGAAATCGTTCATGGCTGATGACAATGGTAACTGAGTGCCATCACGTGCATATTGCTAATTTCAGGTCGATGTGATTGAACTAAAGCTAGAGTTGGATTTGAATCGGATGCTGTGGCACAATTGTGTTATATATCATATGTTTAGATGCCATAAGTCATCAACAGGTCAGCGGTTTTTGCACCCGCCACCGCATCATCTCAAACTTATTTCTCAGCTTAACACCAGCTCTTCTACCCAAACCCCGTTATTTATAGTTGCATTCGGGATTCCAAGGCCTGTCCCCCTCACTTCAGTTTGATGAATGTCTATCAGAAATGACACTCCCTGCGCTGCTTGTGATCATAGTCCAAAGCACTCATGAGCCCAAGGAAATGCACGTATGTCCCCAGAGCAACTAGCATGTGAAAAATCATGTGGGAATGCCCCCATATGTCAAATCTCCCTGGATACCACCGTTCAGGTATCTGTCGCTATTTCTCAGAGTTAAAATTGAGGTACTATTAGCGCAGCCGGATCAGACAAAGCTAAACTCAACCCACTTCGTAGATATATGCGCCAACTATCATCACGACACCTTCTGCAAGGTAAAAAGGAACGCCGATTTTCGAAAGATGGTCAATGCCAAAAAGTATTGCACCATGTGCCATTGGAACAAAAGCGGAAAAACAAGTGCAGACAAAGGTAGCAAGACGGAGTGCTCGCCATTCTTGACCCTGGAGTTGAGGGTTCAAGAGAATAACAGCAGTCAACGAGCCGTGAACAAGAATCTTGGAGAAAAATGAGTAGCATGAGTGACAGCACAAGAGTAAGAGATGAGAGGATATACAGAGAAGATGAACACACCATTCCCCAGTAGAGGAGCTTCAAATATGTCTCGCAGTAGAACCCAAAGTAAATGCCGCTTATAAAGTCGCCCATAATAAGGGTAACAATGCCCATGTAGTCACAGAGAAGCCATCGGTTGGCAACGTGAGGAGAATGATTCTTCAAGGTATGATAAAGGGAAGAAATTCCCATGCATAAGATAGCAGTGGAAAGCTGGAATGTAAGGATGAAATAATCCTCCAATTTGAGCGACGGATACAAAGCGGGAAGATAATAGTTGTGTAGATGCCAGCGCAGAGCAATAAAAAGAACTGCTGGAATGAGATGAGTGTATATATTGCAAGTCTCATTATGCAAGTAGGCCCAGCTGTGGCATGAGGCAATCGTTGAGTTCGATGGTAGCCGATACCCGGTTAGAATGAATTGGTTCGGCTCATACCATGCCGGGGTCTCCGCGACTTTAAGAAGACGTCGTCCTGTTTTGTAACGTGATTTTGGCGGTACTGTAGTTGTATAAATGACAGTCATTTTTGCTCCTGTCCAAACGACCCGAAAAACAACCCGGTGGGCGGAGGGGATGATCTTCACTATCAGATCTCCTTACCGGGGCGGGCATGGATGGGAGGAGCTCAGGGGTTAAGCGCGGGTGGATCCAGTAGTTGCACGTGACCAATATGCACAGCTATTATTAGAACACAGTTCAAAGCTTTTTCATCTCCAACACGGACTAAGTTACTCTACAGACACAAAACGAATGGAAGGAAAAGGGGAGTAGTAGCCGGATGAAAATACCCTCCACAACCGGGCGATACTCGAAAAACTACGACCGGGGAACCGAGTTTTCACATGCAGTAAATGGTGCCTCGAATGCATTATTAAATCAATACCCCATGCCGACCCTTGGGCTGGCGGATGGAATCAAAGCATGCGCCAGGGCAATGTGAGGACTTTGGAATATGGGTGCTACAGTGCATCGAGTTGTCAGGCTCTCTCTGCTTAACGGCTTATTTTAAACTCCAGTGCGGCGAAGCTTATTCCGCGGGCCGCTGAAAGTCAAAACTTAATTTACGCCTTATGTTGGCCGTTACATACTGTGAATGACTTCTCCTGAGGGAAACTTGGCCAATTATTAGAAAAGATTAGTGAGTAAAGGAACTGTTTATATAATCGCCACAGTGAGCTGCAGGCTCCAACCCAATCATAATATTGTTCATGCTCCCACGTAGATCCAATATTGAATCGGTTGGAAGAAGTCTCGCCGCTTGGCACTCAGTCACTCTACTATTCTCTCCTCCACGGAGGCGGCAGCCCATTTACCTAAGAATACGACAAAAGAGGGAAATACCACATGATGATTTAAATGATCGATGCTCTACTGTTATACTCTTTTGAGAAAATGGGTATCTGTGCTAGTATCACCATTTTATGCCCCAGGTCGCTTCGTTCAATGGAACCTGCGGCGCTAATTATGCCCACTAGCACGTTGATGGTTTTTGCGCTATCTGCCGGATATTATTCTTAATAGGTATAACGAAGAGAGAACTAGCTGGTATGGGTTGATGGAAAACACACGAAATAAAGTATTCCACGCCCCCTACAGCGAACCTAGGCCTGTTATGGGGAATGCGATTTCAGCGCCGAGTTCCATCCAAGGTGGGTGACTCTCGGCAGCTTCCAAGTGGGCAACAGAGCATCGGACTAACTATTATCCACAGACACAGAAACAAAGCGGACCCAGCACCACACATCGGGCTTCTCAACTCCGCTTCCATGTCCAACACTGCAGCACTTACGACACGAAGTGTATGGTAGAGCCTTGGGAAAGCGATGCAATATTTGCTGGGATGGGACTCTAGTGGAAAGAGATGCAAGCCTATACCCCCGACTATCCTCAGGCGGTATCCAGCTGCAACCGGCCTCGGGACAAGCATGAGAGCAGCGTACGCAAGCCAGCGGTGTAAACTGAGCATCTCGCACTCTACCCTCGGGATCGGTGCGTCGGGACTCAATATCGGGACAAGGTCCGAGTTTGTACCCTAGTAAAACTGCCCCTGAATATGCAGACCAAGCATGGAACGAGCAACCTTGTCGAGACAAATCCGACCTTCCCTTGCTGTCGTTGAGTTGCATACATTCGCGGCTTAAAAGAGAAGTTGGCTGCTCACCCCTTCTTAGCATCTCGACGCTGCACCTCCGCACTTTTCGCCCTTCAATGTGGACCTACATGCTTAAGTTCTTTGGGCTCACCTTGTCAGCCTGCAATTTCATTGCCGGGATGGATGGCAGCAGGGTGTCCTTAAAAAGTAGCAAGGGTGGTTGTTAGAATTCCTCACAGGCTTTCACTTCACTTATACGAGTTTAATCCCGTATCGAAAGTCCGGTAAAACTTGCGACGAGACCATAACAGACGCACAATTCTGTGGGGAATGCCCAGGTGCGCCGATATAGGCTTGCTCCACTTGAACAAACAAGTGGGAGTTCAAGAAGAGCAGCTTTCAACAATTGAGGATGGAGGAGAGTCTCATATAACCTGCAGGACCAGCAGCGCCCCACTGCTTCACCTCTCCGCTGGATTGTGTTTTCATCGGCTTCCCTCACCCTTCGACTCATATCCTTGATGAATCGCTCGCTCAGGTCCTGGGTAGCGCATCGTTTACTGGATTTCTTGCTTTCCCTAGCGTGTTTGTGACCGGACAAATGGAGAGATGCGAGGCAAAGATTCAACCCCAAGATGGGTCATTGATACTTAATCTGCCGCGTCTAACTCCCTTTTCCTTCTTCTTATTTGTGTTTTCTCGCCCTCTATTGTTATTGCTTCTTGGTTTTCAATCTGCTCCAGCTGGTCAGACCGTCTCCAATAACTCTATGACTGGCTAGTTATGGCTACTTCGATTACAAAATGGGCTGCCGGCCTCTTTTGCGCTTTAGCCGTAATTGACCAAGCCCATGCTGGCGTTAATGTAGATGAGCTTGGATCCGATCTTACAATCTTGCTGCATAATGATCTCTACGGTATGCATTGCCAGCTTGTTTTACCACAATAGCAGGATAAGAAGCGAAATGGAGCACTAGGTTTCTCCCTTCTTCCCTAAGTGAACAATGGGCTAACATGAAAGAGACTAAAAGGTAACATGAGCACAAGAGCCGATGGTGTAATCGTGCTTGGCGAGTTGAAGTCTCGAGATGATGCGAAATCCGCCTGTGAACTACTTCAAGAAGAGCTTTGGGAGCCCAAAGGAGATGGAACCGATTTTCTTCGTTACCTTGAATACAAGGGACGCAGTATTGAGCCTGGCCGCTACTGGGTTGGAGGAGATGAATGCCGCACAATCACACCTAAAGGCGACGTCACAGACGCTGACTGTGAAACTGAGCTTCCTTCACTTTGTACAGACTCTGCTCCACTTGTAAATGTTGATAACCCGCCAGATTCCGATGACCGCTGGCAAACGACTGTGCAAACAGGCAAACAGAGCATCACCGGGTAGGTCTATGGTATCCATCGCTGCAGTATTTATATTGCGACCCGAAAATGAGAATTCCGAGCTGATACATTCTGAAGATTGCGAGATAAGCTTAGTTTCCGGTTTCAGGGAGTTCGCTACGCTCCTCAACCAAAGCGATGGACTTATTCTGAAGTGGCAGACGATGAAGGGAACTCCACCGCCTTTGAATATGCCCCCAATTGCCCGCAGATCACTTGTGAAGTCACACCATGCAGCGAAGACTGCTTGTTCTTAAATATATGGACTCCATATCTTCCAAGCAAGGGGTCCGAATCGGAGAAAAAACTTCGGCCCGTAATGTTTTTCATCCACGGCGGAGGTTTTGTATTCGGTAGGTGTTAACTGATCGCTGTGCTAGGTGAAAAGTTACTAGATAAGTTACTAACCTGATAACAGGAACCGCTGCTGAGCCTGGCGCAGATGGCACGTCCGTAGCTTCCCGAGGCGATGTGGTAGTTGTCACTGTCAATTACCGTTTAGCATCCCTAGGGTTTCTTGCTCTAGATGATGGTGTCACGAACGGAAACTACGGTCTGGCTGACCAGATGACTGCGCTTGATTGGGTCCACGCCCACATTAGAGATTTTGGTGGAGATCCTGATCGTATCACAGTGTTCGGTCAGTCTGCTGGAGGAGCATCAGTACATGCTTATCTGCATTCACCGCACACCATTGGGAAGTTTGCCGCCGGCATCGAACAGAGCCATCTCGGTGGTTTGAACTACGCGACTACCTATTCTAAATACTTGACGATTGAAGAGGAAGTTGAGCTTGTTGGAAAGTCAATTCTCGAAGAGCATGGATGTCTGAATGCTACTTCTCAAGTTGACTGCCTAAGAGAAATCGACTACCAGAAATTTACAAACCCAATGACCTCCGCTAGGTAACCAAAGTCCTTCTACATTTCCCTCACCAAAGAAAATCTAACACACCTTTCGCCCAACAGGTACATTGTTGTCGACGGGGAATATATCGTAAATGATGAGCTCCCGCTGGACGGATCAGCAGAAGTGGCCAATGTACCGCTAATAACTGGGTTTACACATGATGATGGAAATGGCTTCATAGGCTACCCAGAGACCACCGACTTGGAGCAGGAATTGAACAACCAGCAGTTCAATGGCTCGTTAATCGTGGAATCCGGCCTCTTCCCTCTTCCAGGCGGCCCCAATGGCACTTTGAATGTCTTCAACGTAACTTCTAGGGTGGCCACTGATGGAGAATTCCGGTGTTTGGGGCAAGCTACTGCATATGCTGGAACTAAAAACAAGATTTTCCCTGCTATTTACCACTATGATTGGATCAGGACATACCAATCTGCATACTTCAATCCCAATGCACCTGTACGTGATCCCTAGCTCCCGTGGAATTAGCCGCAAGCGTCGTGCCAGTCGTGCCAGTCGTGAGAATATTGTATTGTTCAAGCGCTAACCACCCGCCTTTACCCAGGTCTGCGAGGCTCCCAAGACTGATAGTCACCCCGACGGGGACCCTTCAATCCCCCACTTCAAGTAAGGTCACAGTTCCTTTTCGTCCTCTGGTTACGGGCTAATCCAATATTTTCTAAAGGTGCCACTGCGGTGAGCTCCATTATACCTGGGGCTCGGTCGTTGCGTCTGGCCGCCCTATACGTGATGACATCGATATCCCAATGTCCCAGTATGCCGTTGATATATGGACTTCTTTTGCGCGCGACCACAATCCCAACCCAGATCCAGAGTATCTGAGTATACGTGGGTATACCAATACTACCGATGTATTGGAGAAGAGCGGCGAGTGGAAGCCATTCAAGTATGATGAGCCGGAGGTCCGGTTTGTGGATTGGCCCAGCAAGCACGTCCCCATCTTTGATACTGAGCAGTGCGAGCTGCTTGGGCTTCAGCTAGACTACTATGCCAAGTAAATTGGCTCTCTAGATAACATGAATTATACTGGAAGTTGTGGCAAGGTCAAATAAACAACCACGCCTGTCGACGATAGCAAAACAGTACTGATACTTCTGTTACTTGTTGATGTGTTTGGTGACTTATTCAAAAGACATACTGCGCTTATATTGCTCTTTAGTAGGATAACTCCCCCCAGCTCTGGGAGTATTAAATTTGTTAAATGTTGCTTGGTTGCTTGCTGCAATATGGAAACACAAAAAGTAATAGAAGAGAAAAGAAGTGAGTAGAAGCGAATGAATGAAGCGAGCGAATGTATCGAAAGTGTCCATCTGACTCCTTCTTTTCAGCAGAGTGGAAGATTTTCTACCAGTTATCATTTCTGTTAGCAACATGGAAATTAACGACCAGGCGGTGTGGGATGTGACTTACTTTCACAGTTTTTATCGGTATAATAGAGAGCAACATAGTGGCCCTTGGCATCCTTGCCCCAGTATCTGTCAAATGGTTAGCATCTGTCAAACAATATTTGGGTGGTAGGGGTTGTAACTTCACTAACTTTTGACCAAGGATATTTTCACCCGGTGTCTTGCAGGAAAACTTCACGTTGGTTCCGATCGGGTACTGGCCCATAGCAACGCACTTTTTGCCGGTATTAGCACACAGCCTGTGGCGAACGCCATCAGCAGTGATCTTGCAAGTTCGTGGTTTCGGGGCAGGCGGCTTTGAAGTCGGAGTAGGCTTTGGCTTTGTGGCTGTGGGCTTCGGGGTAGTAGTTGGCTTTGGGGTTGTGGTAGGCTTTGCTGTAGGAGTTGGTTTCGGTGTTGTAGTAGGCTTTGGAGTTGTAGTTGGCTTTGGGGTCGTAGTAGGTTTTGCGGTTGTTGTAGGTTTCGCAGTGGTGGTTGGCTTTGCGGTGGTTGTGGGCTCGGGCTTCTTGCCACCGATACAACCTCCCCAAAGATGTAGACCCTTCGGTTTCTGTTTGAAGCGAGGTTAGCCTTTGTCATATCAGGAGCGAAAACGGGGAATCTGGACTATCAAACTTACATATAGCACCAATTGAACTCGGAAACCAACCCTCTTCGATATTTCACCAGGGTCCCTCGCGGAGATATCTGTTTCAGATCGTTTATAGCCCGCTGAGTGAAGGTTTGGAGTGTTAAACGCCTTTCGGCGGTTGATTTTAGACCGCATTCCCTCGAGCCGTATATTTTGATGCACTACTCCAGCATTGCCATCACCGATAGTGTCGACCGATCTCTTACCGCTTCCCCATGGGATCAGCGGCACTTCATTTAGATCAGCAGTCACGGCAAGGTCACCAGTTGTTCCAGCTCGGAGGGCAACAGTACCACCAACATAGACGTCAACGCTTGTCCCCTCTAGGTTGCGCTCAGCGCAAGCCGATCCTTTAGTGTTATATGTGTCTACCGTCACTGCAAACTCTGGGAACTTATCCAGGAGACAAACTTCAAACCCGTTATCGAAGAGTTCAATCGTAGGGCCAATACTCCACTGCGCATACACCTGCACTCCTGCCTTAATTCCACCGCTCACTTTAACAGGTTTGAAGCCGAACTGAGGCGACCATCCGCTGAAAGCATTATCTTTTTCATCGAGCAAGTTAACTCTGGCAATTGCGTTGTCGCTAAGCTTAGCCTCAGCTCCAAAGTCGACCTTCAAATCGTGTCGCTGTTCTTTAATGGAGACACCCAGTTGAACCTTGAAGAAGATTCCCACTTTGCCAATTTTGGGGATTTTTGCTCCCCAGACAGCTGGCTGTTCATAAATGGTCTTTTTCCACGCAGCATAACTGGCTCCAATGGGTATTTCTTGCTTTCTCAGCTTGCTTTCAAACGACAAACCGAGATCACCGCGTATACCGTCAGGCCAAATGGTAAATGATGCTTCTTTTGGCTTGAGCCATCGGATTCGGAGGGCGAGCCTAGCACGGAATTTACCCTTGGTGCCGCAGTCCGTACAGTCTAGGCGAATGTGGCCATCTTGCCAAGGCACGTTGAAAATGTTTCCATTCAGGTTAACACCAATGGGGATATTGATATTCATAGTTGGACCCCAATCGCCGAGTCCTCGTTTTGCAAGGGATGAGGGATCCACGTCATAGAGCTCGAAATCATAGGATTTGGCGACTTCTTTCCACGTTTTCTCGGTACCACTCAGACGGGCGACGAGACCTTCATCATCATATTTGATCGAGTTGATTTCGTACGGTGCACGATCTCCATCCGGATCACATCCTGGGTCGTCCGCTAGTAAGATAAAAGTACGCTCGTCATTGTCATGAACCCAGTCCCATGCCTTCTTGGCATACTGGAAGGCCTTTTTCTCTTTGAACGTGAGCACCGTGGTATCTTTTCCGCATTGAACTGAAGTCAGCATCGACCTAAAGTTCTCCACAGCAACGATAAGGTTATTTTCCTCGGCATATAGGGTCATATTGGCAACAGCAAAGGTTGTGCGATCTATGTGTAAAATGCGTTAGACACTCCCGTACAGGAGAAACGGGGGCAGATTTCGTACTTTTGACATAGTTTCCCCACAGTAGCGTCTCTTGAGAGGTTGGGTCTAACTTCGAAAAGCTTGGGGCTCTCTTTTCAAAAGTATTGCTTTCAAAATCTGACAGGTGAAGGGGCTTTAGAATATCATCATCATCTGCCGACTCATCCCGACGGGTAAGGTCAGCGGGGGGGTCTAAGTCGATAAAATCTTCGGGTGAAAGAGGGTGAAGAAGGCCATCTTCATTCGAGTCCGCCGGGATGAGATCCTGGCCACTAACTGAAGTGAGGAAGAGAAGGGAGGAAAGAAAGTAAGGGATGAAGAAGGAAAGGCTGAATAAAATCATTTTGAAGGAGTGACTGGCCTAACCGTGGAGGCTTTTGCTGGAGAGCAAAATGCTGAACTGATGGGGATCTTCATCGACCTTTTATACAACCAGTTTGCTACAACATGGTGCGCGAAGCTCTTCGCACGTGGGCGATGAATGAACGGATATCGCGTTCGCAAATATCAAAGCAGAATACGAACTGGTATCAAGAGAAATGGGGAACCACTTCATGATGCCAAACTCGGCATCTCACCAACGCTGTTTGTGTACGACTGAATCCAGGGATATGGCTCGTACAGCAAGATCGGCGTGGTGAGAGAAAAACATTCGAAGTATAAGAGTGGGAGTTGCTAAAAATAGTCATCAACTCTCCCCACACATAGAGAAGCTGCTTCTGCTTCCCTGCAGATTTGCCAGAGCGGAGCATATATCAACCAACATAAGTAAAATTATGGCGGCTCGTATGGATGGATATTCTCCAAAAATAGGAGTCACGGCAGCATCAAACGGTTGGCCCGGATGCTCCAATTCCTTCTGAAGAGTGTGTGAATTCCCATGAATACGAGCATCTCGAGGAGGTGGGATCCAACAAGCACGTCTTGATATCCTAGAATGGCAAACCGAGCTGTGGAGAACATGCGACTGTGAATATATGAGTGTGTACATCTTTGGTATCAAGCCTGTGTGCAGCCATCGCATATGACGGGTATGGCATCGAGTCTTCCAGGTTTCATAGATGCCTCAGAGGCTCTCTCGGACACATATGTAGGTCGATCAGGAACACCTGCCAGGCACAACAAGGCGTTCCCTTCCACCCTGGACCACACTTGAGCCATGCTTTCTAATGCGTGGAGAGGCGCTTCGTATCGACCCCTTTTTGACATCACGCCCAGAGAGAAGAATCTGCCTTGATCCCACTCTCTCCTCGTGTTCGCCGACTTCCAACTTCCCGCGTTGTGCTGCAGCGACGTTCAGCTGGCCAAAACGTTCTGCGGTTCTCCGGCTTGATTGGCCAGAGCGCTCGTAAGCGACGTGGCTTGGCGCAATTTAAGTCACATGATCGGCATACCCGCCTCAGACGCGCCAAAGCGAAGTCGCACGAACGGCGAAGGGAGAGAGAGAACGACAGAGAGAAGCAGTTGCGGGCTTCTTTATTCTCCAAGATGCAGACTATGGACACTGAATACATATCCCTTCCCTTCAATGACTACTGTCCTCCCACTTTCAGCACGTACAGAGATCCAGTTCCACTACCATAACCTGTGCCAAACATCACATATTCTCCATATACGGTGATACCTCCATGGAAGACATTGTCCAAAGGCATGTCATGGAGCACCTCTCCAGTGGTTCGAGAGAGAAACACCAGGCCGCCTTTGCCATCCGCCGCCCGTGATCTTGCTACAAGCACCAGGTCTCCAACCACCGTTGGCGGCCCAAGTGCTGAGGATTCGAGCGGGGAGGGCGTCTCCCACAGCATCTGGCCATCCGCGAGATTTACGCCTCCATAGCCGCTGTATGTTATGGTTTGATTTGAGGTTTTGAACTTCCAGGGCTGGCTTCCGGAGTTTATTCCGGTGAAATACGCGCGTTCCTCGTCCGCCGCAAGACCCCAACTAAGACCCCCAGCCATGCCTCCGGGGCTAGTGGTAATCGCCCAATTAATTTCTCCTGTTGCTGCCGACAACGAGTACATATTCCCATTTTTCTGCCCCAGTACAATTGCGTCAAGAGACGAGTCGGAGCCTGGGATCAAGGTTGGGGCCATCCCAAAGTCTGCGTCTGGCCCTTGCTGCTCTGGACAGTATGGTGGTTTGGGTGTCTTGCCGCATGCTCCGTTAAAAACGTCAAGTGGGGAGAGGCGCGTGAACCACTTTGTCTCGCCCGTGTCGAGATCGAGCGCCAGTACCGTTTCCTGTAATACTTCCGGCGGCATACAGCCAGGCTCTTTGTCCCAGCAATGCCAGTAGGGTTCTGGGGCAGTATACAAGTTTCCTGACGCGACAAGAACGGCCTTTCGGCCTTCGTCGATCGCTGGCTGGCTGCCCCAGGCTGATGCTCCAGTCCAATTCGTATTTGGGGGCAGCATGTTCCGATTCCATGCAACCTCGAGCTTAGAGTCGCTGAATGTGAATGCAGTCATGTTGCTGTCAAAAGAGCAGCATGGATAGCCTGGAATGGTTGCGGATGCCAGATTCTCCATGCTGGATGTGCCAACGTATAGTTTCCCGTTATAGAATGTTGGGCTCATCGTAACCATTGCTGTGGGGTTCGGATTCATATTCACCCGATCAAGAAGCTCGCCGGTGTGTCGGTCAACCGCAACGACAAGGGAGTGGGCGAGAGTCCCAAAGAAGAGTACGTCACCATCAATCTGGGGGCTTGTTCGAGAGACAGGTCGGGCAACCACCATCGCGCCCTCGATCGGACCATAATCTAGCACCAGCTGCGTGACGTTAAGCTCCCATTGCACCTTGCAAGAGGCGAAATCAAGCGCCACAAACAGGCCTCCCCACGTAGGAAAATAAGCATTACCATCGTGGATCACGGGTGTCGCACTCAGACCATTGGGGTATTCAAGACGGCAGTGCTCTTGGAGTGAATCGATATTACTTGACGAAAGTGCAGAACCCTCCGATGCGTGTCGGTTATTGAACAAGTTACCTCCCCAGCCGGACCAGGTATTCTCTTCCGTGCTTGATTGACCGGCGGCCCACGGCACCAGTAGACTGAATACTGCAGCGGTAAGCCCAAACTTCATTTTTATGTAGCATGTAAAAGAGTGCAGCCCTCCCTCCTATGACCTTCTCGGGAAATCTGCTGCCCTTTTAATAAAACCTCGTCCTCCTACGAACAATAATCCACCCCAGCTTTAAAGTCCAGCTCAACATGAGGCTAGTTCGAGAGCAGAATCTCCATCAAACGTTACATTGAACGGCGTTGAGGAACGGACAAAATTATAATTTCTGCTTGGGAGCGTGCTGTTCGTATTTAGTACCCAACTTTGCCAGCTGCCAAATCGGTCATGAAATGCAGTTCATTGACTGGGATGTTGAAGTCGCATCAACCGCTTCACTTTGTGCTTCTGCTTGTTACCCCTTGCTTTTCCTCGTTGCTTCTGGGGTTGAAAAACTCAAACAGTTTAACACGCTACGCAGCCTGTTGAAATTCGTGGATTAAGAAGCCGATATATAGGTTCAGGGGTAGGGTTCTCGGTTGTCTGAAATGCGCCCAAACGACAGATCTTCTGGGGTCGGACAGGTTTCGGCTAGCGAAATTTTAGAGTCTTCTAGAACTTGCAAGGATCCGACATCCTGGGTTCATCAGCAGATAAGTTTCATCTCAGTGCTAAGTACATTTTCGGCTCATAGCAGATTGCGGAGGAGGATCCAACCAAGAGGAGGGACGCTACCCGGTTACACGATCAATACCTGAACCAGAATAGCGCTTCCGTACCAGGCTTCTTTATGGTAGCTCTCACGAGGAAGGAGGGCGTGGTTGGCATCCCATTTATCCGATTGTTTAGCATGCCGAATTCACTAATTTTGCCGCTTGGTTTCGAAAGCAAAGGCGGACTGCCGTTTCGCTGGCATTCAGGACCCCAAGCTTTGTGCTGCTTTCAGCCTTTTTACCTAAGCTCCATCTATATCAGGTCGGCTGGGGCAGTTCAAACCTGTGCTCCATGATATGTATGACCCATCGAGCCCAGACGATAAACTCGAATACCATCACCAACTTCAAAGGGCACAATGGGGTGGTTGTGGGTACCTCTGCCCCAGGGATTTCACCGTGGAACTACCCACTGTCTCCATAACCCTTCTCAGTTAAGCGGCCGTCTTTTGATACATAGTAGAAACTCCAGAATGCCAATTAGAGGGGTTGCAGCCTAATATGTTCATGGCTGCTGCTTACCGGGTCATTCCATTCGAGATAATACCAATGGAAGTGTTCGGATGGGTGTCTTGAAAAGTCTTCATCCTGTGCCACGCGCCACCTGCGAAACATATGCCCTAGAGCTGAGAGAATATTTTGAAAACGGACAAACTTACCAGCATATCCAAACTCCTGGATCTCGTTTGTCTCCAGCTGTGCATAAATCCGAGGATCGCAGCCATTCCACATAACTGCCAATCCGGACGAGGCGGAAATTTTCAACCCGCATTCAACCAACCGACTGGCAATCCATTTTCGGTCGGTATCTGAATAGCAAATTTCATTGAGCATGCCGTGTCATCAACATAATAGATACGGACCTGTGTACTCCATCAGCGGCCTTCCTCTGCAGGATGGCTTTCTGCGGTATAGCTGTACCTGTTTCAGGCCACTGGATGCGGCTGCAAGCGGAGTTGTATAGTTTCGCTCGTGCAAGTTGCACACCCTTCCGCTAGCCGCCATGAGGCTCATATTCCGGATAATACGCAAGTGGCTAGGAAGGAAGTTTGTTTTCAGGCAGCACTCTGACCTTAGGACGGTAGGTGAATGATGTAAATTGCACGACCTGACACTGGATATAAGAAACCAACAGGATGATTATGTCGTACTGGCTATATCGTTAGGGGTTGACATCCAATCTCAATCCGGCATAAATACAGGACAAGCTTTGACGAAGACAGAGTTCATAAGGTCGTTAAATTTCCTACATCGATAAGGCTAAGCTAACTAATTCCAACAAACTAGTACGGTCCAACTTCCCCCAGGCCTTACATCTTCGCAAATCGTACGCTTATATGTTCTTCATAATTAGGGTGAGATCCGTTTTGCTCAGCATTCTTCCTAAAATCGCAAAGGCGCATTAGTATTGGAGTTTAGGGGCACTAAGGAGAGCAAGGCCTACAGAACAACACAATAATCAGGGAGGAAGGTCTCAAAGCTCCGATCAGCATTGTTTGGCTCATCTGAGGGCTTATCCATATAGGCTCGAAGGCATGTCATAACCCGTTCGACATCCTGTGGCTGAGGTACATGATTCCACTCGACACGAAGGCTTTTGGTAACGTTGCCGGCACGGTAGCACATTTTGTAGACAGGCCAGATGGACATATTTGGAAATCCCATACCGGATAGGTGCGCCCGGATGATTTCAAGTAATAACGATATATACCCAGGGCTATATGAATAACAGGTATGGAAAGTCAACAGGACTCCCCGAAGTACGGATAGTAGAGCCTATTTATGTAACTTCTCGCACTCATATAGTCTGCTTTCCCTCGACCACCCGTGTGATTTCAGAAAAGCAGGGCAAATCCAGCTGGCGTTTTACCCAGCTGCATCTCAGGGTAATCCATTGGTTATGAGAGCAGCGCCTCAAGATAGCTTCTCATGCATGGATAATTATGCGGGGCAAATGTGTCATCGAGAATATTCATGCAATGAATCAGCATCGACAAACGTCAACAGACGCTTCAAGTCGCGAAAACGAAGCATGAGGAATTCTCACCTACTTCGCTCTCCCACTTTTGCCATTCCAGCCTCATTTTCACAGCCTTCTTCTCCCTCAGTGACCACCAAGCAGATCTCACAGTCATGCGATAAGTGAATTATTAATCAGTCCGCCCTTATGCTCAATCCACTCATGATGCGTACGCACAATTTCGATTCGGTGAAACATACGCCAAAACATGCTATATTCACTAATGAAGCAGTGGAACATCAACTGGGAGGTTTAGCGCGTAAAACAGAAAGGAAGGTATCCCACTGTCTTCCTCCATTAACGGCTCAATCTCTCCAACTCTTCCAAAAACCCCTCTTCAATATATTTGTTTAACCCGCGAAATAATCTCCCCTCTACCAAACAATGCCGCCAAAACGTTACCCTATAGGCATGGCTGGTTCCGGCCCTTGCTGGGTGACATTCTTGCTTGATGGGCGCGACTGTGAACATCTCGCCGATTATGGCGAGGGTGGCCTCTGTCCGGTATTACTTGGGGATATTTTAAGTGGTCTGAACTTACTTCACGGGCGGAAAGAATGCTCTTTTGGAGTTATTGGGAAACTTGGAGCAGGATCATATTCTACTGTGTGGCTAGCCAAAGACATGTACTGTCATTCTATATTTCTTCCTTCACGGCCGACGGCTTGGAGACTGGAATGCTAATGATGATATGGACCGATTTAGCAACACTGGCGATTTTCTAGCGTTGAAAATTTTGAAGCAACAACATAGCACACCAGACAATTCTGAGATGCACATTTTGCGGAAACTGGGAAAACTTCAGCTTGCGTTCTTCTACACTCACACTCCTACCCAGAACAAGTTTCTCTGTCTTGGTTTAAAACCGATGGGGTCAAGTCTTCGAGATCGATATAACGCCCAAGTTCATGCACCTAATGACATATCCTCTGTTGTCACATTTGTGAAAACCCTGGTGAACAAGGTGACTGATCTTCACCGTCAGGGTATATGCCATGGGGGTGAGTATTACTCTTCATGTCATGTTTTTTGAGTAACCATTAATATTGGGTCTCTCTGAGATATCAGTCATGGCAATGTTGCCCTGGCAGCACATCCTGACGCGTTTACCTCGACATCTTTGAAGGCAACCTTTGAATATGATAGAACATCCGATGTCAGATTAGTTAATGTTGAAGAGCTTTCAGGAACACCCCCTTCCCGTCCAGCCAATCTACCAAAATATATGGTTGCACACGACGGTCCTCCACTTTTATCCAATACGGAGGACATGTCACAGGTGGACATCCTCGACTATGGCAAAGGTTGGTCGACACAAGTTCATTTTGTCGTTCTCTGTATCTATACATCTCACACCATATTTACTCACATGTCTGTCTGTCTCGTATAGCGTTTGAGAGTATATCGAAAAGGGACAACTGGGGAACAGCATCATACTCTGCACCCGAGGTAGACAGCGATACTGCAAGCACCACAACCCAGAAGTCGGATCTGTGGAGTCTAGGATGCGTGGTATGTCGGTCGTGTGCCAAAAATATACTACTTCTTTATACTATACCATTTACTAACTCGCGAATCTTGCATATGCCATGACGAGTAAACATCTGTTCTGGCTCCAAAGTGGCACAGCAGATTACCATTGTAAGATCTATCTCAAGTATTTCAAATCCCGCCCAAGCTAATAAGAGGTGTTGTGCAGCCGGCAATGATGAACAACAGCGTTCCATTATCAGAGAGCATCTCCAATCCGTGGAATATCTGAACGCAGAGCCGGAATTTCGGGATCTCATGGTACAACTCATCCATTCCCTCGTTTGCGTTGATCCTGAGGCCCGCAATATGGAGGACACGCAGAGAATTATCAAGCAACTTGAAAAGCATCGATCTTAAACTGCCTGCTCAAGGAGGTAAACGGCATATCCTTTCACGATATCCCTTGTCATATGGGTAGATAGATAACACCCAGCACCAGGCTAGCCCTAATTAGTTATATTGTGGTGGTTGATCCGGTGTTGGTACCTTCTGAGCATTTCCAACCTGAATTCAGCTTTGTTGTCGTATGACGGGCAATAAGAAGTAAACCTCCCGGTTGTGAAGGCATATCTTAACTCAAGGGTTCCCGTTCGAAACATGAGGGATTCAAAGGTAGAATTTTGTTGCACATAGAAAAGGTTGGGCCTAGCATTTCCCTGTAAGCCTCAATCACCACCCATTCCTATTATTTTATGCGATGGTTCCATAAACTCTTTGCCAATACCTTAAAGCGCTATCTTGAGTATCTACTAAGAGTATTAGGTGGGATCGTTATTCATGCTGTCTCCGCTGCCAACGAACGAAGGTCAAGCATCAAACGGTGTAGAACAGGGAGAAGCCCAGACTCAGAATACGCTAAAATAAAGATGCAAGTTGAAGCGCAATATTTGGCAGGCAACAGGCAGTATGGCGTTACGTACCTTTTTTCGTTTCGCTCTTAAGCAATATTGGGGGCCGAAGGAAGCCTCAATATTTATCAGGACCATGAGTTTGCGATACTTCTCAGTTGGTGATCAGTAACTGCCCTCACCACCGCCCAAGAAGATGAAGGTTATCCTCTTTGGAAGCACCGGCTTCATCGGCAATGAAGTGCTCAGCTGCTGTTTGAAAAATTCTGCCATCACCTCCATCGTCGCGATCTCACGTCGCGATCTCCCTGAAGCCGCCGAAAACTCGAAGCTTACCGTGCTAACCACACAAGACTTCAATTCGTATACCGAGCCTATTTTGGAGGAGCTGAAAGATGCAGATGCGTGTATATGGTGAGTCTACATGATCCCAAGGAGCGCGGAGATGTTGGTCACTGATGGTGGAAGGTCGATTGGAACGTATACCTGGGACCCGGTAGTGGAGTTAGATTACCCTGAAGCTTTCCAGACAGCGTTGCTGAAGGTTATGGATGTCAAGAAGACATTCAGATATGTCTACCTGGGCGGTGCTTTTACTGAAGAAGACCAGCAGAAGCCACTTTGGCTGTTTGCCAACGGACGTCGTGTGCGAGTATGTCTCTATCTACCAATTTCCTTATACCTTCTACCTTCTACCTCGTGTGCTAACTTCTCTCAGGGGCTGGCTCAGACAAAGTTCTTAGAGTTTGGAAAACAGAACGAGAATGTCGAGACGTATGTTGTAAGGCCCGGGGGGGTTCTGGCGAGGAATAAAAGTGCTCTGGCCTGCCTGGTGAACCTGATGCCGGTGGTGGGCGTACGCGAACTAGCAGCAGCAATGACAGATCTGGCGGTAAATGGAGGCCCTGAGCAGGTGGTTCTAAATAAGGCCATAGCCGAAAATGGAAGAAGATTGTTGCTGTGAGATTTTGTACTCTTTCCTTTCAGCATTCATTCAACAACCAAGCCTCAAGGTGAAAGTCCAAAGAATAGAGACAATCCGAAACCGACTGGGCTCCCTCATGGCTCCCTCGAGTGTCACTCTGGATGACCGATCATCGAGAAGCTTCACGGTAGCTTTCACCCATACAAACGTAACACGCCACATCCAGAGCTTTACATACGAATTGTTGAGTGTACTGAGCTTGTGAACATGTCTTTGTCCAGACATGCCCATCGGTCGAGTAAAATCATTCAAGGCATTCTTATTTACTTTACTCTCATTGCATTTAGCAAAACATGGTTATGCTCGTCTCGATTCCCCAACTAAATGCCCCCCTGCGCTGTTACGCCATAGAAATATGTAGGCTAATACCGAATATTAATATACAACCATTTCTCGGTAGAGATGGATAGGCTATCCACATACCTCAACATCTCTAAATGCCTGCTTCATATGCTTAACAACCCTCTGGTGGGCAACCGCAGCGGCCGTTCTCCTCACAGCGACCACATCTTTTGCTGAAGCAGTTGGAGTCCTTTTGACACGTGTAATCGCGGCAAGTGACGACATTGTTTAAAACATCTTTAACCTAAACATGTGGGCGCGGTTAACTTATCATTGAATACAGTTCGTACAATTTTAAACGCACCTCGAGGGCATTTTCAGGGGCCGGGAGAGCAGAAGTCACTGCGACAGCGCAAGAGATGGTGAAAATCAACGCAGAGAGCTTCATTTTTTCAGAAAAGTGCAGGATTATTGGTTCTTAGGGGGTAGTGTTGAGCCGATTGAGGAGGGTTTTGGGAGAGATGAAGAGGAAGAAGGGGGGCCAACTGCTACCTTTTATGCTCCCTGAGAGCTACGCAAACGCTCGCCATCTTATTCCTTCAGACTACCCGTTTGAATCCCTCAGTACACCAACTGCAGCGTCAATCTGTGATACTTCATCAGCCGTTCCAAAACCGTGGAGGATTGCAGCTGGTGCAACGTAGTTGCGAAAATATACCTATCGGGGTGAAGCCAGCCGCGTAATAGGTATGGAAGAGGAGACATGAGACAAAGCCACCTCAACGCGAGGAAACAAGTCAGTCCCATTCGGAAGAGATACCCAATAACATTGCCCTCCAGCTGGGTCTGAAGGATTGTTGTTTTTTCTTTTCCCTTCGTAGTGCTCTGGTTTCTGTCTTCCATCATGTCCGCTTCCTACCCGGAGTCGCAGTGTTCAAAGACAGCGCAGGGCAACAACAAGAGATGGCCATTCTTTGGCTTGTCTCTGATTTTTCATTTTTCTGAACCCGAAATAGATGCCTTCTACGAGCGAAGGTAGGGCGACTGAAAATATGATAGTACGCGTATATTGGGCTTCGCAGTAACCTGCAGAAGGATTTGCAAAGATCGTCCCTTTGGTGGAGAATTTCCTCTCAGAGACGTCAATAATCCAGAAGGAACATAGCCTAGTTTTGATCCTTTGAATATTGTGAGCAACCCATATTGGCCTTTACCAGGAGGATATTCGCGAGCCATCTGTCCATCTTTGTGGTAGTTATGATGTCTATCATAAAGACACTCTCGACCATGTTTGTTGTGGGAAGAAAAACTGCGAGGAGATCACCGCCGAAGGAATTTCGTGTCTCCGCCAAGGCCCTATCAACTGACCTTCAGGCATGTGTATAGGAGGCAGTGCGAAGAGACATCACATATTCTCCATCAGAATAGAAGAAGTTATCACTAAGAATGGGCAGGTCTCGCGTGTTTCTACTCCAACGTACTGCTTCAACCTCAAATCAGGACGCTGCCGTACGATAATGACAAGTTGCCACTGACAATTTCACCTATCCATCATGCCTAGGTAGGCTGTACTATCCAAGGCACAAATCTGGATACTATATGGGCAAGCACCAATGATCAAAAAAGGATATATTTCTTATAATAGGTTGCGATGTTCTAATCCTACTGCACAGGTTGAAAACCACAATACCACACTATGATTATACCCGAAATGAGGTTAAAATCAGCCTAAATGCCATAACTATTCCAACAATACGCTAGACTCATCATCACACCGATACAGGACTGTTTCCGAAAGCTCCTGTTGCGAGGTCTCATCGTTGACATGTCTATTAGATGCATTTATTATGCTGGCCACAGACATGGCAATCATTGTACGTCGCGCAGATAATTGAATTGAAGCACCTGTGATTGTTGCAAGCGTGTTTTCCCAAAGTCAAGTGGTTTTCTCGCTTTGACCCATGGGAATTCCCTTCGAGTTCTTCTTGGGCGGCTGCGGCGTCAGAATCCTTGAAGGCTTTTTCCAACTCTGGAATCAGCTCATCTGATGCAACAGCGATCATCTTCCCCTTGTCGTCAATTAGGTGGAAGCCATTATCGATACCATGCAAAACTGTGACCGGGTTCGCCTTAACAGCCGCATTAAGATCTTCTCGAGTTCCGACGACGACGGCGCCAGCCGGGATCCCTTGGGTGTAGCGAGTGGTGGATAGAGTGTGGCCCACGGTAGCGAGTGTCAGGACAATGGCTTTTGACAAAAGATTTGAGGCGATCATTTTCTTAGTGAGTTGAATCTTGGGGTTTATTTGAGGTATATGTGATCGAGCTTTGATAATTACTCTATTAATTTTTAGATGGAGAATTATAGAATTCCTTCACGGAGGCTGTGCTTTCTTTTATATCAGAGGAGGGGGATTGGCAAACGTCCACCTGCACAGCGTGTTGACACAAGCTGAGCTGCTTCCTACTTCCTGTAGCACACTATAGGATCAATCTACCGCGATATATTAAAAGGGATACTCGGATGCTCTATCCATTAACCTTTTTCGGATTGGGATGCGTCTACCCTTGAGAAAAAGTCCATTGTACGCTGCGGGAAATGCGGATACCGTCCACGGCTCGACTAAGAGTTAGTGGACAGATGGTGCCACAGGCCACTTTATATTCAGCTGACAGGGAGGTTATATACACGTACCAGATTGTTACCCCTTGCGATATAGTTGAATGGCGGTCCATGCCTCATCTTCAACGTAAAGGTAAATCACTAAGAAGTGAGAGTTATGTGTACGCCACTCCATTCGGAGGGGTATGTGTAACCCAAGCCCCCATCATGGCCGAAAAATGAAAATGGAGGAACGCTACCCCTCTGCAAGTCAATTCAAATATGCATCCTACCGACAAGCAGGCTACTCGGGCAGCTACAGACGGGTGCTGGCAAAACCTAAAGGGATCGAAAGGCCTCACTGACGACTGTGAAACAAAGAACAGGATACTCGCCAGGAAAATTACAAGGCAAGGTCAGCACTGTATGCAGTTTCCCGGCGCTTTCATCGTTGTTTGAAGTTATTGGAGAGCAACCTCTCATGGCCAACCGCTTCCCACGGACGACAAGGCATAAAAAACGCAGAAATGGAAACTTTCAACTGTCTACAGTATTCTCTATACTTCATAACTGTATCCTTGATTTCGCAGCATGTCACACTTATTCTGCCCATACATGGGTAATGCGCCCGCGCAGTGTGGGCTTGAGAAATGCTAAAAGAGAGTGGGCGCCTTCGTCAGCATACATCTATATCATAAACCGCATCCAAATCCTTTGGAATCACCCCCGCAGCGACGGCATCTAACCCAGAGTCAGTGATTGTATTTTCGATACCTGCAACGCGGATGCTCACCTTTATATGACCATCGGTAATCACCGAGATCGGCCCTCCAGGTCCAAAACACCCAGCCCTCTTGCTTTTCATAAGCTATTGCCTGTGCTGCAAACCATTTCTTATAGAAATCTTGATTCTTGTTCGGATCCCAATCCTCAGTCCATTCCACGTCGTCGGGTACACTCAAACTCCACTCACCCACAATAGTAGGTGAGTTCCCACCTCGATCATCATCGCAAGATGACTGTATATAGCTGTCCTTGTCCACAGGCACACTGGGGTCCCATTTGAGATATCGATGATCATCGTAGGCGGCGAAGTAGAGATCGGGAATCGCTTCGTTGGGGTCACCAGAGCCCCATCTCTCGTTCATCATTTGAATATGTAAATAGTTGTTTGGTGTCAGGCCAAGGTCATTTTCTTTGTCACGAATCCGCTTCATTCCCCCAATTAGTTGATATCTGTGTTAGGACGATATGGAGGGCATACCTTGAATGCATTGGGGTAGTATTTGGTGCGCATAGACTCAACTTTGCCGGAATCTTGAATAGGTTCGTTCACGAGGAGCAGCATACCAACGTTTCTAAAGCTGTCATTTGTATGAATGGTTTCGGTCATCCACTCTAGAAACTGAAACGCCCTATCATATTGATAATCCTCATAAAAGCCAGCGGTTGGGGCGAACTGTGGAGGCCGAAATTAATATGTAGATCCTAGGATATGGAAATATATAGGCTAGGAAAAGAACACCTGTGCGGAGTGGTAAGTAGATGAACATACCTGTCCTGTAAAAGGTTGCTCGGGCTGCTGAGCGCCGGGAAGCCCGTGGAAGTCCATGATGATATACATTCCCGCATCACTCGCCCATCCACAAATTTGCTTTAAGTAAGTAAAAGCACCCTTGGGGAAGTGTTCACTGTCATCGTAAACAAGCTCCTCAAGCATCCAGTACCCCACAGGTATGCGAATAGTATTTAGGCCATAGCTGATCATTTCATCGATATCTTTCTCTGTGGTCCATGAAGCCCAGTGTCTAGCAAAGGACTCATCGGCCGTGCTTTGGCCGAGCTTTGAGACACAGTCAAACTCGGAAGGTGTATCTTCACACCCTATTTCATTCCATGCATCGTTCGAGATCCATGGCTCAAAGATAAATTGTGTCCCCAAATTAACTCCCCTGATCTTATGTCCGGGGAGCCAAGCGGTGGTTAGGTGGAAGAGAAGGCACAGCGGAGGAAGCAGCTTCATGTTGAATATCCCGGAGAGCAGGCCGAATAGTACAAAATGCAGTAAAATTTAGCACCTCCTGGAGTGAATGGGATTGAGGAGCGCATCCTTATACTTTAACTGCCAGGACGCATTCATCCTGGCATTGAACAGCCCCTTCAATCAACGCCATGTCGGTTCGAACCGGTGGAAAGCTCCCCTCGCGTGGATATGCAGTCTGCTCGTTGCTCCATTATGGCGCCCAAACCCAGGCTATCGACTTAAGACGTTGCAGGCACCTGGGGTATTCCCAGATAAATTAGTTCGTTGCATATGACACCGAGCGGCCTGGCCAACCATAGAGTATGGATCACAAACCTGAAACCAGAATGAAACCCTCCTTATCCCCCTCTCGGCAGTTTTTCCCCAAAGTTCTGTTCGGCTGTGAAGATTTTTTCCTTTCGGCTGGCCGTCGGCATGCCGGCGCAATTTTATCGGGCTTGGCGCAAAAAGGCGTCTATCTTCCAGCAATGTTAAACTTGAAAAAAATTAAAAAAAAAAAAATAAGCAAAAGGATGGCTTCGATCTGTTTTGTGGGCCTAACAAACCGTTGAGCGCTTTTTAAAGATCCTCTTGATCCACTTCAGCCCTATGGCATAAATTATCGCTCGGGACTGGAGGACTTTCCAAAAGACTAGGTCACAAATGAGTGGTAAACCGTTCCAAATACCAGCACTCCCTCCTTGTCCTGGCAATTCAGCTAATTATGAAGGATCCCACCTCACCCAAGCAACAAGGAACAGCTAACTGCGTACGAACGAGATGTCGCATCGGGAGATCTACGTTCGTGACCCGTAAGCCTCTGGACTGTCGATTTTGCCTCCAGTTCCTGCAGACAGAATTGGATCAAGTACGCTCTCGGTCGTTTCTATGTGACGTGGACATCGACTTAGACTAAATCTTCTTCGCCCTATATCGTACGCCCGCTGGAACGGTAGCCTGAGAGTCCATTATCCACTATCCGTCCGGCGCGTCTCAATTAGTCTGTAGGTCTGGATAAGAACCATCTCCTAGTGTTTTGCTATGGGTGCAGTGATACTTCTCTGCCAATACTCACATGAAGCGATGTCCACTACCCACGCTTGCCTCATACCCGGCGCGGTACTGGCGTATGCTGGGAAGGTATATTAGCATTGGGGTTGAGAAATTTCGAGCGCGCCTTAGTTGTTGGTAGCATCTCCAGCAAAGTCAGCATTTAGGCTTTCCTGCCCCAAAAATAAGTATTGCCATCGAATCTCGCCATACCCTTTGCCACTTCTATTCATTTGCTATCCAGTTACTGCACATAACACTCTGCATCAGAGCCATGTAGTATTCTCTTCGGAGTCGTCCTTCTCTCTCCTGCATGGTAACAGAAAAGATAATATGTGCCCCCAGCGGTATCATGTAGCTTTGGATGGCGCATTTGGTGCAAACATGTATATTTAGGTCAAATTCATAGCTGTTCTCCTCGAGTGACTGGTCAAGGTGAGAAAGAACTTGTATCTGACAAAGACCAAAGCCTACCTCCTGGACAGGGAAACCACGGCACGCATTTCCTCGAAGGCAATCCAAGCTCTGACAAGGCCTTCCAGCATGCAATATCCCACATAGACAGATACGAATGGACTCGGGTGGTGAAATATTAGCGGGCAAATGTTCTGAGAGTCAAGCAGAGCCAAAAAGCCGATGTAAAAATTTGGCTGGAATGAAATGTATAAGTTGGCAGCCCTTAATCGTATTTCACCAGGTCCATGACGATGCGACTGTCTACAAATCGATAAATGTAAACATGTTTATCAATTATCGTTCAAGGAAGCCCGGTTTTCCTGATACGGGGGAGGTGACCAGGCGCCCTGCAATGGTACTATCCCTTGCTTTTGCTGGCGTGCAAGAACTATGGAGAGGAGCAGCTGTTCCAGACTTTTCGCCATCATCATTTCCTTGAGAAAGGCTTGCATCCCGGTCGCCTAAACTTCAAAAATGCCTTCTGCCATGACGCTATGTAAAGCATACCTTGAATGCATTTGGGTAGTAGTTGGGTAAATGTCCTGTTTTGACTGAACCATGTGTATGGCTGGCCATTCGATTAAGCATTAGTTACTGCCTCCAGGTCGAGGCCGAATTATTCTGTTGTCAAGCTTCGTCCGCCTCTTCCGGCTGCCCACTGCCCCAATTCACACAGCCTTGGTTATGGACCTGCAATTAAGCGCTTGGCCTGAACTTTTCTATTATAGCAATTATTGGACAGCGGTCTCGCCCTGGGCATTTGGCTCATGGCCGCCGCCCCGTGTGCATATTGCCACTCTCGTCGAGGGTATCAACTTGTTGACGCACAAGATGCTAAACTTGGAATCCTTTGAATGCTTGATATGGGTATCCTTTCCTAATCAAGCATCTGTTGCCATTACTCCCTTGGGAATCATGATGCCAGACTAGGCAATCAACACCTTGAAAGGAAATCGGCTCTTAAGCTCTCTTGGACACTTTTTTTTTCTTGTGTAATAGCATGGATAGCGGCCATGGTTCTGCTAATGCGCGCTTAGGTGAAATCCATGTCTAGTTAGCTCATGTTTTCCTGATTAACTATGCACCATCCTGAGGTTGCCATCATCCCCTGTGTGTTCCTGCAGACAATCCCCGCCAGCAGGGGTTAGAATCCATTTAGGCACGAACCAAGGATTTTTATATTGTTATAGTGAGCATTTTTCGCTGTTGTGTTTCTGTAGAACATGTGGTAGCTTAGTCATCCATACTGGAGGACCATCGCTTGGCTCCGCTAATTAAATACTAGTTACACTCGCCAAGATGGACAAATAGATCTACTCTGTACTGTATCTCTTCAGCTTTCCCTCCATGCTTTCTCAATCCCCTAACCTACTACTGGCTAGCATTTTGGTGGCAAAGCCTTAAGCCTACCTTCATGGTCAACCTTTGTCTTGTTCCTAGCCAGGCAGCATCAAATGGTCTAGACGTTTTCTTTTGCTTTTCGCTTTCTCTGATGGCAAACATCTTTCTAGCGGGAATCCTTCAGTGCCTTTCACCTAGAATTCTCCATAGCATAGGAAATACGGGGAATCAAACCTGCTTTCCCCCAAAGTCTTTGATCCAAAGGCAGGAAAGCCGGTCAACCCCCCTGCATACAAAGATATCCAAGCTGTTAGGAACTACATGCAACCAAGCCATCCAGCACTCCACTTGTGACACAAAACAGCCGGGATGGTAACATTGCTATCCTCTGCATTGTCCCTGGCGGCTAGAACACATGCTTAGACCCATCTTTACAATCTGCATTGGCTTAATGTGTTACAGCGTGCAAAATCCTGGCTTCTCCTTCAATTTTCAAGCTTCTTGATTCTCATTATTATTTTCTTTGTTGATATCTAATTTTGAACAAGATGAAGAAATCTTTAGATCAAAGTACAAAAGATATAAATTCAGCTTTCTTTCCACTCTGAATAAGATATTGTATCAAACAGCAAAACTCCAAGATCAAGACAATCCCCCTCGGAAAAATACAACAGCTCAGCAGCTATTTTTAAAGATGCAGCTCCTTCAAGCCTCCATTAGTTTCTCTCTCCTACTCCTTGCCTCCTCCGCAATGGCAGGCCCTACCAGACATGGTGACTGCAAGGATGGCCATAATCCCAAAGTTCCCAAAGTCACCCAAGAAAACGAGTGCAGTGGTGGTACCCGTCTCTGCTGTGATGCTAAAGATGGAGGTATGTATCTCTACCTGAATTCATTATGTACTACTTTGCTAATATTTGTACTACAGCCAACAACTGCTTTAAATCGGATGTCAAGTGTGATGATACTGTTGTCTGCTGCAATAATGATGTTGGGGTAAGCTAATTACCACCCTCACATTCGGGGCGATGTTAACATGAGTTGGTTCTAACTATTTTATGTTATTAGCATCAATTCTGTGTTGGTGAGATCGACTTCAACCAGCCAATCACCATTTCTGTCAAGAAGCATGAGGAAACCAATATCAAGGACAACAACGTCAACAGCAACAACAACAACCACAACAAGCATGAGGAAACCAATATCAAGGACAACACCGTCAACAGCAACAACAACAACCACAACAAGCACTATGAAACCAACACCAAGGACAGCAACAACAACAACAATAACAATAATAACAACAACAACCACAACAAGAACATCAACAAAGGCAAAATTGTCAAGGTTGGCTTTTAGGGGTGTGCATGAAACAGTGAAAAGGGTTGTGGTCAACTGCGGTGGTTCGGAGACTCAGCACAATGGAGGTTTGTGTAATTTGAAGAGGTTGATCAACTAGTTAGCTAGCTTTTCGGGGGGATCATTCGGAGATCCCACTTATTTATATAATTAATACAAAAATAATTGAAGCTGCGATTTAATAAGGCCCGTAAGAGTAATAAAATTATAAGATTTTCTACCCCAAGATATAATTAAAGTAGTGTAACTGATGCTTTAACTATAAAAGGAAATATTCTTTAACAGAGGGAGACCTCATGGCTTCCGACTCCTTAATCGTAGATACCTGTGAAATATCAAGCATAGGGGGTAGCTATACCCTACAACTTCATGAGGTATAAAGCTTCATTCTTGGGAGTTAGGGCCTAAGGCAGAATATTTTTACCCAGCCAAAGTTACGACTCTAACATGGGGGAGAATCTTTATGGGCCAGGAATAGCCTGCAATGTTGCAAAGCTGTGACTCCAGTCCATCTTGGCGATTCTTGATATGGTCCAAGGCAACCTGGTTCCGTACCCCGCGTTTTTATGGCTTGACAGAATAACCATTAACATTTAAATGGAAGATGGTGGCGGGTTAAATCTTTTGAAGAGTAACTGGGAGAAGACCAACTGCCGTGAAGCATTCCCTAGATGTAGGCATTATGACACAGCAATCCAATATCGATAGATCAGCCATACAAGCCCCTGTATTAATTATTCAAAAAAGGCCAACTTCACTGGCACACCGCGAGGTGGTCAGGCCACGCCTTGCAGTGATGCTATATTCGCTTGAGCCCATGTGCAGCAACTATGAGGAAAAGCCACTCCACGACTCTTCGTCATCATCCGTTTCTTGAGAAGGGTTTGCATCTTGGTCACCAATCCCATCAGGATCCCGTACGAATCCTGCCACGAAGAACCCGCCGCTTCCCTGCTCATCGGCTGGCCAACAACGAATACATGATTCCGCATCGTCGGCGGTTAAACTGGAAGACGAATTCCCATCCGAAAGCAGTGTTGTAATGCCACGATGTTTCCAACTTTGGAGTCCCTCTGGCTGTTCACTCCTTGGCATTATGCTCCAGCCGCGTTGTTTGGCGACTGGGGAGGCTAGTATCCGAGCTACGACATTCTCATTCTCTTCATTATGAATGGAACATGTGCTGTAACTTATACGGGTAGCTGCCGGAAATTTAAAGGCATGCTCAACGATCTGGGATTGGAGGTTAGAGAGTTTGCTTAAGCGCGTGCTGTCAAGTTGTTGTTCAATTTCCTGTTCAGCCACAGTATCGGGCTCAGGCGCACCAGGGACAGATGAACCACCTCCACGTTTCCTTTTTCGTTTGTCTTGGTTAGGACCAACCGGTTGCGTTGGTCTTTTTGGTCCTGTTTTTGAATCCGGTAATGCCAATTCGGGTATATCTTCGCGCTTCAAAATGCCACTGCCCGAACAGCTTGGGTCGAGTAAAAGCGCCCTGACATTTGCGAAGCGTGGGTCATTAGGGTCTAGGGCCAAGAAGTCATGACCAGCGAGAACAGTTACAATATTGTCCACTCCTGCCACTGTTACCATCCGTTGGAGTACTTTGGACCGCGACTCGGATGCATCTAGCGAATATATTCGGCTCTTCTTACATTGTGATTTCCGAGGTCGCCTAGAGGCTAACAGCGACGCAAGATGCGTAGTCTTGTTACCGGGAGCAGCACAACCATCGATAATATCACCAGTCCAATTGTCGATTTGGTTGCCCAGAAGTAAATAGGCTGGAAAGCATGACGCTTTATCTTGAAGTATTATTTTCCCCATTTTATAGGCAGCGGTTGACACAAGATTAGCATCCGGCCCAACTGCTATAAGGTCGGGAATATGTGTATCTAGAAAGTATGCCTTGGTAGGAGCTGACGCCAGCTCTAACAACGATGAAACTCGGGTGAATGTCGCAAATGTAGATTCCAACTCATTGTCAAGAGTGGTTGTAGCATTGTTTATGCGGACCCATCTCGGATAAAATGTAGAGCTTTGTGATTCCTTAGCTAGTAGCGACCGGAATTCTTGTATCGATGCACACCTGCGACGCACTCGGAGCTTCGTAAGTTCCGCATTCAAGCGTGTCTTATGTCGTTCGACTGCTAAGCGAAGAGGATGAGTTGGAGGGGTGGCTATGCCTCTCTTTGAAAGGAGGAGGTCATGAACTAATAGGAGGGATAGCAGCGGCGTAAGCTATTCAATTTACCTTGGCCATTAGCAAGTTAGCCCTCCACGGATGGCAAGTAGGGAATCGGATACGGGCGCAACTATATCAACTAACCTTTGGCTCACAACTCAACATACCAGATTTATCGATGACTTCTTTTAGCACCAGGTTCCATTTTGCGGCCTCAGCAACAAGCGCATATATCTGTACTGGCGGTGATTTCCACTTCCCATTGTAAATCCTTGACTTCAAGGAGCCACCGCCATCATTAGGTGAACCCGATAAAACGGACACCGCATCAAAATACAGTGACATGGTAGTTCAATTGCGGCCATCGCCAACAAAAAACTCATCCTCCTTCGTAGGGCAAGCAAAAAAAAAATTGGGCTGGAGAGGCAGGCTTAGTCATCTATATCTTATCTTATCTTATCCTATTTATCTGTATCCACCTAACTCTTGACAGGTGGATTTATTGTGCATGTCGCCGTTATAATTCACCAGTCAGAAAACCAACGTTCACCCCCTCATGATCACCTCTATATATTTAATTATCTTCTAGCGATCGAATATGGGCTCCTTATCCCAATTTTCGACACGTCAACAACTCCCACCAGGCACCGCGATCAGGCTTCCGACACCAGCAGATCCCAATCCATCCACAAACCCCCCAATCTTCGCTGATGGCATGAAAATTCGGAAAACTGTCTTTGTAGAGGAGCAAAACTGCGCATTGGAAAGGGACCTAGACGAGGCAGACCACCGAAGCTGGCACTGGGTAATGTACGATGAACACCTACCCGATGACGCTGGAAAGCCTACACCAATTGGAGTGATTCGCCTTGTCCCACCACCTCATCTTCCACATGACGAAGGGCCTGAGAATCCTTCCAGCGAGGTAGATCCGGATGAGCCCTATGTGACGCTTACTCGCGTTGCCTTGCTACCCGCATACCGTGGAAAGGGTCTGGGTCGGGTCTTGATCGAAACAGCGCTGAACTGGGCAGAAGGGCACGCGGATGAAATTGAAGAGCGAATTGACTCGGGTAAACGGTGGACTGGTTTAACAATGATACATGCCCAGGTGGATGTTGAGGCGATGTATGCCCGAGTAGGATTTGTCACTGATAAGAGCATGGGCAGATGGATAGAGGAGGGGATAACACATGTTGGGATGTGGAAAAGGGTCGCTTTAAACTAACTGTTGGCCAGGCTTAGCCCATGAATATACAACATATAAACGGTGATATATAGAAGATTGCCGTTGTACAGAGCAAGCCAAGCGCTGAACTCAGCTATCATGGACTTACCGGCTGTAAAAGATTAGCTCCTAGAAGTGAGTGGACGGTGAAGGAAACTTTGCACATTACTGTGAGAACTGGTTTGATTGAAATAACGTGAATATGCAGGAAAGAGTAATCTATGCTAATCCCAACATAAAATGGAATGCCGACGAGCAGTCAACGACGCAGGAGTACTCAAGAGCCGCTGTTTGCTGCTGGTGCAAACGCCAGAATGGATAATATCACAACCAAAGAGAAGCAAAAGGTTTCAACGCAAGAAACAAAGTCTATAGTAAAAGAATAATATGAAGGGTGTCACCCGCAGGTGAAGGAAAAGGGATATGGGGATAAAGAAAAAGAGGCACATCTTCACAATGTCTTCTTGTTGCAAGGGGTATCAATCAAGCTGGAGTGAGACCAAACTAATGGAAAAAAAAAATGAAATGAAAATGCAAGATTCCTAAAAGGTGCTCCAGCTCCAATCCCTTGGAACGCTGCTAGCAACAAGGCCGTCTTGCGGGTCCATTGAGGGCGACTGGGGCGCTGAATCGATCTCACCACCGCGATCCAGATCTATCCGTTTCGAGGAATATTCACCACTCCGACCACTGTTGCCTTCTATCCGAAGAAGGTCGTTCTGAATCTCATTTAACTGGTCGGTTCGAGCCTGTTCCCAGCGACGGTATGCGCTCCAGCACATGTCACAGGCTCGAGATGGCGCGCCATCGGGATGGAAACGAGCATTCTGGTCAAGCGGGACGACATGGGGAGTGTGAGACGAACAGAAAACGTGTCCGCAGTGCCGGCAATGATGACGACGAACGAAAAGGCCAAAGAAAGATTTGCAAACAGGGGAGTCGCAAGTTGGAGATGCGGAATCAGCCTGGAAATTAACGGTTAACAACAAGAGTGGCCTTTTTTTTCAAGAAAAATGGTCACAACCAACCTTCCAGTGTTCCCTCGTAGGCGATCCCGTTATTTCACCCAAGTTTTGACCCCTTCGCCACTCGTCCTCCGCCATCTTCCCTACCCCGCTCTGGGTGCTGTCGAATGTCGACTCTCGAGTCAGCGGGGGCCCGTTATTATCACCATTTAGATTGTCTACCGAACCATGTACACTGCGTGGCGGAGTTATGGGTGCTGGTTTCGCTTGACGCTCTGTCAGTCGCAAGGCAGCAGGAACATAGAGCGGGGATTTCGGCGGACGGAGCTGTTTCGACTGAGCTTGGACTTGCTGCAGCTGGGTATTCGTCAATCGCGGGGAGGTTGGGGAATTGTTTGCCGGGGTATGAGTCGCAGAATTGATAGGAGACGGGTTTTCGTAAGCGGCGGTTCGTCCGCTGGCGGCAGGGTGATTATGGGAGGTATTATTGTTATGGCTGGAATTGAAAACTTGCATGTGTATTATCTGTTACGGAGACAAAATAAAAATTACTACAAAAGAGGGTGTATAAACAGGGTTAAACGGAGGTAACAATAGTCGGACCTAGGAGAAGAGTGTTGGCAGTCAACATGAAGAATAACAACTCGCTGGCGGTGATAGTAAAGCTGAAGCTGGGAGGTATATAGATATATGCGACGATGGGCGGAAGACAAGACGGAGAGCAGAGAGGAAAGGCGGGAGAGGGAGGAGAGGAAGAGAGGAGAGGAGTGGAGAGGAGAGGAAAGCAAAGACCGGAAAACGGAGAAACGACGGAGGCGGCGGAGGGTTGCTGTGTTGGGTCTAGCGTGGGACGAACCCTGGTGTTACAACAGGATGACGATACCGCTACGCCTGAATAGAACTAGCCGCATGAGCTTAACCCAAAATGTCAGTCTCACATTGGTCAGCGGGCAGACTTGGCACCATTTCCTTGCTTCCTTATCTCCACCCAATCAACAAGTATTACATCATGAGCGATAAGTTACCAACGGCTGTAATGCCGTAATCTCCACAAACCCGCCGCCGCCACCACAGCCAACAGGACAGGCAAACAATAACAGAGAGCCCCTATATTGGAAATCGAGAATAGTATACATTAATCCATCATCTAGTCCAAGAATGGCCGCTTGGAGTTGCGCATCCGTTGCGTCGTAAAGGCCTCCAGCTTTACGGCGACGAAAATAATCTCCATACCAATGCCACCACTTCCACCGTTCCCCGTAGGCTCAGCCGCAGAAGCCACAGAAGTAGGCTGCACACGCAGTCTCCATTGGCCCTTGGCGATAGTCCATTCTCTCGGCTCTTCTGAGATGTCGTCCTGTCTCTTCCGCTTCGCAGGAGGTTGCTGGGTTGGAGACACGGCGACAGGGAACTGCCCTATTGGCGTTGGTACGCGCTCTTCAGCCTTTGGTTCTGTTGGAGTGCCACCGTTTCCGCGTGTAGGGTGAACCGAAGCTCGGTTCGCCACCTGGTTACCAAGACTAGCTCCCGGTATACTACTGAGCGCAAAATTGTCCATGGTGTATGGCTCCCCGTCGAGGATGATATCTGTGCTTTTGTTGATATGTACCTTGACTCGATCTTCACTTAATGGCGTCCTACCGGGACTGGCAACTTTACTCCCTGAGGCCCCGGAAATCATCAATAGCCCCAATGGTGCATTGGTAGGTAGATTCATTTTGTTAGCAACCACCTGGCAGAGGCTTGATACTCGCGCCTTTTCCAATCCATGAAGGTCAGCACGCATCGTAGACAAATCAAGGCGAGTGGCTTCATCCTTGATCTCAACAATTAGCTCATGTGGCCTTTCATCGACAAACGGTCGCGCGTAGTGTACCCATCCACTCAGGCCCGAGCCTGGTGAGGAGCCGTCAGGCACAAATGATACGCCGGATTGGCGAATGTCCTCCAGTTTAATGGCAATCTCAGACTTCTTTCTCTCGAGATTGTAACTTATGTCATGTGGGATGAGCCTCTGCTCAAGTCCGCGGAGGTGAAAATATCGGCAATCACGCAGCAAGGCAGCACGATGTGCTTCATTGCGGATATGAATCGGGTAGCCCCGTAACATATGTAGGATTTCCGCAAAGATATCCCCTGATCGATTACTGACTATTGGTGGGGCCACGGATGGGGGACGAAGCAGGCCCTTCCGGTCCAACCCTGGGAATACCTCCGCAGGAGTAGCAAAGAAAACTGCGAATCCAAGAGAGAAGAAGTTGGGGGAGTCTCCAGGGTTTGAAAAGATGTCCCGCGGTATCTGGAAATGGCGGTCGCCTATTTGTATAAAGATCTCGCACTCAAACAGCTGGGAGATTAGCCGCGGCACTGTAATATGGGTTAGCAGCATATCCAAGCCAAGGAGATCCGCCAGTTGTATTCGAGGGCAAGGATTTCCTACAGCTATAAAATTGTGCGTCTGCGAAAAGCTTAACAAAGTGAGTTCCATCACGAGGCCGCACGTAGTATCCTGTTTGCTTGCAAAGTAGAGTTAACCCCCTTATTCCTAACGCTTGAGCTCCGATCATGTAGCTTGTGGGGAAACGTGCCTTGTAAATGCCGCAGGATGTCTCGGAAAGTCACTGGATCGCGGTCGATATACAACGTTCTAACTCCAGATCCTCCTTCATTTTGACGTAATTGCTCCTCAAAAAATTGGGAAAAGTAAGAGGGTGCTCTAGAACTGTCAGCCAGAATCTACTACAGCAGAGCCATTGGTCACCAGCTCGTAAAGGAGGTAAATGGGGAACTAACCATCAGACGAGATAGAAGCGCCGGAGATTCTAAAGAGCTCTGAGCCGATCTGAATGGGGAACACCTTTTCTGGCGGGAGGATTGTCGTGTTCCCCTTTGATGGCTCTGGCGCTCGCGAATCCTGTGGCGAGGACATGGACGACCAAGCCAACCAATAGACCAATAGACTAATAGCGCGTCACGTCGAACTCTTTGATACCGCTTAGCCAGACGAATCCTGCTCAGGCGAGTTTCCGTAACTCATGCGGTTTAAGCGCTTGTGGTCGCGTCCTGGAACGCGAGCCAGATAAATAAAGCCTTATCAACTCAGGCCCGGGTCGCCACCCTACAAGTGATCGGGAAGAGCGAGAGAGATGACGGGTGAGAGTACGCTCGGGGAAGACGCTGGAAAGGGCTGGAAGACGGCGATCGATGAGGTGGTAGGATTTCAAATTATGCCAATGGCATATACGGCGGCGTGGGATGGTATTTCTTCGGCTGGATCAACTCATCGCATCATCCATCACTCGCTAAGTTATCTTGCCCGTTGCGATCGTTCGGTTCGGCGAAGGTTGCACAGTCGGGAAGCCGACGAGCCAGCTATTACTAATTAACAAAAAAGACTTGGTAAGAACCAACAAATGCTTTGAATAGCGCGTAAAGTCGTAATCCAAAAATCGAGCCTGTAATTGTCGAGCTGCACCGGCGAAGTGGTCGTTCAGGAGGAAGCCAGGCTGGGCTGCTTGTTGTTGTGAAGTCTGGTCTTCGTCGCCCAGAAAAGCCGGCAGGGAAGGAGATGGTTCCTTGACGCCACAGCCAACAAACTAAAAGGAAGATACCATGCCACAACCTGTAGAAGGACTAAAGAAACTACTCTCCGTATACATTTATTGTATGATTTAAATGGCAGAATGAGAGGGGCGATTTATTATAAGTACATGAACTGTGCTGTATGATCGGATCAAGGAATAACTTCATAGCTCCCTTCCAGTTCAATAACCATCTTCACAGCCTTCTTGTATGCCTCACGTTCTTTGGCATGGTCCATGTACTTGCTCAACCCGGGATAAACCTCCTTCCTGAGAACATCCTCTTTCACAGCAGCTTCTAGGATGAAAACCATCATGATGTCCGCACCGCTCAGTTCGTCGCCACAGAGGTACCGCCCACCGCCGGGAGACGTGTTGATCTGCTCCTCTAGGAAATCAAAATTGGACTTTAAATTGTGATCGAGAAATATCGAGTTTACTTTGCCGACAATCATGTTGGTGACGGGTTTTACAAAGAAAGGAACCGGTGCATCCCGGATATCTTGGGTTCATATATGGTCAGTAACAGAAGGGTGGAAGGGTATTTAGATCGCGATTATCACATACTATTCATCACAAACTTGACCAGTAAATATCCCATCAAGCTGCCCTCGCCGTAATGTATGAAGTAGCGGTTTCTCAGCCATGACTCTGTCTCGCCTGCAACGCGGCCCTCACAGCCTTCCTTGTAGCGCTTCGGGTTCAGGTGAGGGCCGAAATGCTCGACCAGATACTCAATGATCAAACCTGACTCTGCCAGGACAACAGGTTTTTCTATTCCTGGTGCCTCCACGGTAACAACTGGGGATTTTCCCAGAGGATGGATCTCTTTCAACTTAGGATCAGCCTGTTTGTCTGCACCTCGCTTGAATCGCTGGAGCTCATAGGGAATTTGAAGCTCTTCGAGAAGCCAGAGGATTCGGATGGACCTGGACTTCTCCAGCCTGTACAGGGTAGTAGTTTGAGGCGGTTAGAATACAAGGCCCAACGATGGATACAATTATATATAGAGTGCCTACCAGTAGAGCGTCACCTTGACATCTTGATTGTTATTATTGCTTGCCATGGTAGAATAGTAGATATTCAGTTGGGTGGTGAGAGGTGTCTTTAGTTGTAGCTTGGGTGCAGCAGGAAGACCTTAAATATGACGCTTGAGGGGTCGACAGCGGGTGGAACGGTGGAACTTCCAAGGCTGGGTCAACGCCCGAAAAGTGTCTGCAGGTGCAAATGATTCCAGTCATTATTCTTTTGGGTTAAGTTACACATCTTCAATCGCGGGTTCTCTGCATCTTCTTGGCCGCCGAAGGATCGTGCCAGGATTTGCATGGCCCAGTTCAGCTGTTCTGCATCTGCTCACAGGATTTTAAATTCGAACCGACTGATCTGTCTATTGATGATAATGATAATACCCTCCTACACAGCCACCCGGAATTTCAGTAGATCTTTGGCTTGGATCTCGTCACGTTTCGCCAACAACTCGGTTACGTCCCATTTACAAGAGAGGAACCTGCCGTTGAAAATGTCTGCCTTTGACCTGTCCTTGGTTAGCCAGACACAAAATGACCCGGCGAGGTCTCGGTCATCTACCATCACTACCAGAAAGATAGCTTTACTTAGTCTCACGTAAAATAGCGACTGCCTGCTGTCGAACTTACTGTGCATATATTGTTTCGGTACTACAGCATGCGCGAAATCGCTTTCCACGCCACCAGGATGAATACTAACACAGAAGAGACCCTTGCTAGCATGCTGTTCCTTGATCATCTCGATAATGCGAACCTGTGCCATTTTGCTGGAGCAATAGTGTACGTGAGAAAAAGGCCCTGAGATTGTGGCTGCTGATATCGAGCATATAACAATGATGGACATGGCCCCAGTTGGCGTGTTAAGGAGGAGTGGGATGAAATTGCGCGCCACATAGAAAGTACCCAGCGCATGGACTTCATAAGCGCGGCGAAAATCTTCGGGGTTCTCCTGCGTAATGTCCAGGTTGATGGGCCCCGAGTAGCCAGAGTTAACCACCACAACGTCTAGCCTGCCACCAAATTCTGTATTGGCTATGGTGGCCACAGCTGCAACACTTGCTTCCGAGGTTATATCGCATTCGAGTGTGAGAGTCTTAATCGAAGGGCGGATCTCTTCCACTTCCTGCACAACAAACTTCAACGCCGAGAGTGTACGTGAGGCGAGGATGATGCCAGTAGCACCTGCACGGGCATACGCACGCGCAATACCTCCACCAATGGCCCCGTTCCCACCTATGATACAGACAACATAAGGCTTTGGTAGGTTGACATGAGATGGGTCGATATCAGGGTAGGGAGATTTATGGAGAGTAGGTACGAGGTTCCGGACGGCTTGGGCATTAACCTGACTTGCGGTGGGATCCATCGTTTTATCAAAAGAAGGTCATATCAGGCGCGAAGACCGTGAATAAGTGGTCGGCTCCCCCCTACTTATCGTCCTCTCCTAGAGATTTAGTGCTACCGGACTTTAACGGCGTTAGTGGAATTAATAAATGTAGAAGACAAAGTAGCGGTTCTAGCATGGCTCAGGAGCGAAGTAGAATCCGACATATCTCCTGGCTCTGCAATGGATGCCCGTAAGCTGTCTCTCAAGCCCATTTCGTTGGCCCCCGGAGTAGCTCTGCTCCATAACACGGCACGATGTCCATCATAGCTCAAGCGTAAGAATGAAGCAAAACCCCCATCGCAAATAAAGCCCTAGCGAAGGACTGCAGTTGTCGTGGTTACAGCTCGCCCTCCTCCTGTCTGCTCGTTGACCTTGTTGCTCTTCTTGTTGGTGTCATCGTCACTCGATTGCTTTTATAGACACGATGACTAAGCAGCCAACCGCCACTGGCTTCATCTCCATCTCGACCTTCGTCGTTAAGCGATCCAAGCAGCCAATTCTTCCCCCAAGTTGACAAGAGTCAGTCCAGTGTTGCAACAATGGCTGGCGGCAACAGTATGACCCTCGCCTACCCCATCCTAGAACCCTATAAAGAGCCCATTGCTGACCGATCCCTCGCAGATGTTCGTCTGGACCCTGCCCTCCAGAAATATTATGGTGAGAACCAGAACCCATAGCCATCAGAGCGCATCCACCTTATGCCCTTTTCTCTAAATACTCACTTTTCGCCCCTCAGACGCAAATAAATACCGATACAGAAACTTCCGCTGGACTCCCCGCACCGCTTGGATTTCTTTCTGCTACATGGCTTTAGTCCCCGGTCTCCTCGGCTACGCGGCCTACAAGACGGAAGTACGAGCTCGAATTCCTGTTTACTATCAGCATTTTGTCCATTGGCCTAGCTAATGTTGCTGACTGTGTGATTTCTAGGGAAAGTGGGAATTTAGGGGCAAGCGCAGAGGCGATACGATCGCCGAATATTGAGAAACAACATGGGGTATTATCGATATCGCTATGGAACACTCAAGGAACTGGAATAGAAGAAGAATAGAAACACAATCCCCTGCTCGAGTTCCCGCACCCATGGTTATTACTATCCCCCGTGTTCGACTCCCCATCCTTGGAAAACCGTTTGCCCAACCAAGTGGAGGGCCCATGTATCATAACGCAATTGCGGTAGAATTTTAGCAGTTATATCCGGTTTTTGAGACATCAGTTGCCTTGATCCCGGCCATCCGACTCAATCTGTTTATATGAAATTCCCACAGCGTATCTCTAACGCAGAATAGAGCCCGCCGTGAAAAGAGAGAGGCACCATGTTGCCATTCCCATGACTAGGCCCGCCCTCAGCGAACCCTCTCACTCAGTTGCTCGGAATTCCTAGCTTTGAATATAGGAGGCCAACATCCAGTAACTCATCAAGCACTCGTAGACGTAGTGTAGCCACCATGCGGCATCGTACATTCAATACGGCCTTCCCCTACCCCTGTTGATTCTACTGTATCCTCCTCGGCCACTGCCTTCAGGAATCCTCTCCCCTCGCCTCCACTCCCCGCTCGGAAGGCTGCCACCTCTACCGGCGCCCCCAAACCCTCCTCTCTGTCTGCCGAAACCACCGTCCCTAGAAAATGGCCCGCCCCCAAATGCTCTCATGCCGCCACCCATTGCTGACGAGCTAACAGCGTTGCTTCTGGAAGAAAATGGCGCTACAGAGCCATCAGGGAGAGGGGGGAAGACAGCGCAATCCACATAGTCCCCAATCACAAACCGAAGGTCCTGCAGCATCCTATCTGCGTCCTCTCCCTGTAGGTTCGAAGCGCCTATACCCGCATCTGTTGATTTGTCCGGATTTTCATCGTTACTTGGCTCTTTTGGGCCTATAATCACGCTGCCGATATCTTTACTCAGGTATCTTCCACGTCCTTCGCCAGCGACCGACGCGTCCCCCATCCCAGCAGAAACCCCCTTTGTGTCAGGGTATATTAACCGAAAGCATAATCGCGAGCCCACAGCTGGGTCTGGAAGTATGGAGGGCAAGCATGATGTGAGAAGGTGGGCTAATTCGCGTAACGTGCAGGTCTGCCAGGTGTAGATCTGTAAATGCGGTGGGAGAGGAGGGGAGGTTGAAGTAGAGCTATTGTCGGAGGTGGAGGGCGCTGATGGTATGGGAAAGTCGGCTAGGTGGTGAAAGGCATTCTGGCGATAGAAGAGCTTCAGGTGAAATGGCGTCGTTGTTTGCCTGTCGACCTTGACAGTCTCGTCATTCGAAGCCATAATAAACACTTCTCTGTTAAATACCGTTGTCAATGGCGTTTAGTATGGGGGATCGAAGTATTTTTGTAATGTCGAGATGGTTTCGAAAGCCACACTGGCAGCGCGGTCAATTGTACATGAGCTTGATGGTGTGCGTATGATGATTGCTGCTCGAAGCTCGACTTGACGCGGTTGCAGGTCAAACAGTCTGACCACCACAACGAATCAACTTGGATGCCCACCCGGGAAACTACCAAGAGTAAGGTGCTTATCATCACTATACCAGCGCCTGATATCTGAGATTTGTCGCATCCCATTCGGGCCAGACAGTATTTGCGGGTCAGAAAATTATAAACTACTTAATATAAAACAAAGAGCAATACATAGAAGCAATTCAGAAATGCAGCAGTATAGCCTTGTGTTCTTGCAAAATGCCATTAAAATGTAATTTAATATCGAAGAATGGGTTTATTGGTTAAAGATCGCCTTTCTCATCTCACCTCCTAGCACTATTCTATGGCGAAATCGGAGCCTTCAGTTCCTCCTTACCACACGAGTTGTTGAGATATTTTTTCGCACCTTTCATCAAAACATCAATTCACCCAGCGCGAAGTGAGGCTGTCAAGGTACCAAGGGCTGGTCAACTGAAACGGGTATATGAGAGAGCACCGAGGCAGAGCTAAGAATGGGTATCGAGGTACGGAGGTCCTCACAATAAGTTTTGATAGTCCGCTAATGGATTGGCACTGTAATGGCCATACATATACTAATTTATCACAACGCACTGGGTGGGAATACAGAAGGGCTCAAAAGGCACAAAATCATTCGCATGGCTCGCAACCGAAAACAAACCCTGTCTAGAATGTTGTTCGGAAAAGAAAATATAACACCGCAGCTGACAGCATCAGTATTGCCTCCCTTGTTCATCGCGGTGATCGCGTCTCACGCCAGGTTTCTTTGCAGTAGTGGCGACATGTCTCCAAATGTGACGGCCTCGGTAGGACTGAACAGCAGCGACGGTGTTGATAAACCATGGCTCAAGGCCGAAGAAAGTTATCAGTAAATAAGGGATGTATGCGAGGACAAAGAACAACCACAGCATGGGCTTGATATTAGCCGAGAGGTCTTCCTGAGCCACATCCACAAACCCAGCCTCTTTCAACAGGGTTGGAAGTGTCCCATGGTTAAACATGACATTTGTTGGCATTGCAGCATATTTGTTGACCTTTTCCATTGAAATTGCAAGGTCGCTGGGGGCGTCCGCCAGATTTATATGGTCATACTCATAGAGTGCAATGGAACCGCCCGGCTGCAGAACACGGAAGAACTCCTTTAGCACCTTAGTGGGATCAGCTGCGTGCACAAACGTTTCCATGGTGTAGGCCCCATCAAAGGTGTTTGGAGAGAAGGCGCTTAGATCATGGTAGTCTCCTTTGCAAATTTTGACTGCGTGTGTCAGTCCCGCTTCTTTAATCGTCTGCTGTGCCCACTTGACATGCCGGTCGACGATATCGATGCCTTGAATTCGTAACCCCTTTTTTGCAAGATGACTTGCAACAATTCCGGCACCACAGCCAGCATCTAGAACATGAGCTCCTTTTTCAAGACCCAAGGAGCGATAGAGGCTGTCCTCCATTTTTCGTAGGGCGCTCGAGATGGGAAATGGCCACCATGTATCTAATTCATAGTAGCCGAAATGCCGGGCGCCTCCCAAGAGGACACGATAACCTATTCTCGACTCGGGGGAAGCATAGTATCTCTGGAGCATGGCATCATGTGAATTGGAGGCGGCCATTTCGTCAGCGTAAAGACTGCAACGAGCTTTTGGTGCCAGCCAGGACAGGAAACTCAGCTTTTGTCGCTGTTAACTAGGGCCTTGGCATCACTCCTTGTTCAGCTCAACGGCACTTAGATTCCAGTTGGTTGCTGGCGGCTTTTGACAAAGAGTCGAGTCCCTGCAAGTCGCGGGCGTAAACCTGAATATGGAAATGCTGGCCCTAATCCTATTTCTGCGCAACGCAACATATGAACCCCTGGCTGGTAATGCCCACCTTCAGTATAAGCCATGGTTCTTTCAGGTAGTGGCAGCTAAGATGCTACAAATATAGCAGTTAAGTCTCACGCTGTATCGCGCTTTCTACTGGAGTTTGAGCTTGAGTTCTGTTTAGTTGCTGGCGGGAAGGTCACGTGCTAAGCTTAGTTAACTAACTACTGGGAGCCAGACGCCAACGTTGTTCGCGCGCCTGTGGAAGCTATCAAAGTGGGCATAAAGGCAGAGACGAAGTTACCGCTGCCTTTCAGGATATAAAAGTTCTCAAATACTAGTTATATACCGTGACTACATATCTAAGTTTCCCTCAAATACCGCCGGTAACGGCATACTTCTTCCACCATGGATTTCGCATCACTCATGTCAAAAGAGATATCTAAATCTAAGACCCCGCAAACCTCGTCAGACTCACCCGTATCGGACAAAAAGTATCTTAAGCGATCGGAAATAGAGGCCGCACGAGTCGCAGCATATAACGCCGAACAAGAGAAAGCGAATCGAGAACGAGAAGAGCGCGCTGAGAAAAAAAGAAAGTTCGAAGAGGAAGAAGCGGAACGGAATCGGCAACGCGACGAAAAGAGGAGACGCCTGGCAGAGGAGTCAAGGAAGAGGCGGGAAGCAGAAGAGGAGAAGAAGGAAAGAGCGCGAAGGAAACGACTAGGATTAAGCAAAGAGCCCTCAGGTACAGAAGGCGATAGCACCCCGGCGGTGGCAGAGGACATTGACGATGAAGAGCTCGTAGCCAAGCTACGCGAACGCGGAGAACCCATAACCGTCTTTGGAGAAACGCACAAGGGTAGATTAAAACGATATAGAAGGCTGATCGAGAGGTCCTCTACGCCCCAGCAGCGCCTTACGGATGGCCCTGTACCCACAACTCTGGAGCTGGTGCCAGAGGCTCAAATGAAAGTACCGGACACGTTACCTACAGACGAAGAAGGAAAGCGGTACCTGTTCAGACAGCTTGCTTCGTATTTCACCATGGTTCTCAAAGAATGGGAGCTTGCGCTAGCAAAACGGGATGCTTCGGTGAAGCAAACTTTCCAAGGAAAACAGGCGTATAACGCAATGATACTCTCACGCGAGAACATGCGGCCTTTATTTAAAAAATTTGAGAACGGAGATCTTGAAGAGGGGATATTGGAGCCGGTGGTAGAAATTGTCCGACATGCGCAAAACCGACGATATGTGGACGCGAACGATGGATACCTTAGACTGAGTATTGGAAAAGCGTAAGTTTGCCCTCGTCATATCCCTATCAGCATCAGTTCAATTACTCATACGTTAAAACTTATAGTGCTTGGCCTATTGGTGTGACAATGGTTGGTATCCACGAGCGATCAGCGCGAGAAAAGCTTCACGAAGGGGGCAAAAATCAGGCTCATATTATGAGCGATGAAAGCACAAGGAAATTCTTGCAGAGCATCAAACGTTGTTTGACGTTTGCCCAGGTCCGATGGCCTCCAGATGATCAGCTTCAACTCATGGGCTAAGCTATAAGCTATCCAATTCCCCTTCTCCCCCTTCCACCCACCAATTCGCTGTCTAGCTAATTAGTAGATTGGTAAATAAGCTGACCATGTATTCGGTGAATTCCTACATTGTCTCTTTTATTACCTATGGCTTTCTTTCTTCAAGCAGAGGATCGGCCAGGGACGTCTCCCTATCCTGGACATCTCCACTCTAGCTCACCCTTTTCCAATTCCTAGCTGCCGGCCTTTCGTACTAGATTATTTGGCCAACCTCCTAGTAACTAGGCTCAGGCAAAACAGTACGCTATTTAGACCCAGCAGGGGTGGCCTGGTGAATCTTTCGGGTGACAGCGTCGAAAACAAACAGAGGATTACGATATTTTACAGCGGGTGGAGCTCTTATTGGAATGAAAAGACTAAATGTAGCATTAAGAGCGCTACCAAAAGTCATAGTTCGCAAAACAGTACGGATTATCCGTCCAGTAGAATCATGGGTATATATTGATCTAATGCCTTGTTATGGTTTGGGGGCCTCAACCTTCCGGTTACCTCCCGCCCTTTGGGCACTCTCAGACACCTCTGTCTCTAATTGTCGCAGTGCGTTGTGATAGCGTTTTCGTAGATCCTGATCCTTATCAGGAGAGACGATCGTTTTCTTGACCGTCTTGCTTGTAGAACCCCGATCGACTGCGCCCCTGACTATTTCATTTGTAAACCACCTTCCCTCACTATGCGCTACCAGAGTCCAGGCAGACCCAGACTGCCCAGCTCGAGCTGTACGCCCGACACGGTGAACGTAGCTAGTTAAGCTCCTCGGCATATCATAGTTAATGACGCACCCTAGACTAGGCAGATCCAAACCGCGAGAGGCACGGTCCGTGGCGATGATAATTGGTATTTTGCCCCTTCGATAGTCTGCTATTGTTCTACGGGACGTGCTTGATTTGTTTGATTTGATCATGGTCCCTATGTTGTTTTCAAATGGAGGGTAGAGGAGTGCGAGGAGGCGAGATAAGCGAGAGGCTGATTCGGAGGATTTGGTGAAAATCAACACAGAGTTAGGTAAGGCCATTTTTCGCGAGTCTCTTTTTGGCTCGGCAGATTCGTCCGATGAGCTTACACTACTGGAGGAGCTAGAATCAGAATCAGAACTTGAGTCAGAGCTTATATCAGAGTCTGAGTCTGAGTCTGAGTCTGAATCGGAATCGGAATCCGAGTCGGAAAGGGAGGAAGATGATGTAGAGCCATCTGAGTCTGAGGAGCTTGTAGACGGAGAACGCTGTCGTTGGTTGCTGGGTTTGAGATCAACGGTAAGATGAGAAAGTAAGAGCTGAAGGAGGAAAAGTGGTTTCTTCGACCCATCGCCAACTGGAACCGACATTTCACTCAAGCCTGAAGGTAGCGAGATATGATGGTCTGCACCCGCAACAACTGTTTCGTCGGAGACCATGGCTGAAGCATCTGGCTTCCCTGAAGTCTTCACTTCGACTAGCTTGGGATTTTGTAGCTTTAACGAATTTAGCTTGCTTATGTCTCTAGTCATGGTTGCGCTGAGTATGACTTTCTGGAGCCTCCTTGGCTTCACAGACATGCCGGCATGTTGCAATAGCTGCGCGGCTGCCCCCTTAGATGCAATTGTATTCCTAGCATCAAGAGCTGGAATGACAGTTTCAACCCATTCTTGAAAGCTTTCATTCAACAAGCGGTCAGCTTCATCGATTGCTAGCCATTCTATATGTTCCAAAGTGAACCCCTTTGTGGATCGGATATGGTCAACAAGTCGACCAGGTGTGCAAATTAAGATGTCAACGCATGGGGATGACCGTATTGTATGAGAGGGTATAGCCTTTCGGTAATCCCTGAGTTCTGTAACATAATCTGAAAGGCTGAAATCCGTCCATGAGGCGGCTGTCATATCTTCGATGGCATCACTGTTAGTTAAAGGCGTAGGGTCATATCGCAAAGTGTGTTCGATGAGCTGTTCTTGTTCGTCCTTCAGGGCAGTCGAGCCCACAGCCGTCCCTATTCGTAATCCCGTACCAGAAGCGCAAAATTCACAAGTTTCACGAGCCTGTTTGACGAGTTCTCTCGTAGGTACAACTATCAAACCCCGTAGCCTACTTTCTGGGAGGCGCTCTATTCCAGATATAAGAGGGAGTGCATATGCGAGCGTCTTTCCCGATCCTGTTGCGGCGGAGACGCAGACATCCCCGGGATGACGTTTGCTTCCCTTCAAAAGCAATGGTATTGTAGCGGCTTGAATAGGCAGAGCTGCCTTATATCCCTTCTCCTCGAGAGTAGAAACTAATTTCGGGGTGACACCGAGGTCTGAAAATGGTGCACTCAAGTCGCTAGAGGCGGCGCTCGAAGTCGATAGCCAACTCGGAAGGGTTGAATATGATGGCAATTCGGCTGATTCTGGAGCAGGTGCAGGTTGCGGCAATGGCTCCAGCCCGTGGATATCCTCTGGGATGAGGTGGTTTACATCTCCCGCACGACTTCGGTCATCCGTGCTCTGCTCTGGGGAGACTTTAGCCCTTGTTTTCACGTTCTTGTACTTTGAAAGTACCCTAGCATGCTTTGAAAGCCCTGCTGATTCTGAATTGTCCCCGGCGTCGGGATGTAGTAGCTTCTTTTTCCTTTTCGAATTGGTCACGGAATTATCTCCATCCCCATTCATCTCGACATCTCCGTCAGCGTTTACCAAAGATTCAGGTGTTTCATTTGACCGGCTACTTTTTGAACCTGTGTGTCCATCTTTATCCTTCTTCTTGTCCTTCGATTGCTTGCGAGCGATGTCACCCTCAGCGCTTTGCTGTATAGTGAGCTCTGACCTCTTCTTGCTGAATTTCCCTTTCGTCGCATTGCCATCCTCCTTGTCACGAAGGTCGAGTAAAGAGTTGGAGCCGGCATGTGTTTTGCTAGTGTCCGTCCCAGTCGTGACGGCATTAGAATTTTTCTTCTTGCTTTTCTTTTGTGGGCTTGAGAGAGGGCCTGTTTCCGTTGCTTCATCGCGATCCCGCTTTCGTTTCTGCGAAGCATTCGGTGTAGAGAGCTTCGGTGAACCGGCTGGGGGCACATAGCGGGAATAAAAGGCGTCAGCCATAATCGAATACCCCGACCGTTAGATATCTGCCTTGTTTCTGTCCTTTCCTCCGTGTTGAATTGTTTGGGCGCAAGCTCGTCTTGAAGCGTTCACCTTTTTTTTTTTTTTGCGGAGGCGGCAGAACCCTGTCACCGCCCTCAACTAGAAGGCTATCAGCCAAGAATCATCCAGCGTCTCCCTGTTAACCATTATTGGGGGAATAGTCGTGGACTCTCTTGACTGTCAGATTGATATCCTCTTTAACTCGTATTCGTTCATTCCATTAAGATAACCTGCAATGCAATGGACGAGCGTTCATACACAAGAATATCTACATATACTTAACTCTGTACTAAAGCTATCGGCAGCTCTCTCTCGCACCAATACGACTCCTACGGCAGCCAGCAGCAATGCACTTGTGCTCCAAGTCTTCCACTATGAGCCTACTCCCATCAAACCCCCTACAATGAACCCAGCCCAGTAGTCCGGCCTCCAACCTTGCGAAGATGTATAACCAATCGTCAGAACAAGAATAAATTATACAACCCGACTAGTAAAGAAGCTATCGCCTATTAATACATTCAGCCTTGAAAACAACCTAGTTCAACAACCCAGATTCTGGGAGTATAGTTTCATTATTACCATCCACGATGCACACAGAAGAATAATCATCCTTCAATACTATCCGCCACAAGTTAGTGGGGATTAATGCTACATGCAGGGTAACAATATTAGTGAGTGGGTTAATGTAAATATCTGAGACACACGAGAATACTCACAAGACTTTTTCGGGTGTGAGTGTCGAAAGTCGAGTATTATCCATTCCTTGAGAAGACCTCCCGAGATCCAGGGGTAATATGTCCCACCTGGCAAAAAGCGCTCACAATGCTCCGCCAGGCGATCGCCGTCTCTGAGCAGCTCTATACCCCAGCCAGGGTCTACAATACGAAAGTCTATTCGTCCTTGTTTATCGTAGGACCATTCACTAGACACGGTCACTCCTCGGCCTAGGACTGTCGTCAGCACCCGATAAAATTCGTCCTGGAATTGTGCCTCTGGAGGATGGGGCCTTCCGCTGGTTCCTAGTCGTTTATCCACACAACGGAGTAGGCTCGAACGAGACATCTTCGGAATTATCTCTAGACAGAGGGCTTTAATATTCGGGAAAGCTTCAAAAGGGAACGGGCGTTTATGCTCGACGTCAATGTGGCTTTCCACGAACCTAGTTGAATATTAGAAACTGAGAAAATATAGGGGGCTTGGAATCTTCATACTTGCGATGTAACATAGATGGGAAAACACAAACCACATCCTCTCCGTCGAAAGATGTTGGCTCGGCATGGAGCCAGCCTTCTTCATAACAACGTCTAATTCCACTATCCTCAAGATCCAGCGGTACACTTCCAAAATTCAACACGTGCCGTAAGGCGCGCATAGCTTCGATGTCTTTGGTTAATGCGGACAGGTGTACAAATGACCGAGCCACAGCGTATTGAGAGAGTGCGCTAAACACCGCCCGTTCATCAGCTAGTAGTGCCACGGCCATCGCTTTTGTAACAAGTCTTATTGCTCCGGTCTTTAGGGCGGAGCGATTAGCCTAGAAGCTATTAGTACAATGTTATTTGTTCTAGGATGTAACCATATCATACCTTGAAAAGAAGCTCTACCAATGCTGTCGTTGCGGCCGGGTGCCCATTCGAAATGCTGAAGATATAAGCTACAGCCTCCTTATCTAGAGGTAGGTTGCGAATAGGATTTGAGCAAAGCCGGTGAATAACATCATGGAACTCTTCTTCATCATAAAAAAGACTTGGATGATCGTTAGGCATAAATATTGGTGTGGTGATAGAGACTCTCTGTGGCCCACCGAAACGAACGGGAGTACTTCCTGGTGGGAGCTTGTACATGTCAAGGCCATTGTTAGGGCTGCCGTATGATGTGAAGAGACAGAATTTCATTCCGAATCTATTTCCACTCCGTGCTTTGACAATGCGAAGCCAAAAATCCGGGTCATGATACGATTGTTGGGCTTCATCAACAATGAAAAGAATGTCGTTATACACCAGATTGGCGGCGTTGATGGTAGGATAGCCTTGGCTCCGGCAGCTTTGTACGAGGTGCTCTGTACAATCTGTTATGCTATGCCAGCCGTTGAGAAACACAATCCGTTTCTTCTGCTTTTCGTAGTAGGCTGCTAAAAGTCGAGCAAGCACGGACTTCCCGGAGGAAGGCGTACCACGTACATGGACAACCGAACACTCCTCAATCAAATCTGCCAATTTCTCAACTGTTTTTTCTCGAGGTGTTATCTCAGGGTCGTCTCTGAGAAGTAAATCTTGCTCCATGGTAGTCAAAGGGGTGTTTGTTAAACCTGATCAGGGGATCAATTGAAGATCTACTAACGTCAAGGGGCGAGGGGGGATATTTATCACCGTAACTATTGTGTTCTTTGAGAGAGTGCCCGCACAGGCTGCACAAGTGTGTTGGAACGGATGGGTCGGTTGTCTTATTGATACCAGCAACACAAGGACACCTACACCCGTCAGAGGTTACCAAACAAGAGCCAACAGTGATTAGTAGGGTTTGTTTTGGAGTAGCTTCTGGGGATTGATTTGAGGACAGTGAGAGTCGGCGGGGAGGTTCCCTGATAGAGTCTGTTGATGATGCGGTGATATTCAGGCAGGAGCAGAGCCTGCCCAGAGCGAGTTTTGCTTTCATTGTCACAGCTCGTGGAAACCGGGAAACTGCGATGAGATGAGAATGGACAGCAAGCAGAAGACAAAAGTATAGTCAGTCCCTCATAAACTGAACGTAGAGTTTAGGATGACAACGATGTGACTCATAGCGAGGTCAAAATGAGAACACCCGTGTAGGCCAACAACGACCCAGAGACGTCATGCAGACTCGAAGCTTCCAAGGTGAGCCCAAGTGACAAGAGAGCAGTAGGATAGGCGCGTTAGGCGCACAGAGCCAGGGTCTTAGGTTGTGGTGGGGTTTCCCGCGCGGCTGGATACACAGCGCGTCTGACATGATAGGCGCAAACGGGAAAAAAGCAGCCGAACCAAATTAATTGAAGGAGAAGAGGATAGTGAAGAGTACATAAAGAATAGCAGTCGAAACCGATTCAGTTAAGTGAGAGAAGGAGTAGATAAAAAACAGCAACCGAACGCGGTTAAGCTGAGGGGAGAGACTGGGGGAAGGGAGAATGAAGCAGAGATAAAAATAAACAGCAACCAAGTGCTGTGAGAGTGATGAAGAGGAGAGTGAATAAACAAGGACGGTCACCTGGCGCGGTTGTGGTGATGGTGAGGTCATTTCGGAACGGTCGATCTAAGGCTCCGATGTCGACTCTCTCAACTTTTGACGACAGCAACACCAGGTGGCTATCATAGCAAAATGCCGTATAACATTGCGTGAGTATGAAATCATTCCTTAGCTGTGCTGAGAAGTTTGCTAATCGTCGTGTAGTATGGTCAGCGACTTCTTCTTTCCCCAACCAGGTAGGTTGTGCCGTATCTCAGTGTTGGAGGCGCTGTCTAAAATAAAATGTAGGAGGAGTCGAAAGCCACATCTACCAACTTTCCACCGTTAGTTATCAGCAAACAGCCCCAATACTCTCCCATATGACTGATATATAAAGCTTAGAAACTCATCGACCGTGGCCACAAAGTTATAATCATTACACATGCCTATAAAGGTCGAACTGGAGTGCGATACCTTACAAATGGGCTCAAAGTCTACCATGTCCCGTTTCTCGTCATATATCGGGAGGCGGCTATGCCAACTTTGTTCTCATTCTTTCCCATCTTCCGAAATATTGTGATAAGAGAGAGGATAGAGATCGTCCATGGCCATGCCAGTCTGAGCTGCTTCTGCCACGAAGCCATTTTGCACGCTCGAACCATGGGACTGCGTACAGTCTTTACGGATCACTCTTTGTTCGGTTTCGCCGACGCTGCCTCTATCTTAACAAATAAACTCTTGAAATTCATTCTCAGTGATGTTGACCATGTTATCTGTGTCAGTCATACATGGTAAGCGTACATATACCCCATCTTACTCGCCGTACATTGGCTCTAACATCGCCAAAGCAAAGAAAACACAGTCCTAAGAGCGTCCCTTGATCCATTGATGGTTTCTGTCATTCCAAATGCCCTTGTTCCAGAGAATTTTCGGCCGTTGTCATATACCGAACCTGTCAGGGGGCCCCAACCCCACAAGATTCAGCATTCAAGGCCCACCCTGCGGCCCATTGGCCCTGACGATATAATAAAAATTGTTGTTATTTCACGGCTATTTTACAACAAAGGGATTGATCTCCTGATCGCTGCAATTCCAAGGATTCTTGCGTCCCACCCAAAGGTGCGCTTCATAATTGCAGGGTCAGGGCCCAAAGCGATTGATCTAGAGCAAATGATAGAACGCAACGTACTTCAAGACAAGGTGCAGCTGCTTGGGTCTATTCGGCATGAGGAAGTTCGTGACGTCATGGTCAGAGGCCACATATATTTCCACTCCAGCCTTACAGAGGCTTTTGGTACTGTCATTGTGGAAGCAGCGAGCTGTGGCTTACATGTTGTCTGCACCCGTGTAGGAGGAATTCCGGAGGTTTTGCCACAGCACATGACAACCTTCGCTAAACCTGAAGAAGATGACCTTGTCGCAGCCACTGGGAGAGCCATTGCTGCATTACGCTCCAATAAGGTTCAATCGGAGCGATTCCACGATCAAGTACGGACGATGTATTCATGGACGGATGTCGCTCGCCGTACAGAACGTGTGTATGATGGGATATCAGGTGCGATCAGCGAGGAGGAGTTTTATGGGCACTTCCCCAAGGAGAGCTGGACAGGCACCCAAAGACGTGAACTCAGTTTTGCGCTGATCGACCGATTAAAACGCTATTATGGATGTGGTATTTGGGCAGGAAAGCTCTTCTGTCTATGTGTGGCAATTGATTTTCTGCTTTATGTTTTCCTTGAGCTCTGGATGCCCCGTAGCAAGATCGATATTGTTCGAGACTGGCCAAAAAAAGGACCTCGTGAGAAAAACGATACTCCTGATGACGCACACGGACTGCGGACTTTGCAGGGCTCGAGAAGGGAGGATCCGGGGTGGCCTAACAGGACCTAATCGTTTCGAACCAATCATTTTGTATTACATCCTTATTGATACCCAAGCATAAGCGTTTTGTACATATCTGTTTTAATTTTATTGGCATCTTGTACCTTGTCACAAGAGATTCCTTTCCTGCCCGTATGTAGAGATTTTAGACTCGAATTCAACAAAATTAAAATGGGACAAAAGCTCAGTATATGTCGGGTATATATATGCAATCAAACAGTAATAGTAATAAACCAGCCTAAAAAAAAGTCCCAGCCCAGCCTCCCGCTCAAGATCTAGGGTAATAAAAACGACTTGTGACACCGAGAAGAGAAACTAGGTGGTTGTCGTAACAGGGAGAAGATATATTCGTCATCTCATGACCGGTGGCCGTGTTTCCTTGTTCCACTTTACGCGGCTGCGAACCCACTCTACGGCCTCCTTGACCCCGATTCCCATTAGGGCACTAACCGGCAGGACCCTACTGTCTCTCACGCCGCCACCTTCTTCGCCTTCAAACACCTTGCGAACAAAGCCTTCCTTGATTCGCACAACCTCGACGCAGTCTTCCCTGTCTTGCTTATTCGCCAAGACCAGTATAGGCACACCAACAGTTTCTGCATGGCGCAGAACGGACTCGAGAACCTGACGACATTCATCCAGTCTTCCAAATTGGTCTGTTTTATTGATAGACTTTATCCTCTCTTCAAACGACGTACCCGGAGCTTCGGTGCCACCTTCTGAATCGACGTTGGCAGCATCCTCGCCTTCCAGCTGCGATACGTCTGGATCGTCGCCCACATCGGCACTGTCCACAACAAAAATGATAGCGTGGCAGCTCGAATAGTAGCTCTGCCAAAGACCTCTCATCGATATCTGGCCTCCTATATCCCATATCTTCAGGTACATGTCCGGTAGCGGAATCGTGGCCACATTTTGGCCAACGGTGGGAACGATTTTCGCAGAGACAGGCTGGGGGGAACCGTCACCGGTGGGTGAAGGGAGGAAGATAGATTTGATCTGGGAAAGGAGGGTGGTCTTTCCAGCATTATCGAGACCGAGGAGGAGAACGGAGTATTCTGCAGCCCCAGGTCAGTCATCTTGTTCAACATGACGCAAGTGGAGAGCATTTCGCAGGGTCAGGCGAAGGGGAAAAACAGAAACGGACCTTCTTTGCTTGTCGCGTAATTATATAGGGATTTTGCGAGGTGGTACATTATTGTAGGCTAGTTGACTGTCATGGTAGAGCTGCCTCTTCCCCGTTTACAGCTGCCGTACGGAGGCGGCGGACTCCAATCGGACCAGTCAGGCGCAGGTAAAAGCGCACTAAGGAGACGGAAATATCGCGTGTAACCCAGCTACGGGGAGCTTAGAGGAGGAAGAGGTGGAGGAGAAGCACAAGAGGTTGTTGCAGTTGTGTAGTTAGAAACAAATAAAATGAGATCTCGATTTGAGGCTGAGTTTAGTTTCAACGTCGCTTCTTCTCTTTTCTCCTCCATTGACTGTCTCTCCTCTTTCTTTCTTCGTCCCAACCTACAACTAAAAGTCGAACGGACTGAGGGCTTCTCCTAGTTATCAGGTTTTCTTTTTTCTGCTGCTCCCCAGAGCTCATACAAGTTGACGCGAACAGATTCCTGACAGTTCAAGGTTAGCCGCGAGCATTGGTTGAACCAGTCGCGATCGAAATGCAATCTCTCTACACCAAAACAAACGACTTGGCAGACGCGCATGTCTCGTGGAGAAAAGAGACAGATCAATATCTTGTGGGCGGGACGTTGTGGCCTAACGTTGGGTTTCTTTCTCGGGTCAGCTGGAGATTGATGCCTCTGGGTAACACTGAGCTTGACACCCGCCAACAGCTAGCTTCCTCCTCTTTTTCTCGTACTCGAAGCTTTTCTATCTCGAAATCTCCGAGCTTCATGTCCGAAATCCCTGGGTGAATTTGTCAGCAGACTTCTTCTCCTCTGCGCCGCCCCCCACCTCGTTCCTCCATTCGCCGGTAGCCTGGAAATGCAGTGGTTGGTCGTCGAATTATAAATATATCGTCTGTTCCAGATAGCTGGAAGGTGGATGGAAATGCACCCTCTCGTATTGTCCGTTGCTTGTTTCGTGTGCCTTGCATGGGAGCGCAAGCACCAATCCACACATCCCACTGCAAAAAATTCCCGAAGGTGGCGAAAACAGTAGCCATTGAATTTATCCATCTTGTTCCGAGGACAATATTTCGCCATCATCTTCATTTACCTCAATTCCAATTCAATCTGCTTAAACCCCGCTGGGCAGAACTCATTGGAGTGCTAGCCCTGATAAACCGTATCCCGGAAAAGGAACGGAAATAACACATAAAGAGCGTGCAAAATGTCTGCCGGCTCTCGGCTTCGGCGATGAACCTTGGTATATATACAGTGAGGGATTGATGAGTTAATTCTAGCTGATGGAGAGGTCTATATCTGGCTCGTCATCCACTGACGTAGTCATCATCGGTTGGTCTTACGATTGATATATTGCATGCTGAATCTATAGCTTATACCTGCTGGATAATATAGGAAATGGCCCGTCTTCCATGATTCTGTCTTATATGCTCCATGGCAATATACCATCTTACAATCAAAATTCACCACACCCCGATCCCATCCTACATGCGAAGCTTCAAGGTTCGACCCAGCTGCTTAGCCTTGAAATCGCTGGTCTAACAGATCACTTTGGCGCATCCCGCTTTTCATATTCCACGCAAGCACTACCCGTTAACTCGCTGATTGACTCGCTTGTGAGGCCGCATGGAGAAACAGACGACCTGGAGATAAACAGCTGTGTAGAATGGCATCATGACCCCACGAAAGCGGTTCCCCACGTCGTGCTTGGAAACGCCTCCCAGGCTGGGGGCCAGTGGACAGAGCGTCCACGTGGGAGTTCTTGGGACATACAAGCTCTCAGTTACGCTGGAATGCTTTCATTACCGGGATACACATTTCACGAGCATCATAAACACATGCACGGCGCGCAGCTCCCCCCGTTCACAAGGCCATCGAGGGCAGAGATAGCGAGGTACCTGTCAGCATATCCAGAAGCGGTTGGCATCAGTGATTCAATACACAACGGTGAAAATGTTTGGGGGGTTCACCGAGTTGAAGACGGCTTTTATATCGAGTCGCACAATATCCGCTGCAAGCATCTAGTTCTCGCAACGGGCATATTTACTGAGCTCAAGCCGGCACGGCCGCTATTACAACCATTGCTGAACTTGCCAGAACTATCGACAGCGCCGGCGGAGGAAAAAGCCCCACTTCTCGTCATTGGCTCTGGATTTTCTGCAGCAGACATTATCATCTCTGCAGATAAAAAGCAGAAGATTATTCACATTTTCAAGTGGGACCCACAGACCAAACCTTCACCGCTAAAAAGCTGCCATCAGCAAGCCTATCCCGAGTACGCTGGCATATATCGATTGATGAGACGTAGCGCTCTCGCCCGCGGGAACGAGAACGAGGTTGCGAACCAGCCGCAAAAACCTTGGTTTCGACCCAGTACACTAACGCCATTTTTGGAAGGCCGGGAGTGGAAAGATCTCTATGAAGGGTTTCCAAACACATTAGTAACCGACGTGAAGGTTGAGGGGGCAACTGCACTGGTTACGCTTCAGTGTGATGATGGGGCAGTTGTTACTCGCCGGGTGGGAGGCTTATCGTACGCTGTGGGCAGAAGGGGGAGCTTAAACTACCTCGACAACTCCTTGTGTGAAGAAATCCTGGGTAAGTACCCGACAAAGGACGCCGATACGCAAATCGCAAAAGACACTCTACGCCCAGCCGCACAGAACGACTTGGAAGTTGCCAGGGATGTTTTCATCATCGGCAGTCTTACCGGAGATTCTTTAATCAGATTTGCTTACGGTGGCTGCTTCTATACTTGTGGGAAGATTATGGATTCCACAAGGAGCAGCGACAAAAGAATTGAGGACAAGTCCACTCCTACTCCGCAGCATTTGATCCACGCGGACATCAGTGCTAATCGTGTTGACCGTCATGTATACGCGGACGATGCTACAAACCCTCATGCTTCAAAGGGAGGACTGAAACATTCACCAGTCGCCCTCTCGATTGGTGATATTGGGGCTTGGATCAAGGGATTCTGGGCCTATCTGCTTTCTCGTGGCGCTTAGACATGTGTGCGCCGGATTTTTCTTAGACACGGATGTCGCGAGATTATGTATAGATGTATGATCGCATTCATGAAAATATTTGTTTTCATGATTGTTTTAATTCCCTATTTAATACACATCAATCTGCAAGCACCATTGTTACAAACATGCATGGTATGTGTGCAGCCATATGGCAAGGTAGCCGCATCTACTTAGTACATTTATATATTGTACCAACATAATCTCTATTTTTAAACATGCAGGGTATATATAGATAGTCCGAACCGCTCAAAGACTTGAAGAACGTAAAATCGCTTTATCATGAATACAACTAACGCAGACTTTCCCATCCAACGTCTGTATAGTGCCGACGAGACTTGCAGCCGACCTGCCCACTTGCTGGACCTCGTTCACAACCTTCACGGTCGTCCCGACGGGAACGGCGCGAAGAAACGACATGGTCAGCGTCCGGCTGACACTGGGGCTATCTAGATAACCCGGCCTCCCCATGGTACCCAGGGCCGTGGATGTGAGGACATCGAGGATGGTGGTTGAGCATCCTCCGTGTAGGATATCCATCGCATTGCACATGGCTTTGGAGACGGTGAACTCGAACTCGGTTTTCCCGGGTGTGGCGCTGGTTAGTGTGATTTCTTTGAGCACAGATTTGTCCCAGCCATCGTAGTTTGGATGTAATTTGATTGTTTCCAGGAAGTCTTGAATTCGCTCGGCGGGAGGGAGAGATGTGTCGAAGGTGACCATCGTGATAGGAATAGGGCAGTGGCTTTGAAGCGGTAAGATGTTAGAACGCTAGAGTCAAGGACATTAACGACAGAATAAAAGCAAATGGATAGAGATAATGAACAGTCTTCAGGAGTTCTCCTCGTCGCGATGCTGGTCTTTTTTTTCCTTGTCTCGCTTCTCCAAACAGCCGAGGCTCAACAAAATGAGCCGCCGAGAACTCCCAACGTCGTCTTTCTTTCTGTCTTTCTTTCTTCCTCTCTCTCTCTTTTCTCTCTCTCACACTGACTCACTCACTCACTCTCTGACCTCACCCAAAGTGCTGTCAGAGCAGCTCCAGCACGATGGTTGCTGGTGAAGATATCCTGCTGTGCTCAAACAGCCGCTGCTCGGCTACCGCGGCCAACTCTAGCGCTAGTGTTACTAGCATTGGCGTCAACATGGGTTTGAATTCCACCGACCAGGATTCAAAAAACATGGAAAAGGGCGAGAAGAAGGCGAGAAAAAGAAAAGAAGATGCCAGATGACGCTGCTTCTGCTGAATATCTCCCGCGTCTACCACCAGGGTCATAGATTCATTTCCCGTCAACCGTGGGAATATCTATTCCGTACGACTGCTTCTCTCTATGCCGGGATTCAAATCTCGAGCCGGGATTTAACCTGGCAAAAAGAGCTCCTCTTTTTGGACTCTTAGCTGCGTGTCGCTCGTCCTCTGGCTCTCTTGCAGCAGTTCGTTTCTTCGTGTCCCCCGCTCCATGCTCCGCTACCTCCACTTGAGCAGTGTTCGTCTTGGGTTCATCTCGGTTCATCAAAGCACGAACTGCCCGATACGCGCCCTCTCGTTCCCCTTTAAATGCCGACCGACTGAGCCGTAAGTATCATGGCTGACGATTTTTCTTTTTGTCATTTCCAGTCGTTCGGTGCCATTCACTTTTTCTTTTCTTCTATTTTTATACCTCACTGAAGACTTCAACGGGCACTGGCTGTGGCTCATTGAACTTGTTTGTGTGCTCGAGTGGTTTTATCGCACACGAATTCTTTTTTTTTTTTGGTTTAGCTGGATGTACATATCTATATTTTTTGCTTCCTTTCGATCAATTCCTTGATCTCACAGACAATGGTTCGACCACACTATGACGCCCTCATCGTTGGCACCGGCTTTGGAGGAATCTATCAGCTGTATTCGCTGAGAAGGCTCGGTCTTTCAATCAAAGCGATCGACAAAGCCAGCGATGTGGGAGGAACATGGTACTGGAACAGGTACCCTGGTGCTATGAGCGACACCGAAAGCTACATTTACCGGTTTTCGTGGGATAAGGAAGATCTTCAGACTTATCCTTGGTCTCGGCATTATCTAAAGCAGCCCGAGGTCCTCAAATATCTCGAACATGTAGTTAAACGGCACGATTTAAGGAAACACATGCAGTTTAATACAGAGCTGACGATGGCAACATGGGACGACCAAAAATCACTGTGGAAGGTTGAAATGACGGTCGATGGTGATAGGAGCGAGACTCTTTATGTCCGATACCTAATCACAGGGCTCGGTCTGCTGTCTAAGCAGAACTACCCAGACATCCCTGGTTTCTCAAATTTCAAAGGGGACATCTGTCATACAGGCTCATGGAACCACGACTTGAATCTTGAAAATAAGAATGTTGGCGTTATCGGCAACGGCTCGACTGGTGTGCAGGTAATCACAGAAATTGCAGGCAAGGTTAAAAGCTTGGTCTCCTTCCAACGCACGCCTCAATATAGCGTGCCTAGTGGCGACGGTCCGATTCCAGATGGATATAGGGAAGATATCAATAAACGCTACGATCAGATTATGCACCAAGTGAGGAATTCCGGGGTAGGTTTCGGATTCGAGGAATCCACGCGTCCCTATGAATCTGTCTCTCCAGAGGAGAGGGAAGAGATATTTGAGCAGCTTTGGAAAAAAGGGAATGGTTTCCGGTTTATGTTCGGCGGTTTCAGCGATGTTGCCACAAACCCTATAGCAAACGAAGCAGCCTGCAGCTTTGTTCGCAAGAAAATTGCCCAGATCGTCAAGGACCCAGAGAAAGCACGGAAACTTCAACCTCACGATTATTATGCTCGACGACCCCTATGTGATGGCGGTTATTATAAACAGTTCAACCGGGACAATGTATCCATTGTCAGCCTAAAGGAAACCCCTATCACGAAAATAACTGAGAACGGTGTTTTGACAAGTGATGGAACGGAGCACAAACTCGATGTTATCATTTTTGCGACAGGATTCGACGCCATTGACGGCAGCTATAATCGCATACGTTTCCGAGGCAGGGGAGGAATCACTTTAAAGGATCACTGGGTTAATGGACCTACAGCTTATCTAGGAGTTTCCGTCCCACACTTTCCAAATCTGCTCATGATCACTGGACCCCAGGGTCCTTTCAGCAACGTGCCACCCGCCATTGAGGCACATGTTGTATTTATCACGCGAATAATAGAGCGGGCGTATAAAGATACGCTTAGAGGCGGCACAGGGATCATTGAGGCACATCCCCAGGCTGAGAAGGATTGGAATGATATGTGCGAGCAGACCGCGGAGGGGAGTTTGTTCAAGGAGACTTCGTCTTGGATATTTGGCGCCAATGTCCCGGGTAAGAAATATGCTCTTAGATTTTACTTTGGTGGTTTGAGGTTGTTCTACGGGGAGTTGGACAATGTGATACGGAATGGATTTAAGGGATTCATGCCTTTGGAATCGGAGAGCCAAACTATGGTATCGAAATTATGAATGTGATGATCAATGAATTTAAGCCATCTCTTTTTTTACGCATACTTTATCCTTTCCTACGGTCCTTTCAGGCTACAAGTAGAGATAGTAAGTATGCCACTGTAAGTTTTTCTAATATTGGCCGGAGAGACAAGTATTTCCAATCTAAATGGATAGGGGGTACAATTAGTGTAAATTGGGGGGTATAAAATAAGACGGGGAAGAGGGTACAAAAACAGAGTGACGCGGGGTGGTAAACAGGCGTGAAGCATTAAAGATTTTCATGAGGACATTGTGGTGCTCTTTATACGTAAGGTCGTCAGTTTCCTCTCTCAACTAGAGCTGGTCGTCGCTTTATATTGTATCTGATGTGATCGGAGCTGTGCAACACCATGTTGAGCCTGGGGGAGGGACGGAATTAATGAAAGAGGTGAGAAGGGAATACAGATGGGAGAGATTAGGAAATATCGAGTCGCGGATAGTTGAAGCTCTTAGTTAAGCCCCATCAATACAACGATGCTAATCATTAGTGCCGCTGTCATTATCCAAGACGGTGGCGCAACCGAGTTGGCGCTTCCGGGATTCAAGATTGGGGCAGTGGTATTCGAAGGGCCACCAAAACCCGTGCTTGGCTGGGAGCCGCCGGTGGTTGGGGCAGGCCCGTCTGTAGGGGCTGGTGGGACCACACCAGATTCCGAGCCAGTGTCCTGGGAAGTGGGAGGGGTGTGGGTGCCGGGATTTGTGGAAGTTACGAATGTGGAGGAGGAAGGGGAATCAGAGGGAATGTTATGTGTTCCCGTCGATGATGCCCCTGACGGTTCTTCAGATGATTGAGACGTCAAACCAGCACTTTCAGAAGGCGTGGTTGGGGTAGAAGGGGTAGAAGTAGGGGAGGTTGGGGAGGTGCTAGATATGGTAGGGAAGTCGGCAGTAGGAGAGTTTGAAGTGGGAGAGTTTGAAGTGGGAGAAGTCGAAGTAGGGGGAGTGGAAGAAGGGGTAGGGACTGTGAATGAAGTCTCAGTCTCTTCTGCGGATGAAGATGAGGTGGGCAGTTGAGTAGTCGTAGGTTCAGTACTCGGTGGCTCTTCAGTTTCCGTTGATGATGACTCACCTTCGGTACTAGACGATGTCGTTGTAGTTGGAATTGAGGAAGTCGTGGGCTGGTCTGTAGTGCTGGTCGTTTTACCAGGCTCAGGCGTCGATGATGAGCCCGGTCCCTTGTCATCGCACAAAACTAAACCCTGGTTGATTTCTGATGGTAGGTTGGGATCCTGACCGGGAGGGATTTTTCTCGCAATACACCGTTTACATACCGCCACCCCTTCGAGGAAAGCAGATCCTGCTTCACAAAGCGCTAAATTTTCAAGTTCGTCCCAAAACTCCCCCATACTGTTGTAGCACTCGTCGTAACACGGGGACGGCAAGCTACTATCTTGTCTTCCAAAGAGCCTATACCGAGAGTGGCCGTTGCCGTTGTCCGTGGTCGAATTGGGGTATACAAATATATCAAAATCGAGTCCAAATTTACGAGGATCAAGAACGGGATAGCCTGGAGAAATTATGATTTTCCCAATCTCATCTGACGTGATTGGTTCACCCCAGTGTTGAGGCGGTTGACGTGGCGGTTTGTCAATACACTCATCGGGAGAACAGACAAAACCAGGTGCTGGAAAGAGCTCAATGTTACAGTCACCGTCCTCGGGTTGACGATTCGGCTTACAGAGCTTGTCTGGTGGACAGCCCCATAAATAATTATCGGGCAGGGCACTTTGAGGCCTGTAGGTTGGGTTTGCGGTTCGAGTCGGACAGGGTATAAACTCGCTAATGCTTGTGACGGTCTCAGTACCCGTTTTCGTCACGGTTGTTGGCTCCCCGGGCAACGTCACAGTTGTTGCAGGAACGGTGCTAATTACAGTAGACACATATGTTGTAGTTATTGTTGTGGTTATGACCGAAGTGATTACCGAAGTAACCGTGTCAGAAACAGTGGTCGTTTCATAAACAGGTACGGTTGTCACTACTGTTGTTGTTAACGTTGTGGTTACAGGAACTGTAGTCCAGTCGATGATGGTGGTGGGATCGAGGATGGTGGTGGGATCTAGAATGGTGGTGGGATCTAGAATAGTAGTGGGATCTAGAATAGTAGTAGGATCCAAAATAGTAGTCGGGTTGAGGACAGTGGTTGGCTGGATAACGGTCACTGTCGTTGGATTTGTGACGATCTGTGTGATATTTTCGGTGACGGTTTCAGTGACAGTGTCGGTGACGGTAACAGTCTCTTTACCACCATCACCGCAGCAGCAGCAGCAGTGGCAATGGCAGAAAGTATTCGTACCGGCTTCCACGGTATCGTCGCCACCGTGTCGTCGTTGATTCCCCGAATAGTCCCCGCCGCCGCAGGAATTGCACGAACCACAAAAGGTATTCGCACTTCCTTCTTTACTATCGTCATTAATGTCGCGCTGTTTATTATGTGGATAACCTCCATCACCGCAGCACTTGCCGCAATGGCCGATAGTATTTGCACCGACTTCTGATGTTTCATTAGTGGCATCGTCTCGTCGCTCATTCGCGCCGTAACCGCCCCCGTGAGAGCCGCAGCATCCACAACACGGGGTGGAAGGAGTTTGACCGTGAGATGGCTCATCTTTGTCCTATTAGGGGTATGTTAGTATGGAGGGCACATGGTAAGATGGCACAAGGCAACCTACTGGGCAAAACGGGGGATACACTGTCACCACCGCCGTGATTTCGGCCACGACACTATCCCCCCCGTCTGACGCATACGATGCCCACACTGTCTCAGTTGTTGTAGCGGGCACAACAGACTCGGTAGGGCATGTGGGTTCTACGGTCACTGTTCTGGTGATAGGAGCAGGGCAGGCGCTCGTACCCTGAGGCGCACGAGTTTGAGACTCATTGATATCCGGTTCGGTTTGGTACCCGTAAGATTGAGCATGGGCCTGAAGAGCCGTTCCAGCTCCCCAAAGGAAGAGCGACACCGAAAACCTCATGATGAGGGCAGGTGGGCAAAATTGCCTCTCGTTTGTCCAGTATCAGCTCACGAGAAAGGATATCAGTTCTCACTGAGGCGGACGCTCAAGGATGGTGGTGAGAAAAAGGGGAGGAAAAGGGAAGTTGAACGAAGAAGGGAGGAAGCGAAAGCAGCTCAAAACAAATAATGGGCTTGAGGCGAAGCTAAGAGGACCGAGATTGTGCAAGGAAGGCATGCATGCACAGCGATCTTTAGAGTTGTCAAGTGCCTGAGCGAAGATATCGGAGATGACCCTTGTCGCTGTTGAAATGAGAGCAATGCTACGGCTCCTGTGAGGGGTAAGCCGAGAGCACAAAAGAAAATCCAAGAGGATGAATATTATTATAACTCTGTGAAGAGAAGGAGAAAGTGAAGGAACCTCGTTGAGGCTCGAGAAGGCTTCCAATCACGTCCCCACTGAATGCGACGTCACGATCAGCTTGTTGTGAAGAGAAAGAAATATTTATTCACCAAAGGGGGTTAGCTGCACCCGAGGTGGCTTGTCCCGCACCTGCCCTTGACAACTGTGGAAGGGATTTATTTTTATTTTCTTTTTGTTTGTTGTGCTCGGGTGTTTGCTGATGCCTTGTTGAAGGAGCCGGCATCACCCAAGGCTGGCCACAGCTGCACTCACAAGCTGTGCTGGTTATCCCTCATCCCCTGCCATCGGCCAGAAATTATTCCATCGCTTGAAGCTGGAGACAGCGGTGGCAGCCCCTCTCTTGGATGTATGTAGATATGAAATCTTGGGATCATGGATTCAAGAAACCCTGCGTTCAGAAAGTCCCCAGCCAGCAGAGGAGTTAGGAAAAAGAAAAGAAGATGGTGGGACAGCGCACACCAGACCGGTGCGAACCGGACTAAGAATCGTATACAAGATCCCTGTCAGCTCAATGCGAGAATCCCACAAGCGGAGAAGCTGATCTGCATGATTGGGCTGAGATGCAACGATTGTTGCGTTGGAAGTCTTGGTCTCCTGTTGGGAGCCGAAGAAGGAAAGCCATCAAAGCCTCAAGGCTCCCCTATAAGCGAGCTACATATTTCATTATTCTCTTGAACCGGACGAGTTCAGATCTTGCGATGAATGCAGCATTTCACGCTTGGTTGCGGACGACGATCATATAGTTATAAACACGGTACAGCACCAGTTAGAGAAAAGGATTACATTGAGTGTATTGACTGGATAATTTGGTGAAAGTGAGACACAATATCAAGATGTATTCATGGTTGCTGCAGCATTCAGAGATCCATGCAAAGACCCTTGAAGGTTGGTCTGGTAAGTAGCTTGGACGGGGGAGCTCGCCCTCCTCCGAAGAACATGTATCATCCGAGAACAGAAGAACAAGGGAGCGGGAGAAGTAAAAGAAGACGGTGATGCCGACAGTTGTGATGGATATTGAAGATGTTGGTGATGGTGATGTTGAACGAAAAAAACGTCGCTGTCATGTGGACAGGCTGAGGTAAGCCAAGAGCCGCATCGAACATCGACGGGATGAAAATACGAAAACCTCCAAGTCAGTCTGTTGCTGTGACGTTCTGATACGAGCAAGACTCTTTCTCTCTTCTCTCGGTCTCAGAGTTACAGTCGTCTTCTTCGTTCCCGAGGCGACGATATTGCTGGATGGGGTCGTATTGAGGCTGAGAGAGCTCAGCTTTCAACCAACCCCCGCCCTCTCGACATGTGGCAGCGCTTCCCTCGTACAAAGTTCGGCTGGGTGGTTGCAAATTCACCGGTTCCTCTCGACAAACGGCTTCGAGATGGCTTGGGAAAGTTTGTCCCAGCCACTATTTCCGCTTTTCGCTTCCAGAGACTGGTATGATTGGGAAAACTCGGTGTCAAAGTCACCATCCCAGCATCATGGCACAGCAAAAAGCAAATCTGGGCTCGGTCCTTCGAGCTATAACGCATCTCATTGGACAATATAAATAACAGTGATGGAGGAATTCCAAATATTCCACCATCCCTCAAACGGGTCCCTCGCACTTTACATCGACATTTGGACAGGCAAGAAGGGAACATAATAATACTTAGTCAAACCCGGTCGCGTCTGTTTCATTCTCAAACTAAGGCGATGTGCCGTTGCGAACGGAAGTGCGAATGAAGAATATGTTTATCTCATCCGGCCAACCTGAATTTGCGGGCACCACCTCACACGGCCAGTATCAATGTCAGTCAGCCTCGTATTCCTCCACCTTAGATCTTGTCAGGGTATCCAGCCATTGCTTGCCGAAGCTGATCCTCGAGGCTCTGCTCGTCCTCACCCCCAATAATATTATCCATATTATCAAGTCTCCCAGGTGAAAAGGGGAAATGTAACAGTGACAAGTCATCCTGGCCTTCCCCAAGGATCGCGTCGATGACTTGCATGTCGCCGTTCTCTGTTGGGGACCTTCTCCGGGCTTCACGTGACTCTTCAGCAACTTCACCATGAGGTATCACCAAACGGCCTGGACAGCTGGAGCCTTTTCTCGTTGGAGTGCTTCGGTGCAGATTCGACCAAATCTGTGTTGGTAGAAACATAGGGGCAGCAGACTGCAGCATGCGAAACGTGTTTCTTGCTGTCCCGCGTTATCCGCCAGTTTGTTTCCCCAGCCCATCTTCATCGCATCTGTGTTGATGTGCTTCATCGAACGGGCACCAGTTGGTGAGCTTCTTGAATGGTTGTGGAGACGCGGTTACAAGCCTGCAAAAGAGGTTTGAATGGTCTTGTTGCGCCCCAACAACGGAGGTAGATGAGTCAATTGGCTTATACATATGCAATTGCCCATGATACATCCCACAGCTGAACATCAACTTGCCGCTCGCATGCAATGGGACTTCGGGTGTGGACATGGCCCCCCTGGTACATACCCTGCTCTGTTTCTTTCACCCACAACCGATCCTCTCTTGGAACCCTGCACGACGTGCATAATTAGTGCGGCGGGGCTCGGCCTCGATATCCTCTTGACGTGAGCCAACAAAGAAAAAAAAAAAAGACAGAGCAAGAGAGAGAAAGCCACCATGAAGAATAGCTGGGAGGAAAGTCGAGGAAACAAAACTTAGTCAGCTCCTAGAACGCCCTTTGTTGGAGGACAATAATAATATCGAAGCGTAGTTGCAAAACTCGCCCGCCCTCATTCCCATATGATGCCTTAATCTTGTGCTCAAAGGGCCTGCAGGATTCAGCTTCCAACACGGTTTCTTCCAGGAAGAGATGCCTATTGCTGGGCATTTCCTCTGATGCTTGCTTGGATAACAGGTCTCCCTCTCATTCGACCTCTTTTCTCTCCCTCTTTGAGCATAATACCTACACATTAAGTGTTCGTGCATACTTCTGGAATATCTATTACGTCCTGCCAGCTGATGCCCTCCCTTCGCAAATCACGCCAGTATCTCCCCAACTGTAACTTTCGAAACTTGGCCCTAGCAGTGAATAGCACTTAGCCATAGGTAGTTGCCAAGCTTCATCTATTATCTTCGACGTGAACGCTGAATGTCGTTTCTAGTCTCTGCCATCTGTTTCCTCTGCGACATTAAGAGTCGCTGTTGAAACCCTGCTTACCGCTGCTGATCCTTTCTTACCTGCCAGTATCTCCACCTCGCCGTATTCCTTGCGAGGCCGATTATCCCCCAGAGCATTCCATTTTACGCCGCCTCAACCACCTCGACCTATCGATCTCTTAAGCAACCACTTGTTCAAAGGAAGAGAGTGTACATCTGTGTCAATAGGCACATAGCACACGATTTTTTCCGGGTGATGATCTTGCTAGAACATCGACCTTAGTTTTCCCCTCTCGACTTGAACCGACGTGACTCCTCTCACCTGTGAATAAATGCGCAAGGAATGACTTTGGCCATCGGGAACTTTTAGCTGCCTGACCGTGTTACGCTCTAGTACCGCGTCGCTGAACAGCCGTTTATAGTCACCGGTTTCCTCGAAATTGCTTCGCCACTCAAGTCACCGAATCCTCATTTCCAACAGACAATGTCAAAAGTAACGACCATGGGGTTCCAGTTCAGGGCTATCGCCCTATACATTCTTGTCTGCCTTACTTCTATTACGGTCGCGCAGGGAACTAGAGATCAAGCCAACATAACTATATGTAATTGGCGTCAACTTAGGGGTATTTTCTTCGCACCTTTAGCCCTTTGCGGCCTTCCAGACCTGCCGCTGCCATGGCTGACAACTTGTTTTTTTCGTTTTATAGCCAATGTGATTCGCGATACTGCATACCTTGACGGGGGAAACGTATTCTGGCTGCGGTATGTATTTTCCTTTATCTCAGTCGCATTTAGTCTTCGAGGTACATATTTGTATTGACCTTAACTTTTCACTTTATATACAGACAATATACAAACGGTGACAAAGATTCGCGACCGGAGCGTGAGATTCCCCACATCTAACCTCCTCCTCACTTTCGTGCTAATTATTCGGGCGTCAGCGAGCCTTGATGGTACTGTCTATACTCTATCATTCAATTCCTCTTTCAACACGGAAACAGCAAACTACACCTCTCTATTCGGTCGTATTGAGAGAGGTGGCGGTAACATGGCGCCAAAATACCTTGATGGCGTCATGTTCGCAAACAACGAGGTGCTCTATACCTACGGGTATGTCAGGATATTACTCTCCTTCGAACAGTGTCTGCTTCCTCATTACTGACACTCTTCCTATGGGTAGTGGGCTTGTTGGCGACAGAGTCCTCACACAATCCCCTCCAGGGAACTCGATTTGGGGCTATGAAGCGTATCAGTACGGCCCTCCAAAGCCGCAGTGGAAACCAGGCCCAAGAAGCACAACCACAGGTGACGAAATCACCCGGTATATTACCCATGGTGCAGGCGTTTCTGCCCCCAGCGAAAACCTAGGGTTTTATTTCAGCGGAATGCATGGGAAGAATTTCGGCGAAATAAAGAACTCCAAAAGGTACCAGGCGAATGAAACCAACAACCATCTAATCACCGTAGATTTGTCTGAATGGAGGCAGCCCAAGTTCTCAAATCATAGTATTGAGGGTGCCACTGGAAGAGCGAGTGGCGAATTGGTTTGGCTCCCTGTTTCTGAGTCAGGTATGCTTGTTGCTATCGGCGGTGTGACGAACCCGGAGGCGATCTATCTTGGAGAAAACTCGACAGACTTGTGGGATGAGAATGTACGATTTCCATCCCCCCTCCCCCAATAACAGTGCTTTCTAACGAGAATGTGCAGAGAAAAAAAGATCCTGGGTATATGGAATCCGTTGCCATATATGATGTTGCTGGAGGAAATTGGTTAGTATACAAAAGTATTGGTGTCAAAAACCAGTTCTAACCGGTATAGGTACACACAAAACACCACTGGAACTCCTCCCCCGCCACTTGCTGAATTTTGCTCTGTTGTTGCAATAGCAGAAGATAAAAGCTCTTACAATATTTATATATATGGAGGGTATGATGGAATAAACAGCAGCAAACCCCCATCCGACGCTGTTTACGTGCTCTCGATTCCATCTTTTAAATGGATTAAGGTCTACGATGGGGAACATACACATGGGCGACATGGACACAAGTGTGTGAAACCGTATCCCGACCAGATGATGGTGCTTGGTGGACAGTATTCGTCTCCAGTCGTTTGCCTCGAGGGCGGTGTAATTCAAGTGTTCAACCTGAACAAGCTAGAGTTCCAGAACACTTATGATCCCGAAAAGTGGGAGGAATATCGTGTTCCAGAAGTGATTAGCAAGGAGATCGGTGGCAAGTAAGGCAACCTGCATCAGTTCATCTATAGTTGTTCTTGACTGACTGCTATTATAGTGAAAAGGGTGGCGCTACGAGTAAAAAACCGAAGGAATGGGCAGATGATGATCTCGGCGATCTCTTCGGTAACGAATACAAAAAGCCGATCAAAACGTGGTATCCTTACGAGCCTGCCGAGTCAACGTCTGCGCCAGGCTCCCCAGATGACGGAAACAGCGATGAACCTCGTCCCGCTGGTGGTTTTCCCAAATGGGCCGGGGCAGTTCTTGGTGTGGTCCTTGGGCTAGCGATTATCACAGGGTTGGCAGTAATCTGGCTTATCCTCCGGCGCCGCCGCGACAAAAACAATCCCCGACAAAGCTTTGGAGTTCCTCACGACAACGAACACCGCATCATCAAGTGGGTGAGAGGAATATCTACGTACGGGGAAGGTATGACTGTGGCGTCGACAAAACTTGGAATTGACGAAAAAGCTACGCCTGGTGGGATGTACTCAGAGTCAGGGATTGGCTCTGTGTCCTCTCCGCAGACGACTGTCAGGCATTCCGACATACCTACTCGGGAGGCGGGTGGCACGGCCATTCACGAAATGCAAGGTATGATATGCCCATAGATTGCAGCAATAAGCATATAACTAACGTTAATATTCTCTCAGCCGGACCTGTGACGGGGATAATCGAATTGGCTACCCCCTTTAACGAACCGCGCGCCGCAACTGGACACCCGAGTGATGCTCCAGATCATCTCAGTCCAGTGTCTCCTGCGGTCTCGCCAACACCCGACAACCAAGATAGAATTGATGAAATCCAGTCAGCCACTACATCGCATACCCGGCAGCGTTCCTCCATATCGAGTACTACTGGGTACCCGATGTCGATTGACCATACAATGGTTGGAGATAATGCGGACGCACGGATATCCCACCTATCCCACCACCGCGTATCTGGCTTCAAGGAGGACTTCTCTAGCGAAGGTCCATCAGGTCGGGATGACACCGACCCTAGTTCGAAGGATCCCCCGACTAAATGAGTATGGGCCATGCGAAAGTCAAGCTTGTGATATAACACTTGATGGCGGCCACACTATTCTATTGTATCTACCTACCTTGCACATGTTTACGACAGTTCCCCATGATATCATCCCTAACACCCAATGGTTCGCTTGTATTTTCACACCTTTTTACGCATTGTTCATGATTTCATGATTTTCATTTACCCTTGATCAGGATCACCCATCGGTATCTTCAAGGCGTTTGTGTACTTTTCTTATATCCTTCTCTTATTTAATGCCATCTACCAAGGAGTTCAGTTCATCCAAGGCAAACCATCCGTCCCTATATACATACATACACACATACTCCGTATATATATCTGTCTATCCTAAATTTAGGCACGTGATCACAGCTGGTTTAACGCACGGGCTTTTCGCTCTTCCCCAGATCCTCGGCTCTTACCGCTTTGGGATTTGTCCATAAATCGACGACGTCGAAATGAAATAATTAATTAGTTATTAACATCAACTTCATCTTCATCTTCAACTGAACATCACCACCAACAGAGCAGACCCTACCTAAAGAATACTCTAACAGAGAGCAGAGACCATAGTCAGTCAGTCTCCTGCTGCCGTCTTTCGTTAACTCCGCCCGGGTCGCTTCCGTTCACTCAAGGTTCTGTCTCGTTTAAGAACCGCTGCTCCCCCTCGACCCACCTCGGCGTATCCGCTCTGTTTATTATCATGCGGCTGTTCTGGTCCTCTTTCTTCTTGTAACCAGCTTCCATACTCTCGTTCATTCAGTGCAACAAACACGTTCTGTCTATAGCCATGAACCAACCAAGTATCGAACCTCTGTGCCCCATCCTCGATAGCCCCGTTGCTCCAGCCCCAGATGCTGATGCTATCTACTCTCCTCTACAATGGGAAACCCTGCTGGCGATTGCTGATACCGTGATCCCGTCAATTGCACCCTCTATCTCCGCTGACCTGTCGTGTCAAAAAGCGATTGACCAGCCACAGTTTGACAGCATCACAAATTCCCTTCGGGCTTCAATTACCCAGAACGATTCTAATGCTAGTGATCTAGCTCTGAGCTACCTCACAGAAAGCGCAAGTTCCGTACCAGGCTTCAAGGAAAGTCTTTGTCGCACATTGGGCACATATGTTCATACAGAAGGACGTCGCGGCATTGGACTGATTCTGAATGCGTTGAACAACCGTGCTCTGTCTCTTATTCTCACTGGCTATGCTGCTCCATTCCAATCACATCCTTATCATGTACGGGAAACTATATTCAGGGGCTGGCAAACATCCCGCCTAGCTCCCATGAGAAGTATCCACCGCGCATTTTTGGGCCTCTCACGGAAGGCGTGGGTTGCGGCTTCTCCAACGCTACCAAAGCTCCTCGGGTTCCCAAGGGTACCAGTTCATGGGGCTCCGGCAGAAGGATTTCCCTTTTCTTTCCTCCAGTTTCCCCCAAGCGACTGCACCGAGACCATCGAGGCAGATGTTGTGGTTGTGGGCAGCGGCTGTGGAGCCGGTGTGACTGCTAAGAATTTGGCCGAAGCCGGCTATAAGGTCATCGTTGTTGAAAAATCCTACTTTTTCCCGCAAACCCACTTCCCCATGGCTGCAAGTGATGGCACAGTTCATCTCTTTGAAAATGGTGGCAGTGAGGTCTCAGACGATGGCTCCATTGCTGTGCTTTCGGGCTCGGCCTGGGGCGGCGGTGGTACTGTTAACTGGTCTGCTTCACTGCAGACTCAATCTTTCGTCCGCCAGGAATGGGCCGAGGCCGGTTTGCCATTCTTTACCTCCAACGCATTCCAGGAGTCCCTTGATCGGGTTTGTGATCGCATGGGGGTATCTACGAATCAAATTGAACATAACTATTCCAACAAAGCCCTTCTGGATGGTGCCCGAAAATTAGGGTTCGCTGCCAAAACTGTACCCCAGAATACAGGGAATCAAAAGCATGACTGTGGATATTGTGCTTTCGGCTGCGCATCAGGGCGCAAGCAGGGACCCGCTGCCTCAACTCTGGTGGACGCTGCAAAGGCTGGTGCTATATTCATCGAAGGGTTTAGAGCCAAAAAGATTTTGTTTGAAAAGGGAACTATTGACGGCAACCTTGTTGCCTCTGGAGTTCGGGGCACCTGGCGCTCCAGGGATGTCAATCGGACCACAGCCGGCGAACCAACAGTTACAAGGAAGATTATAATTAGAGCAAAGAAAGTTGTTGCCGCATGCGGAACTTTGCAAACTCCTCTCTTGCTATTGCGAAGTGGCCTACGCAACCCGGAAATCGGACGTAATCTCTATCTACATCCAGTTATTTTAACGTCTGCTATATTTGACGATGATGTTCGACCGTGGGAAGGCAGCATCCTAACCGCAGTTGTCAATGAATGGGAAAACTTGGATGGAAAAGGCCATGGTGCGAAAATCGAAATTCCCGCTATGCTCCCTGCTTTCTCCCTGCCATTAATCCGTAGTGTGAACGGTCTTGATTACAAACTCTTTGCCACTAAACTTCGAAACATGGTCTCCTTTATTAGCCTGACTCGTGAAAAGTATCCTGGCAGGGTGTACCCCGACCCGGTCGATGGGAGGTGCAGAATTGATTATACCCCTTCTGCGTTTGATCGAAACCATACCCGAGAAGGGATTATCGGTGCAGCTAAAATCGCATATATCTGCGGCGCAAAGGAAATCCGTGCGACTTCTCATGCTATCCCTACGTTTACCCGAGCGGAAAATGCCACACCAGAAGAAGGGATCAACAATGCAGAGTTCCAGGCTTGGATCAACAAAGTGCGACAGGGCCCCCCTCTTTCGCCTGGGCAGAGCTCCTTTTCTAGCGCCCATCAAATGGGAACTTGCCGTATGGGCACTTCGGCTAAGACCAGCGTCGTTGACCCGACTGGTATGGTATGGGGAACCAAGGGCCTCTATATTACTGATGCCTCCGTTTTCCCCAGTGCCAGCGGGGTTAACCCTATGATAACGAACATGGCAATTTCAGACTGGACTAGCAGGAAGCTTGCTGAGACGATGATGCGAGAACAAAATGTTGATAAGCCACGACTGTAGAAACGTCGACATCTTGCATTAACACCACTTTCCTATACCTTTTCAATTCCACCTTGTAACTCGCATATTGTCCTACTACGAACCCTATGGCGAACGATATCTTGAGCAAAGATTTTCTTTTAGAATGGCTTTGTTTTGCTTTATCTTGTGCTTCCCTCCTCCAGTACCATGTAAATATCGCTATATCAAACCTGTAGGATATTATTACCTTGATTAGGCTACCACGGCTTTGTTTACAACGCCGTTCACCCACCATTTGTTTCCTCTTAGTGGCCAACCGAAACAACCGCCCAAGTAAATCAACAAGAGTGCCGCCAAGTATCTGGGGTTAGACTCATCAGGGACCCCTCCTAAAAACTATTAGAGACCATTGGGAACCGAGTATGCAAAAGAGCCCAGTTAATTGGGGTTGCTCAATCTAGGAAAACTGAGTGAGGGACAAGTCTAGTCGTCAGCTAACCCGACACTTGACGGTAATAAGAGGGCACAAGCTGGCAGCACCAAAGCTAGGTAGGTATGCAGGGCAGAGTCAAAAAAGGACCGAGGCAAGCCTTCAGCCGGTTTGAAGCACATCTGTGTATAGCCAGAGTGACAGAAGGGGGCGTGTTGGGACATTTTCAATTCTTTAGCCTATTGGATGCAACATGAACCAGAGAGCAAAAGAGGTAATGCGAGATGGACTTTGAATATTAAAGCTTTATTTCTGGCTGCAGGCGCTGCTGTTTGCGGCGTTCAACGCGCACATAATACACTGAGAAGCATAAGGAGCCAATGTACATGGATAAGCAATAAGCATTGTGTGTATGTTCTGGCGGTTGAAAAGGGGTGGGAAGTAGGAATGGGAAAAAATGGCTAACGGGACTAATCATAACGAGAGACAAGCCGAGCAGCACCGCCAACCGTATCATCATTTGTCATTTAATGAGAAGGGTTTCTTTTTTCAAAAATTCTGAAAATCAAGGGGTGGCAGGGATGCTCTCAAGAACATCCAGCCTTGATAATAATAAAGTATTAGGGGGACTGAGGAGGGTACAAAATACAGATCCGGGAGAGCTGTGGCGGAATCAAAGAATGCCAAGAAGAAAGGAGCAATTACCGAATCCCTAGGACTGACAAAAAGCATGGGAGTCATTAAAAAGTTGTAGTGAGGTAATGAATGCAAGACCGATTTGCATCCAGATAGAAATACAAGAAAGAGTAATTTCATTTTTGGCGTATACTCCCGTTTAGACGATGACCTATACCTTTCAAGTTCTCGTTCTGGGGAGAAAATGAATTGGTAGTTTTGCGAACACTTCGCTGCAGGAGGTTGCGAGTGGACGGCTCTTCGTCTTCCTTGGGGATAGCCACAGAAGCGGGAGCGCCTGCGCCACCATCGTAGTCTGCTATCGCGACTGGGCCATGGACATGAGGAGTCAGGTCGGTCTTGGACTTGTCTTGATCCATCAATCTCTGAGCGGCTTGTCTTGATCTCTCATATCGACCACTCACATCACCTCCCTCCCAGCGAGTGTTTAGCAAACCATCCCAGAAGGTAAAGAAGGGCTGGGAAAAATTCGTTTTGATGCCCCAACTCTGGTGGTGGATGTCGTGGTACGAGGCGTTATTAGAGGTTATACGTTGCAGAGGGTCAAAGGGAAACGCGTAGCCGCAGTGATCGTCGATCGTCTTGATGGTAGATCCAGTAAAGAACCACATTCCTTGGCGAGTGGTCATGCCAGTGACAATGAACGCCAGGCCGGTTCCTGCGGTGTCCAGTAGGAACCCTTCAAACGGATGGTTATACAGCGCTCCAAAAGCATATGGAACATATAATCGATGGTGGCGGGAATGGAAGGTAGCTGCAGGTTTTAGGGAGTTATTCGTTAGCGGACCGCAAATGGTGACTCGGTAAAGTAATTGTATAAACTTACTGTATAGCCACTTGTTTATATGCATCGCACGGTGGAGGAAATATTGCCAAGTGTCGACAAAAAAGATCGCAAATAGGAATTGGAAGGCGGGAATGAGGTACCAATAGAGCGCGCTCGCAACCTGAAGCTCCCAACGGGCAAAGGCGGGGACGGTAGCCACTGCACCAGATTCAGACACAACCTGAGTCGACAAGGGATAATGACCGCCAGAAAGCACAGCACCTAGGGTTGGGTAGGATGAGAGACTGGCAGCCAGGCCGGTAGGGTCGAAACCGAGCACGGATAGTAGGTTCGGGATAAACCCCTGTAACAATCGGATACGAGTAGCCCAAACTGCAATGTCGTATTCCTCCCTTCCAACGTATTCATCCCCGTCGAAGTATGCAAGTGTCGCGCCGGCCAGCGTTTGGATGATGTGTTGTATTACAACATCTTTGACGACCTCCCACCTGGTGACATGATTACGCTTGAGAACCTCTGCGGGAGTATGAAGTCTGTATTGACTGAAGTAATCGTTCACGTCGAGCCAATGGAAGAACATAGAGACAACCCAATATGCGATGACGGGACAAGCGAGGACGAGCAGATTGTCTGGAATAAAGGATAGAAGAGGCTCACGTGGAGTGAGTGTGTAGGAAGGTAAGGGCGGAAGATCCGGGGTGGCCGGGTGGAAAGCCATCTTTGATTAGGAATTGAGATGAGCCCGAGGGAAAATTAGTCGAACACAGTCAAGCACTGGAATTGGGGCAGGTCTCTAGATCCAAATGAACGAGGAGAGCCCGCAGCCCATCAGGCATGGGATGTCTGTGTAGCCTTAGCAGACCGTACACGCTGTGATATCACGCGACGGCCGGGACGATCGGAGCCAGGGGAAAACGGGACGGGCGGGAACAACGAAGTATCTGGATAAGCCGAAAGATGCGTAGGTCGCGCGATATCAAATAAGTAATAATGAATGAAGATGGGTGAGCTTTATAGCTGATCTGAGAGAGCTAAATTGGGGGTTGCTCTGGAACTTGGAAGAAGAAAAAAAAAAATGAAGGAGTGGAAGGGGAAAGCCGACAAGGAGGATCGATGTAGAGACGGTGGGAACGAGAACGAAGCAGCCTCCTCTCAAGGCATTCACAGGTCGAGCCGACGCAGGACAAAGCAGAAGATGAAGCTGCAAAACGATGAAGACGAAGAAGAAAAAAAGATGAAGCTGAAGAACGAAGGCCGAAAAGGGAAGGCCGGATAGCGCTTAGGTAAGCATCACATGATACCGGCAGTGAAGGACAGTAGAAGATACAGACACAAGTGATGATATGTCTGATAAGTATGGAGGGAGGGTATAGGTATAAGGATAAATTGACTGTGATGCGACAGGTAGAGATATAGAATAGATATAGACATAGGTATAGATATACTTATACTGAAGCATGACGGCCTACATACTACATCCTACGTAGCAGTACTATGCACATCCTGCACAGAAGGCCGCTAGCATAGACTGGACAGGATGCTTGGCATCCCCCACCACCACCAAAACTTCCTTTTTACTTTATTCGGCCTTTTTCCCCTCCTTTTTTCTTTTTTTTTTTTTTTCATCTCTTCTTCTTCTTCACGATCCTCCTGAACAGCCGCTATTCCTCTCTCCTTATCTTCCTCGTCTTCAATCAAATCTAAGTCAAAATGATTATCTACAAGGTTCGTCGAAACACCCACCTACCCATCACAATTTATCCACCTGGTTGGTTAAAGTCGCATTTTTACCTCCTGTTGGCCTTTCGTCCTTGATAGCTTTTTATCTGATGTCGAGTTTACTAAAAACAGGATGTTATCTCCGATGATGAGCTCATGTCCGATAGCTACAAGTATAACGAGGCTGCCAACGGCTTCTTGTGGGAAATCAACATCAAGAAATACCCAAAGAAGAATCAAGAATTCGGTTCGTCCCCTTAGCCTGGCCTGATATATGCCTAGCCACTAACATCTTCTTACCTACCTAATAGAACTTGAGGGTGCCAATCCGTCTGCCGAAGGTGGTGACGATATGGGAGGTGAAGATGCTGGTACCGGTGAGATGGTTCATGATATCGAAGAATCTTTTCAACTTAACTGGTTGAAGGATGAGATGAGACCATCCAAGGTCTTTTTCAAGTCTCACCTCAAGAGTCTGTTCGCCCTTCCTTTGGACGCGGTATTTTCCCGAACTAGTACTAATCAATATACGTTCTACAGAGTACCTCCGGGGCGTTAATGACTATCTCAAAGAAGAAGTCAAAGCGGGACGCAAGACCCAAGCCGAACTCGAGGAATTCCAAAAAGGAGCTCCTGATGTTGTTAAGAAAATCATGGGAAACTTCGACAACTATGATATCATGATGGGCGCTTCCATGAACGGCGATGCTATGTAAGTTACTTTTCCACCTAATGTCGGAACCCGGTTGGAAAACAAGAACTAACTGGCTATCCAACAGGCATGTCCTCATTGATTTCCGTGAGGACGGTGTCACTCCATTTGCCACCGTCTGGAAGCACGGTCTTAAGGAGATGAAGGTCTAAAGCATGTTGGTGCGCGAACGGTGCCCGGCCTTTTACCTACCTCCCTTTTACCTCTCTTCGATCTCCATCACCGGACTTTGGGTCATCGTCCTAACCTTACTCCTCCTTCCACCCCAAATATCTCCACATGCCCATTTAGAAATAACTATCTGTCTACGTGATTACGACGTCAAATGCCAAATGGGCCTTTATGGCCTGCGAAACAGAAACAGAAATAACACTACTTTCTGTCTTCTAAATTAAAAGTTCACTTTTCAAACAAGCCTTTCATCCATGCAACTAGAGGCACAGGGGGCAATACTCCGGAGGACCCGTGCTACTTCGTAGAAGCTCTAAATCCCAGTATTAAAATAATACTACCGGCTGTCTAAATTTCATCTAGAGTACTGCTTTTTACCTGCTTCTCACGAGGGTATCCATTCGCCCACAGAATGAGGGTCGTTGTTGGAATATTTTGTAGGAGTGATAGATACCATTCAGTCGCACAAAATGTATAATTCCTTTGGGGATACTCCGAAAATTGAGGGCAAACTCAGGCATATATAATTTCTCCCATCCAGGGTTGTAAAGGAAGGTTGATATTCCAAACATCGTCCTTGGGCCAGGCATTTGATGGTGTCACGTGGTCCAGAAAAATATGGCCAGAACAACGCCAGACAAGTCGGCCAGGTTTCAAGGTCAATATAAGGCAGGTCATCATTCATCACTCATCGTTCAATTCATCATGTCGCATGCTACGGTCGAGGAGGTATTTGACTCGGATCCCGAGGAGATGGATCCGGGCGATTTCGATCCTAGAAATATCATCTCGCCAGTTAATATCCCCTCATCTACCGCACCTCCCAGCCAACCTACACCCGCAGCTCCTCCACCGCGCGCACCAGTCAGTCAAGGTCGCAGTATCCCTCGTAATTATCAATGCATATACCCAGTTTACTTCGACAAGTCTCGAGCCAGAACGGAAGGCAGGAGGGTTAACCGAAACCTCGCAGTTGCAAATCCCCTTGCCAAAGATATTTTAGATGCAGTGCAGGTGATGGGACTGCAGGCTGGATTTGAGCCAGACAAACTACATCCAAAGGACTGGGCGAATCCGGGGAGGGTGCGTGTTTTGCTGAGGTCCGAAGATGGAAAGTTATTAAACCAGAGCGTCAAGAACAGTACGTTGGATACCGAACTTGAGTCTCCCTCCATCCTCTTCAGTTGCTCATATCTCCCCCCTTCATCTTTTAGAGTCGCATCTATATATTTTTGTTGCAGAGTACCTCCGCGCACACCCAACGACCGAGGAGTCCCCATTTCGACTTCGACTACAGGGTCTCCCGATGCCAGAGAAACCGGTCCCTTCACCGAAACCGCCTCGGGGCTGGAAAATAGGTTCTATTCTACCGCTGCACTCGCCCGCGCTTACTGGAGGGGGTGTGTCGGATAACCCATTTAAAGATGCTATGAAGGAAATGCAAGGACAACCAGGATTCCCCAGTATACCTCAAAGCAGTTCAGAGCCGAAAGAACCGAAAAAGAAGAAAGATAAAAAGAAGGGCAAGGCATAGCCCCATTTAGCAAACATGCTCCTACGATCATTAATATTTGACCCATTACTTTTTGGGAAATGTCGAATTTACCAGAACCCCCGCGCTCAGGCACCCACACCTCGATCATTGGGGATTATCGACCATCAACTCATCTGAAATACCGAAGCTATATGTCACGGGGCTGACGAAATGTAGAAACAGGCTCACTGTCCTTTATTTCCACCCCCTAGTTTTCAGTGCAAGGCTAAACAATGACGGAAGCATGGTGTGGGGGGCAGGTGTATGTAGACATACTGTCCAGCCAGAGACCATTACATATGCCGTTGGGTCAGATCCCACCCAAAAAATTGCACGTACTGTTTATCGCAGAACCTTATTGTTCCTTGTTTCATTTATGTAGTCTATCCAGCTACGGAAGTTATGTTTGTATAATATGCAGCTGGATATTTTTATAACACAGCCCGTTGCCAGAGTCGCTTCGCCGACTCCCCAAGGTATCTCTCTCGCTGGAGACAGTAGATCACCCATTGGCCCTTCCTAGGGACAAATGCATCATCTGCTAATTGGTTGTTAGATTGAGGTGCTATAAACGGCCCGTTGGGTGTTTACTACCTTTTAAGATTCGAGCATCTTAAGCACGCCCCTGACAGCGTCTAGTTCTTCGCTGACCTTGCTCAAGTCTCTTTGCTGTTGCTGGATACGCTCCTTCACGGTCTTGCCCGTTTTCTCTTTATCACGAGCGTTTTGGGACTCTCTATCACTTGTTTTGAGCCTTTCAATGGCTGCCGCTTTCTTGTGGAGCTCCTCCAAGTCGGCTTTTCGTTTGTCCTCTTCTCCCATCAGGTTCTCGAGCCGCAGTCGTTTATCCTCTAGTTCGGAGAAGATTTCCTGGGAAAGACTTTTATTTTCTTGGAGGGTCATCTTGCAATGGCTCGTGCCTGGTGAACTAGGGAGCAGAGATAAGTATGTGTCAAGCAGTAGGAGGAAAGTGCGTGGGTATTACAAGTAGAAAACACGAAACAATATCGCCGGCCTGTTCCAATACCACTCTTCGGGCTGTATATTGGCGTTGAACAATGTATATTCGCGGTGTATGAAATGCTATGGCGGGGGGTGTATTTATACCCCTCGTCCTGACCATTATCCTGGTGGGAAGAGGAGATGGAGATTAGGTACATGAGCCAGGATATCCCGCAGCCTTGTACATGAACAAGGAAGCTAGGAGGTGTGTTGTTGGTTGCAGGTCATATTGCCACTCAATCGTATGCAGCCTCCCTGCTTAATGCACGTCAGATCAGAATCACCAAATCACACCCAGCTGAGGCTCATGAGGTTCTTCAATGCAGTTGTCGTACGACATTCACTGTGCTTGAGTAACTGCACACAGCCATAGATGCTGTGGCAATCTTTCGATATCGTATCACTCTGGATCGGATATACTCGAACTAAGTATATAAACCTAGTGCACAAACGTTTGTAGTGTAATCTTGGAGGCGAGCATTGCTTTCGGCCCACTTGGTATGAACAATATATAAAAGATAACCATGCAAGGTACCAAGAGTAGGGAAGAAATAGCCTTTCTTGCCGGTTAGAAACCATTTGTGGGCTCAGGATCAAGGCCGGAATTCAAGCAGTGGCGATAAGAAATTTCCCTGGACTTTCCCAGCTAGCACGGCCACAGATGGGGGGAAGCACCCATAACGAGTAAACGGCCGCTCAAAATACGATGCATAAGCCAGTTTCCTTGGAATAGTCTGACCCCGTTCAGCCTGACAATCATAAGCCATCACAGTTGAAAGGCCGGCTCCACCCCTTGAATCTAAGCTCGTACAAGGCTGGCCGAACAAATACGCCTGGTGGCCATCACAAAAGAAACAGAGCGGGATGATAATATTGAGGGACAAGGGGGAAGAGGGTATGTTTGACCATATCTACTTGATACGCATTGCTACATTGCCCAGGCTCAGCTCAAGGAAGTACGGACGCCGGAGCATGGCTTGGGTCCAGGAACAGTAGCAGGCATTGAGAAGGGGAAGGTAAGGAGAATAAGTCCATGAACTCGGCTGTCTGATTTCAGTGTATCCATAAGAACGCTTGGAGCAAATTCGTGGTGTACCGCTGAGAACGGATAGCTGGTTCCTAAAGCAGCATGCCCGAAGTCAGAACCCGACGCGGCCTGACAGCAGATGACGTGTAGCACAGCTCTTGAGCGCGAGAACAATCGTGCCAGCTTGTAGGCAACAAACTACGGCGTGTTTTTGATATGGAAAAGGCGAGGCTGGAATCCCCGCATCAGGAAATATTCCTTAACTAGGCGCGCGGCTAAATAGGCTAGACCCCAGCAGCCGCCGGAAGCTACTTTTCGCCGGCACAAGAAAACGATCGGGAAACTTCCTGCACTTGCCCCTCCTCCGCCTCTTCGATATCCTCCACCCACACTTCATTCTACGACATGTCGCACCCATAAGAACCACTGTACCCCTTCTCCGGTCCAATCCCGTTTGCTAGAAGCTTTCAGTAGCACACCAAATATCCAAATTGACCGCGACTAATGAGTCACCCGGGTGAGAAGCCTCAAATCCCCGCAGATAGGGGCGGGATAGCTCAAGTGCCACCGGAACCGGCAGCAGGGCGAATGGTGTATCCCGGTGACTATGAATTTCACCCTTCAACTGCTGGACCACCCGCGCCGTCGTTAGCGAAAGGTCAACCGAGGAGAAAGCCGTATTCCATTGGAGGCGGGAAACAAATCACGCGGACACGCATCAGCTATTCTTGCCATACTTGCCGCCGGCGCAAGGTGAAATGTGATAAGGTGGCTCTCTAGATACTTTCACCATGCTTTTATGATCTATTTTATTTCCCCGCTAACCAGGAACTTATTCTTCAGGCCCATCCGATTTGCGGCAATTGTTCCAAAACCAACTCCCAATGCGTTTACGATTCGCGATCACTCACCCAAAAATCAGACAGCGAGGAAGGCCAGCACCGAGTTAAACGGAGAAGGAGCGTGCATACTCCCGCGGAAAAGCCTGTGGCGGCCGAATCCTTGATCCCCCACGACAGCCTTAGGGAAATCCAGGAATACCAAGTCCGATATGGAGGGAAAAAACCAGGATCGGATGAGATCGCAGCGCGACTGGATAGACTCACTTCAATGGTGGAACGATTAAGCCGAGCAAGTGATTCGGACGCTCTCGAAGGAAGTAGCCCCAGTGCTCGTGATATATATGGTCCTATCGATCAGCCGAGGCCTAGCGGTGCCCGGCGCCATTCATATATGTCGGCTCCAACATCAGGGTCGACATCGAGGCATTCAAGCCCAAGGCGGCATTCCGATAATAATAGCAGCGATGACTTTCCCATTCCTTCTGGGCTGGCGACCGATCTCGTTGACCCCGTTGGCACACTGAATCTGGGCCACCTGAGCTTAGAAGATGGCGGTAGACCCAGGTAAGCTTCTATGGCATATATCTTGGAATGATTAATGCTAAAAAAGAACTGCTAGATACGTTGGAACGACTTATTTTGCATATATATCCGATGAGGTAATGCGTACTTCATCTTTCCTAGTCCCTTGTAGGGAGAATACGTAGTAAATGATCTTTTTTTCTTGTAGATTCATGAGCTGAATCGACTGCTCCGTGATCAAAACCAATCCCAGTCTCCTCAAATGCAAGCTCTCGCTCAGCCTCTTGACAAAGAAGGCAAGAAACTACCCTCACTAGATCAACAGCAATTGGAGACACAGGAAGATGGATGGTCACCTCCCGAAAACAAAATGCAGGAAACTGTATTATATCCTATGGGCGGCTGCGCTACGTCAGAGGGCAAACCTGTTGAGGCTAGAATGCTAGAAAATGTGCCGTCCAGACGACAAAGTAACATCTTGTTAAAAGGGTTCATGTCAGGCGTCCAAGCTATAAGCCCAGTCGTTCACCCTCCAACAATTCTTTCCTGGTATGAAAGCTTTTGGAAATGGTACGACAGGCGAGAATTTGGCGAAAGAAAACTGCGCAACCCCTCATTCATCCCCCTCCTATACGCCATTTGGTACGGTGGTTCTGTGACCATCTCATTGAAAACTATAAGAGCTGAATTTGGGGTTGAAACACGTTCTTCGTTGTCCGGGCCGTTCCATGACGAAGTTACTAAATGGCTAAAGATCATATTCTTCCCAAGAAGCCCTTCGCTTCATGGACTAGCCGCTTTTCTGCTTGTCCAAACAATTCTATCCAAGGAGGAAGAGCCACTTACAAGTAGTTTGTTCATTAGCTTAGCTCTCCGAGTTGCTCAAACCATGGGCCTGCATCGTGATCCGGCGCAGTTTGGAATTGAGCACTGCGAAGCTGAAACACGGAGGCGGCTATGGTGGCACATCGTTCATATGGACAGCGTCGTGGCGATGTCAAGTGGACTTCCTCCTTTAGTTAGCGATGAGAATTATTGGGACGTACGGCTTACCAGTGAAGTTAAGGATACTCTACTTGGATCCCCGGCTGCAGAGGAATACGAACGTTTGGTGAATGCGAATCGGCGGAAATTTGATAGACCTGATGATTCACACGTTTGCGGGAATTCGATGGTCAGCGTGTACTATATTTCCGCGAAGGGAAAGTATATCATGGCTGGTGAGTTTTTCTTTTGTTATACGATGACAATAATGAACCAACACTAACCGACCCCATAGTTGCAATTCGAAAGATACTCAAGATGCAACTCGGGACACAGCCCGTAACGCGGAAAGACATGGAGGACTTAAAATCCATCCTTGTTGATTTACAGGCAAAACTTCACGCGCTTGTGGATAGAATTCCCCTCCCAAAGGCCACGAATGTGAAAGATGAAGCCACTCCTGTGTCAAGTTCCTCAATCAAGCCTGACCTTCCAAATGGGGGACCAGGCTGTAGGGAGCAGTATCACACCCCTGTTTTAGCCGCTTTCCATAAATGGGCCCGGATCTTGCTGTCACTATTCGTACACAAGGTAATATATATAGCTCCAGTCCATCATCTGTCCCTTGTTCATCAGTAACTGAGACCTCTAGGCCTTTTGTGTGGCATATCAGCCATTTTTGAAGAACGCCAAAAGCAAGATATGGCCAGCAGCTCGCCATTGGTAAGTCAATGGGTTAAATATCTTTGTGGGCATAGGTATACTGACGCACTGCAGCGCTCTACGTCATTGCCATGGTTTTATGGAGAAGTTCATTCTTCTGGCTACTGATCCCGACTTCCAGCCGTTCCAGTGGAGTTGGCCCGGGTAAGCCCATATCTATCGTGCTTATGCTGCATCCAGACACTGACATTTCTATAGAAACCATCAGCCTATGCATGCAACAATGTACGTTTCCAGTATAGCACCTATTTTATATGACAGCAGTTAGCTAATACCAGTTTAGGATCATGCTCATTGATCTTTACGAGAGGCCGAGCAGCCTAGAAGCGCCCAAATCTAGAGCATTTATCGACAAAATATTTTCTCTCTCGGGGCCTGATGGCGGGGTTGTTGGGGGGGAGGATGGTGTATCAACCTCAAGACCCCTAAAGGACGGTGGACGCGAAGCCTGGGACATGATGCGACGGCTTCGGGAAAAGGCGTGGCAAAAGGCTGGCCTTGATCCCCATGTGCTTTGGACAGAGCAAGCCCAAGCCCAGGCACAATCAGGTATAACGCGACGGCCCAGCCCAAACCCCTCTGTACCTTCTCTACACAACTCTGGGAACAGTCCCAAAGATCAGAGCGTATCTCCCACTGTCAACTTTGCGCACACTTACTACGCAATGCTCAAGGATTCGTCTGGTGATCGCACCCGAATACGACGAGAATCCGTAGAGGCAGGGCGACATACTGAAATACCACAATCGTTCGCGGAAGGAAATAGCACTTCCCAGCAGCAGCAATCACGACCAATGCCTGCTTGGTCAAGCTCAATGGGGGATTACACTGCATCCCAGACCGGTAATACCAATGCATTACTCTGGTCTTCTCCCGATTTTCCAACCTTATCCAATACCAACGCTGCCAGCCAGGTAGCTTCACTCAGCCCCAGTGATATCCCCCTTTTCGCCGGACAAAGCCCAGCCGGATACACAGCGGCTCGTCCAACCCCTCACCCTTCCCTGGCTGGGGCTCAGAATAACATTAATGCGTCGGTAGACCCTGAACTCGGGCCAGGACATACTATTACGCATTCAAGTTCTCAACACATAGAATTTCCTGTCGACACATCGCCCCATCATCAAAGCGACACGTTTGATAATGTTAATTTTGACTGGGATCAATGGGATGCGGTTTTCGGTCAATATCTTCCTGTGGTCGATGGCTATATGGACATGGACGACAATGATCAAACCAAAGTTCAAGGCGGCAACACAAATACATCACTGCCTTCTCTTTCTATGGAAGTGGGCGAACTGGGTATCGACGATATTGAGATCGGAGAGAGCGCCAGAAATTGGGCTGATTTCGGATGAAATTTTGGGGTTAGTGGAAACTATGACGAACCGCCTATTTCAACAATGGATTGGCCATATATATACACCCAGATCATGCCTGCTCCTAGGGTCACCGAGTCAATAGATGAGGGGGATATACTCAGCTTTTCGGCTTATTAAAGGACTTCCAAGTCAGGAGGCCTTGATAGCCGCTCCGTGTGTCTGTTGAGAGCGCGAGGAGAGGGAACACGCCACCACGAAGATCTGGGGCAGTAGTATATCATGCGATATGTAGCGCTGAATCGTTAAGGTGGCATTGTATTGTAAATGGCAGTGTCTAATTAGCAGTAATTCCATATCTAACGATGCCCTATAGAAAATCTGTCCCACCTTAAATCTTGTACTTCACATCCACATTATAAAACAGTCATAGATATTATTACACACTCCGGCACAACCAGAAAGTCCCGAAATACCTCGTTGCTTCGGCATCTAGGCCCATCGTCTAACATCTAAAAAGCCGACAGCAGATGATTCGAAAGCCTGCCATGAGCAATATATCTGTTCCATTTTCTCCCCACAAGACCCGCAACTCTCCAAATGACATCCATCAGCAGCCACCATCATTGGCTATCTGTGCCTTAATTTTCACCGAGGGGTCTTCTTTCTTCCAGCATGAAGCAGGGTTCTAAAGATGCCAGCCACTGGTTTTTCTGCCTCTACGAGAAGAAACCGACTTGAAACCATCACGGATATCAAGTGCAGGAGACGGACAACAAGTGATACTGACAAGGCGAGTCTGGGCTCCCGGCGGCGATATCGACCTATGAGATTGCCTTTGAATTTCAGACCTTCGGGCCTAAGATGCAGTTCTTCTGGTCCGCCGACTGGCCGGATACGACGGCGGGTGGTCCTTGAACCTGTCGGGCTCGGGATTCTAGCTTCGACTACACAAGCTGGCTTCGGGAACTTCTCCACAACCGGCAAAATGACTCGAGGAGATCCCCCAAGGCAATCTAAACATATAAATGTGGGAGGGGAAGAAAACTTCATAAATACGTCGATGGTCCTGGTCAGAGTCTTATATCTGGATATATCTCAGGTTCATTTACGGATATCCTACCATCTTTGCGTGGGCGCCTTTGAACGCTTACAACAACCCGAATTGAACATCTATTGAAAATACCCCCGCACCATGTCGTTGAACGCAAGCGCTGTTCTCCACCGCAGTCTACGCTTCATACCACAGAAGATTGTGGCAGGAAAAGGCAGCTATGTACAGCTCGAGAATGGTCAGAAATTCCTAGATTCAACAGGCGGCGCCGCCGTGAGCTGCATCGGCCATGGCGTGGAAGAAGTCAAGGCCGCAGTTATGAAGCAGATGGATGAAATATCATACTGTCATTCTGTGTTTTTTGGCACCAGCGTCTTTGAAGAGCTTGCCTCGCTGCTTGTCGATTCCACGGGGGGCAAGATGTCCAAAGTTTTCATCATCAACTCTGGTATATCTAGATCTTTTCCTTTCCTCTAATGTCTGGCTTGCGGCAGAATTCCTCAACGGTGTCGAACAAACCGCTAAACTGTTGTAACAGGCTCCGAAGCGATGGAAGCTGCCATGAAGCTCGCCCGGCAATACTTCTTGGAACAATCAACCCCCCAGCCGAAACGATCTAGATTCATTGCCCGGCAAAACTCTTTCCATGGAGTAACACTCGGCTCATTATCTATGGGCTGCCATTTATTCAGACGTGAACCGTTTGAGCCCATACTCCTTTCCAACATCTCGCATGTTTCGCCATGCAATGAATACCGTGTGAGAAAAGAGGGGGAGTCTGATGCAGATCTCGTCACCCGCCTAGCCACCGAACTGGATGCCGAGTTCCAACGTGTTGGTCCAGAGACGGTTTGTGCTTTTGTAGCCGAACCAGTTGTTGGTGCAGTGAGCTTCTACAATCCACTACCCTCCGATGTGCATTTATAATGGCTACTAAATATGCTCATTACATTACCAGGCAATGGGATGTGTTCCATCCGTCCCAGGATACTTCCCGGCAATGAAACAGGTCTGTGATCGTTACGGAGCCCTGTTGATCATGGATGAAGTCATGTCTGGCATGGGCCGATCCGGAACTCTCCATGCCTGGGAACAAGAAGGCGTCGTGCCAGATATTCAGACCATTGGCAAGGGCCTTGGTGGTGGATACGCCCCCGTATCTGGTGTCCTTATCAACGAGCGAGTCGTAGATGTGCTGGACAAAGGAACTGGTGCATTCCGACACGGTCAAACATACCAGGGCCATCCGGTCGGCTGCGCAGCAGCATTGGCTGTTCAAAGATACATTCAAAATAACAATCTGCTCCCAAATGTGCGGGAAATGGGCGCATTGCTCGAGTCAAGATTAAAAGCCCTACTCGGTGACCACCCACATGTCGGAAATATCAGAGGCAAAGGCTTATTCTGGGGCGTAAGTTTTGTTTTATTCTCACTCTAGTTGTGCCTCATACTTACCATTAAATAGATCGAATTTGTCAAAGACAAGGCAACTAAAGAACCGTTCGACCCCAAGCTAGATATCGGTAATAGAGTCCAGCGAGCAGGCCTTGACCCCAAGTTCAGCCTTTCCATATACGGCGGTGGCGGTACAGTAGACGGGAAGCGTGGAGACCATGCTTTACTTGCACCAATGTACACTGCTACGCAGGAAGAGATAGAGACAATTGCACAGCTAACTGCTGGTGTGGTGAATCATGTTTTCAATGAAGTCAACGCTTAAATGGAAGTGATATAATTAGATCTATTTGTTGATTTATGAATGTCTTTTGCTTTTTCGTTACTCTACTTTATACCACACATGTCGGAATTCCAAACGACACAGCTTATTAACAAAATGGTTCTTATGTAGAGGCCTCACAGTGCAAAACTAGGATATTACAAACCATGTGGCGATATTAAATATAAAAACAGTTTATGAGGTTAATATACATGTTTTTTTTTACAATATATTTTATTTTCTCTTCTTCCTCAAGCTTTTCTTATATATAAATTCAACATAGTTCTTCTAATATCTGGCTACAGTTTCTTAGAAGTAAGCACTCGTTTCGTTTGTGGATAATTATTATCAATTGGTTTCATTCAATCATTTTATTGTATCAATTCCACCATTTACTATAATCCCCCAGATGCCTTGGTTATCAAAAATGAGCTTGTCAATCAGATTCCAGTTTCTTTAAATCAGCACTGGCCCGATAATCTTTATAAATATTTAAATTAGTCTTCACCACTAACATATGCCGCTTCTAAGGCACTGCTTGAGTGATCAATATAGGAAATGTCGAAAGTTTCACGGATCCAGGCCCCATCCGCCAGTTCTAATGCGTACGATATAGATCCTTCAGGGCCCCAGGAATCTTGTAAAGGCTCATTGAGCGGGTCGTCACTCGATATAAGCAAATTCCTTGAAAGTCGCACAGCACATACCAGACAGGCTTCAAGCTGCACCATGCAATAGCCTAGACTGTGGCTCTTGTCATACATGTACAATTTTGGAGTCCTAGCTCGGTGAATCTTAATGAAAACTTCATTGTCCCAACGACTGATTTTCATTACTGACCATCCAAGATTTAGCTGTTTTTGACATTCAGGAATGGGGTCTTCGCGCCCTGCACAAGTAAACTTGAGTGTCCGGTTGGGATGCTGTGGAAAGTTCCAGGCCTGGCAGGAATCATGACACCGCAGCGGTGCCCGGATTGTCTCGGCTATGGCGGCCGTGAGCCTGGAAATTCCCAGGATATGAGGGTTCAACGAAGTCACATCTCCCAAACTATACGCAACATCGAGTTCACCGGGCTGCCGCCTCTCTTGTACTAAAAGCTCACATGAGAGCTGTCGGATCACCGAGGGGTCAGCTTCCTGATGACCGGGCCTTTTGTCTGTCATATCGAATATTGTATGGTGGAGAATCCCCTGCCATTCAATCTGACCTGCAACAACTCGAATAGTGGTGATTTCTTCTGGTGGCAAGTCCAAATTTTCTAAAGCTCGAAAATAAACACAAACTCCATTAGTCGAAATGGCGCATGGGACTCTGGTCTCGAGACACCTCCTTTCTCCTCCAGTTAATATCATTACTGCAGCATCCAGAAGAGTGAATTTGATATCTCCAACACGTTTATTCACCTGCATATACAGGAGCATGAGCCCTTGGGAAGATGGCTGTAATGATTCATCAATCTCCATGGCTGATAAAAGCCAGATAAAGATAAGAATTGTCTCTGTCACCGCCACCAAGCAGTAGTTTCGGCGGTGCACCAGCAGCTTGTTCGAACAGGGGCCACAAGTGCACCGGTCTGCTATTTCTGGTCGCCATGAATCCAATCCTGGCTCGGAGTAGTCAGTCGCTTCTAGGATTTTGGAGGCAGCCCTGATAGCACCAGCTAATTCCGGAAGCCGACGGCCAGCGAAGTTCAAGTAGCCCTGACCCCGGCTTGTACTTCGGGCCAGGTGAAACGGCGTATACCGGGAAACAAAGCGCAATAGCTCTCCTGCCGGTTCACGTCCATTCAGGTAAGCAGATTCAGCCTCCATAGAAGCACCAGCAAGAGCCTTGGTGAAGCCAGGTGCTTCTAGCAAGCGGGTGAAGGAAGAGCCAAAGGTGCCCAGCAGGATTTGCGTCCAATTAGAGCGTCCGCTCAAAAACATAGACCTATCAGCCCTAGAGCCTCTTATATTGACGATAGCTCCACCGTTTGGAACTACGTGGCATTTCCGCGACAGAAGCGGCTGGGCTTGTGATATGATGTCAGGATTCTGTACAAAGTCTACCGTCACCTGGGCTATTCCTACCGAGGGAGGGTCATTTGATCGATATATGATGGTACCTGAACTAACAATCTCAACACGCAAGCACAGGAGCCATTCTGCAACTGCAGCTAACCATAAACAGTCTATACCCCCCATGAGCTCAAGATTTGCGAGCAATCCTTGGGATAATTTACTTAGAGCATATAGGGCCTCTGCGAGAGCCTTAGATTGGGTTGGTACAGTCATCCGTAGATGCTCTCGAGATACTAAACGGTACAATCCTTCCACAAGATTAGGGAACTTTGACCCGGAGAGTGATCCAGAACAAATATTTATCAGTGTCTCCCATTGATGGAGGGCGGGAATAAAATGCTTTGGCGTTTCATAAATGGTACAGAAGTCTCGCAAGACTTGGGCAGCATAAAAGGTATCATATGAAATTGCGAGACAGGCACACAGGGCGACGCAAGCGAGACCACTTTCAGAGTCTGCCAGATCTTTAATTATGGGTCGAACACCGAATCCAAACCACAAGATAGTCCCGTACGATTTAAAGGACTTCAGCTTTCTTAAGGCGTCGCGAATCCGCTTCTGACCTTCAGGCTTGAGTGACAATCCAGAGCAGATAAAATTCCCAATCGCAACGGTTCCGCTGTGGAGTTCAGCTTGAGCGAGTCGCGCTAGCAGGTCAACAGTAAATGACAGTGTTGAGCTGGAGAGGGATACCCAGTCAACCTGTCCTTGTTGCTGGAAACCGGCACCGCCAGCTGGCACCGCTGAAATGGACATGGTGTGGTGTAGCGGTTCGCCTAGAGAGTTCTGGGGGCAGACATGAAAATAAATGTAGTTTGATCTTATTCAGGTGGCCAAAAGCGTAGGATGAGATTATCGCCTCTGCGCGGATGAAATTGTTTCAGCTGATCCGAACCCCGCACGCTTGTGCTGCAGGGAAGAACTGCAGGGAAAAGAAAAAGAAAGAAGCAGTCCAGTTTTAATCAAGCATGTAGTCATCGCAGCCTCGGCTTGTGGCGATGGCCGTAGGCTGGTTAAGTTACAGCCATTGGGCAGTAACTAGTTAGAAGAACTATACTATACCTAAGTACAACAATGTCCAAAACACCTTAAGTTCCCATAGCCTCCATTGCGTCGCTCTTAGTCTTGACTTCTTCCTTCAACGTGCCGATGGTCGATGATGACCCGTCGTTGAGTATCTCATCTTTGGCTACTCCATTCAGGGTGGGCGTTGGTTGATCATTACCAGCCTTAGTGCTCCAGAGGTCCGCAACCGTTTCTACAGCTCTCTCAACAACCACGCGAACTCGGTCCCGGAGGACGGAATAACCGCATTCAACCTCCAGGGTCTCCAGCCAGACTCGTGCAACGTGTTTGTCCACTTTGATCTCGATACCGGGAACCGGAATACCTAGGGCATGTAGACGAGCTAGTTCGGCTTCTTCTAGGCTTTCTAGCTCATCCTGATCCGGTTCTTCCTCTGCTTTTGGCGGCGTTGGAGTACTTGCGTCAGGTTCCTTTTTGGATGCAGTAGGACGATTGACTTTCGGCCGCTCGATGGGCGCTATGTTAGATCCAAACTGGGCTTCCAAGACCATGCAGAGGCGAGTGAACCGCTCTTCTGGGGTTAAATGTGCATGTGGGTTATCCAGTGGCGGTGGAACATGGCCGTGACAATGCTTGTTCTTGCTAGAGCCTGGAGCGTTGATATGTGGTTAGAGTCATCGTAAAAAAAGGGGGGAATGGCGAAGATCGACGTGGTCGTGACATACGTTTTACTGCTGCTGGGCTACTCTCGACGCTGAGGAGAACAGCCAACACAGCGTCCGCGATTCCATCGTTCATCATGTTCCCTTCCCATTCCACTTCGACTTCTCTATCCCGTGAACTATATCGGACGACCACACATCCCATTATCAAGTATTCTGTTTGTTCCCCAGCTGGAATTTCTTCGTCAGCTTCTTCTTCCTTTGCCACAATGGCTCGACCGCCTGCATCATCAGCGACTCCATTCGAGTTTTGGCCATGATCTGTGCAGTTTTGCGAGTTGCCTATTTCCTCTATTAAGCCGAATGTACTCTCGAGGGCCCAGCGGATCAGCTCAATGCTCGCGGTATTCAACGTTATATACTGTTTACACGTAACGGTTGTAGTGGTGAGCCCAGCGTATTCCCTGAGGTCTTCTGGCGCCATCATTGATAATTTAAACCCATTTTGAACCAGCACGCCGTTCATAAGTCGAGAATCTTCTTCGTTCATTGGTGGTGACGTTTCTGCCAAACGACCCACAACGCGGGCGGCTTTGTCTACCATGAAGGGAATCCTGACTTCCTCGCAATTAGCTGGGGTAAAGACCTTGACTTTTACTTCCTTGTCTACATTCAGGCTCAGCAGCTTGGATTTCATCCGCATCATTTGGTGTTTTTCGCCGTGAACAAGAACCTATAACGCGCACACATCAGAAACGAATGATGTCGTAGTGTTTCAGAGGCTATACTTACCACGACGGGCGCACCGACTGCTTCGATGAATTCTCTATTCTCAACGCCGTCGACATGAGCCGCAAAGCTAATTTCATTCACCGTACATCTGCGTGGTATCATCACTTTCTGTTCTTCGTCGCCATCCTGCATTCTACCCCTACCAGGCCCGATTGCGCTCCTTGCGCTCATTACCGCAGGGATCTGTTCTGGTTCATTAAGAATTTGCTTTCCCATAGTGCCTTCGACGCTGTAACCAGTCATGATCACACCGTTGCGCTCGTTTGGTGCCCATCTCTCCAGAAGCTCTCGGCTAGTTCCGGTCTGCAACATACCAGGCGATGCAAGCATCACGCAACTACCTAAATCATCAAAGCGCTCAAGGCTCCTCAAGCTGCGAACGTAGCGAAAATCCCACGGCCCTGCGCTAGTACTTTTGTCGCCCCTGGCTTCAGCTTCGGCCATCCGCTGTCGAAAAAGACGTTTTATGTTCTCATTCATTGCCCCAATATACGTTTGATAAACAACCATACACCGTCTTGCTACGTTTCCTATATAATATATTGGCACTTTGTGTAGCTCAGGGTGTCGGCTCCAATAATCCTCCAGAATGAGAAGTAGTTCTTGTGCTCTCCCCAACGCGAAGACAGGCATGAGAACTCGCCCTCCGCGATGGATGACGCCCGTCACAGATTTCATAAGGGCGGCTTCCCTTTCGAGGCGAGGAGGGTTTGACGATATCCCGAACGTCGACTCGGTTATCAGAACGTCTACTTTCACTCCACGGGGAACCTCCGCAGATATAAGATGGCGGTCGTCTTCTCTCGAATAATCACCCGTGAAAAGGATGTTCAAGTCTGCAATCGATATTAGGAACATTGCAGCACCAAGCACATGACCGGCGGGAAAGGGGGTTATTCGGATGCTATTGATGGTGTGAGTCGTGTTGAAGTCGATAGTCTCAATAAGGGGTAGGGTTGAAAGGTGGTCATGTTCGGTGTAAAGACTCGTTCGCTGATCGGAGGAAGACGAGGTATTGCTGACGCGGACGTTGTCCTGAATAAGCCATTTATAGATGGCTTTCGTGGCATGGGTCATGAACACCCTCCCATTGAAGTTCGTTTTGCTGAGGACATAAGGCAAGGCGCCAGAATGATCCAAATGGAAACTATGGATTGAAATATCTAATTAGCTGAAAAGTCCTTAGAATACACTGAATGGAATTGACGTATTCCAGGCAATAGTTCTTGACGGGGGAAAGTTCCTGCTTTCGGACTGGATATACACGAATAGAAGGATACAAGTAGACGCGCAATTGGGTTGAACATATTAAGATTGTATTGGTTTTCTGATAATACATGTTTATAGGAAAGGAAATGTTGTGGGATGTGCGTTCAGCGCTCTTCTGTGACGCTGACCGGCCGCATGTTATCTCTAACTCACGCAATGGCCAGCCACCGTGCAGCAGATCAATCGAGCGGACAGTCTTCGAATAGTAAAAAAAGGGATAAGCGATCGACGTACTGGCTTATAACGAGGATGTCTATTGAGCTCAGGTCAAAATCATCGAAGAATGGTAGCGCGGCAAACCCATCTTTAGCCGGGTGCATTCCAGCATCAAGCTATAAGAGTATCTATTAGCAACTAGAATTTCAATCCAGGGCATACAGAGCACGACAAACCATGACCGTTTTCCCCTTGTATTGGATGATATGACATGACCGCCCGACCTCATTTCCACCTCCTAAGCAGTGAAAGAGAAGCTCATCCGACGGATCAACCGGTAGCTCTTCGGCGCCAGTTGAGATGGCGGAGGCTTTCCTCTTCGCAGCCATGATTAACCAAGGCTACATCTATACGCACAGCAGCATCAGAAGTGCCTCACAGCCTTGCAAAAAACGTCGAGATACAAAGAAAAAAGTCTAAGAAGTTCGAAGTTTTGACAGAAAGCTAGCTGTTGTTAGTCATCGCATCACGTGTCATCCCTCGCCGCAAAGAAACCAAAAATGGAAGCAAGACAAAGCAAGAACAACGTCAAAGACAGTAACTTCGCGACGGTGAGCTCTTCGGCGCGCTGTGGATGATATAAATAAAAGCTGTCTATGTCTATTGCTACCGCTGGCTGTCGTTCGGATGCGCGTTCGGTGACCTTGAGATGATTTCTCTGGTGCGGACTGGCGAACCTGAGCTGCTTGCTCCATTGCTCTCTCGCGCTTCATTCACTTCTCAATATCCACTTCCTTTCACAATAAGAATAGACATTCAATAAAGGGCATACAATAGCTATCATAATTGCATTGTGATATTCTATACCATGGCTCAAACTCAGTCCCACCAACTCCCTCCCCAATCCTTCTCTCCTCCCATCTCAAGTCCCTCTCCCGGCGCGCAATCTCCTGTTACCGGAATACCTCCTCCACCCAAACGACAACGCCTCTCACCTCTTCCACAGCCTCAGTCCACCGCTTCTCCCAGCTTTGGCACGCTTCAACTACCTAAAATTGGAAGTCCTATTCCCGGAACTCCCCCAAACGGCCTACAACAGCAGAAACCTATGAATGCGCCACCACCACCTCCTGGCTCGATGGGGCCCCCATCGCGGCCTGTCGAGAAAGCTACCGACGCTGCTGAACTAACGGACGTTTTGGCGTCATCTGGTATAGATGTTAGGGAAGAAGAGGCGTTTTTGACGAGCGATTATGGAAAGCCGCCGCCCACCCAGCCTCCTCAGCAACTGCAACAACCGACACAACCTCCGCGTATCAACACTAACCTGAACACTTCCTTCGCCTCTCAGCCATCGATCACATCCGCCGTATCGACTGGAAATAGCTTTGCTGACCAGACCCCAAAACAACCAGTTATGAGGCCTACTTCTTACTCACAAACCGGTCCGGCTCCCGCACCTGTGAAAACAGAAGAGATGATGCGAGATGAGAAACTGCGAGAAGATACAGCAGCAAGTCGGCGGGAACAATATCATCTGCAAGCCTCCTTTTTACAAACAGCGCTTGTGGAGAAGAAGCTTGAAAAGCGTTGCGTGGAGCATGGCGTCCGTTTACCTGTAGCGGGCGTATTTCGTCCACTGCCAGGACGTCAGCCAGGACCATTGGAAATAACCGGCCCTGACGGCTCGTCCATCGTTAGACGTGACAAGACTCTCCTAACATCTGATTCACCATTAGGTGACATCATATCACTACTTTCCCTGGCATCGGAAGAGCGGATCAGATCGGTCGTTGACCATTCTGCAACTCTGGCGAGAAATCGGCGAGTAAATTCGCACGGCATGGTACCTCCCGAATGGAGAGATCTGGCAGCCGCACCGCAACATGCTCCGACTGCTACGCCGAGTGACAAGGGTAAGTCCTCCCGCCCACTCCTCTCCTTTAGCATTTTTATGGCCAAAAAGCCATATTCGTTCTTAGTGAGGAATATCATTCTAATCCAAACTAGAAAATTCCCAAGTCAACCCCCTCTCGTTGGCTTTAAAGAGTCGACGTTTGATCGACAAGGACGAATCGTTTGAGGAAGGCCGCGCGGCAAAACGAGCAAAACGTAACGCGGACGCCATTTTGGGCAACGAAAATCGCGCTGGCTCTGTTGGTGTATCTACACCAGGTGGCGCTACACCTACTGCGCAAATTAGCGAGCGAGCACCAGATGTCGACAAGAAATCATCAAAGAAAGATATCAAAAAGGCGGACGCAAAAGCAACCGGTGCCGTGCAACATCAGCATGCTGTAGAAACAGCTCGCATGTCTATCCAAAGCAATTTCTCTTCCAGGTTCGGAAAGAAGGGGGGCTACAGCTGGCTTCAAACAGCACAACCTGCTGCATCCCGCAGCGGGTTTTCGACCCCTACCCGGCAAAACGCGCCTGGAGGGGCTCCTGCTACGAACGGGGCCACTAAGCCGAGCGGGGCTAACAAGAACGTGAAAGGATCTGGGAAGCGACTAGGTGACTGGCGCGAAGACGACAAAGAAGGCGGAGCCGGAATTCAAATCCGGGACCTCCTCTTTATGCTAGAAGAGGACGGCAGGGGTTTGAAGCATCTACAGAAAGGTTATTCAAAAGACCCCAGAGAGGATATTGAACGACCTGCAAAGCAATAATTACATTGATAATAGGGAACTTTAACCCCTAGCAACGCAGCCGGCATTATCCATAAATGAGTGATATTTGGATTCACGCCCACCCTTGCGATTTAAGCTTGTACAGCTCATCGATTGTGTGCATTGTTATTTGTCACTGCCATTCTTCCTAATATGAATCCTCCCCCGAAGGTTGGGTTTCCAGAGACCATGTTATAGTCTCATCTATTGATTTATCGTCTTTTAATCTTGAACTCTGTTCTTTCATTTCTCCCCTTTCCCTCGCTTCTCCGTCGCCATATCCTCCTCAAGCCAGAGGACAACCTTCATAACTCCGGCTTGTTCCACTGCTTCCCTCAAATCTTATTTGTTGCTAATTTTCTTCACGGGTCGGAATTCGGTCATGCATGGGCGCGAATGTATTTGTCAAATGTGTTTACTTTGTTGAACTGGGGTCGGCGTTCTAACAGATATATGGTCAGCAATCAAAAGGTTATTCTCAACATATGTATCATTACTTGTATACGAGACGTATACTTGTACATATTTGGAGCTCGCTACTCCGCAGGTGTCATACCTGTAACTCGCTTGTAGAGCGTGTCCATCCGGCATCCGATATAGATATATAATCATTCATAATTGAGCTGCAGGGAACACAATCATGATGCGGTCGCTCATTTAATGCGACTGGCAATACACTGTCCCCCCCACCCTCATCAGCTTTTTAGTCTTGTATAGTTACTGAACCCCTAAGAGTAAATCCATGATGTGTGAGTGTCTGCTCTGTCGCGTTCATCCATCACGAAGTGGAAGCCAGAAGCAGTGAGCATATCACGTGGCGCGAGGCGCGCCTTTTTAGACAACCTCAACTTTAACTGAGCATCTCAGATCACTTTGATGCGTGCAAGCGGATGATGATATCAACCCTTTGCATCTCGGGGTTCCAGGAACAGACCAAATCTAGAATCTATGATTATGCAGGGCCTATCACGATCCCTAACCTAAACCCACAAACTCCGGAGGTTCTCGTTATGTGACGCGACAAACCCCGGATTAGCATGGGTTGAACAATGGCTCTTGTTTCCAAAGCTGCGGACTCGGTCGCGGTTAGGCATCGATGCCTCTCTCCCACTTCCTCCAATTCAACAGTCGCACCAAGGGGTTCATTGGAAGAACCCCGCCTACACATGGGTGAGATGCCTATACCGATACCCATGGTGCGGCGGAGAACGAGTGTCGACCCATAGCTGGCCCGGAACTGCAAGGAACCAGCGCATAAGCCCATAAGCTGGCATCTTCACCTTCTTTGTCAATCGTTGCTGTTGCTAGTAGAAATTCTGTGACGCCAGACGCAACTAGGTCACGCACCTATTTCCTCAGGCGGCGTCAATCTTCCGTTCCCGGGTTCTCTATGATGGGCAAAGCGATTGATGCGCTGGTTCAAATTCATCTAACGATATGCAATCAGAACTTGCATGCAGGCGGTCTAGGCCTCCCAGCGCCTCGTCCACCTGCAGCACTCCCGTCATACACTCCGTGATCTATAGAGGAATATACTGCTGCTCTATTCTCCTGATAGAGATGCTTCGTTTCCATTTTGATTCATCCACAAGTGACTACTCGTGTGCCCCTGACTTCATAAGAGAGCAATGATTAAACCAGCTCTATTAAGGTCAGACATGGAGTGGCATAGCGCATACATATTACACTATGGGAGGATATTTGCATGACCGAATCGCACATCTTTAGCTTTTAATCGCGAAGATGATGCATGTGCATTCGATACTCTACATATTGGGGACGACATAAGATTAGTCCCTAACATTCTGCGGGATTGCAAGTATAGGATGCCGAGCACGGCCTTTATCCTGCAACCAAGCACCCGCATTATGTCAAGCTGGGTGAAGTATATGGCTGAACCAAGGCGGGTGATAGAGAGAATTAATTGGAATATAGTTCGAGAACATGGAGGGGAGGATATCAGTCGAGACGCCCAGGCGAGGTATAAAAGGGAGCGGTAGCCTTTTCAATATCCTTCCTGAGAAGCATTAACCATCTCCTTGACTCTTATATACAAATCCATTCCAGGACCATCACAATTCTCACTTTCACTTAAATATTCCACTTTGGAAAACAATCAGTCACCATGATTTTTATCGCATATCAAGTCGCAATTGCATTGGCTATGCTGTGCTTTGCCTCTGCTATACCGGTTGCTGAAATGGCCGTCGAAGAAAGAGCACATGAAGGTGCTCCCCTAATTGCCCGTGCCATGTAAGATCCATCCCCATAAATTTCGGCATCCCGGTCATGCATTCTCTCTATTCTCCACACCATGAGAGCACCTTCGTGTCACTAACCAGTACTGGAGTAGGACCGGGAAGGGGACCGTGTACTACCAGGAAAAGCAGGCAGGTTCTTGTGGAAAGGTTAACAGTGACCAAGCTCAGATAGTGGCCCTGAGCCAAACACATATGAAAAGCCACAATAGTCCCAATTGCGGGAAAAAAATCAAAGTCAAGAACACTTCGAACGGCAAGACGCATACCGTCACGGTGGCAGATACTTGCATGGGGTGCAGCGCGAATGACGTTGATTTTTCGCTCGGTGCTTGGAACATATTGACTAACAACGCGGCTCCTGGAACATTCCCTGCTTCCTGGTGAGTTTATTGCCATCTCAAGGAGCTTTTGGCATGGTTATGCTCAGCACTAACAATGGAAAAATAGGGAATGGGCTTAAGGGGATCACACGAAGCGATATCACAATGTGATACCGCAATTCGATTCTGAAATGCCTTGAGGAGAGGCGCAACTAGGGAGAGAAGCCACCGCCCAAGATTCCACCATCCGTTTCTTCTCCCAATTTCCCCTCCCGTTTTCTCATTAAATTTCGGTTAGTTCCGTTTTTGAATTTGCAGCCGGGCTCTCGTTGCACATTGTGAAGGACGACCAATCAGGCGCCGCGTCACCGATATCAATTCCAACAACCCGCTCTGATCTCTATTTATGTTTGAACCAGTCTATTGTTGATTTTCACTTCACATTCGCTTGGTATGGCAAAATCATGAATATGCCGATGTTTATATTCGTTCATGCTCTCTCCCTCGTTAAATGGGCGTATTTAAATGCGAATGTACCCTGTCTTCGTGGGCCCATTGATCAACCTTTGTATCTATATGCTTGGGAGAGCAGTTATCAGATTAGTTTATATGAGTTACATGCACACATAAGATCTTCCAGATGATGAAACGTCCAATTGAAGTTGGAAATTAAAAAATATTGTAGTCGCTGGCCCTATATACATGTTTCGTTGCAATCACGACCCGAAAAGGGGCTTCATGATCCAGAACAAATCACTCCATCCAGCCTTATATACTCCACGTAATTCGTATATACCTAAACCCCAGTAAGGACAAAAATAATCAGGCACCTGAACAATATGACAGCCATGCGGGTGGCGAACTCATTAAAAAGGTCAGTGAAACGAAAAGGAAAAGGTGAATTAAGAAAATGTAAATCATCCTGCCGTTCCTTGGTTCCATCGCCGTCGCTAGTCTTGTGTATGATATACTATACTATCGTCATCGTCATCCACCCCATTCGGTTATTCTTCGCCAATATTCCTATTCCATTACCTGCCCGCCGATAGCTTTCCCATTCCCACTCCTTAATAGTGAACGCCGGGCAAGGTATGTAAACATACCATGCTAATCAAGAAGATGCAAGGAAAATAGAGTGAGATGGAAATAAAGAAAGTAAAAAAGTAAAAAGTTAAACAAGCAAGTAAAAAGAAGGGAGGCCAAGGCCAACGAAGGAAAAGAAGGATGGAAGCTGGAAAGATACAAAATTTTGTAAAATAAAGGACATGGAAGAGATCTGAGAATATAAGGGAACATAAATAGAAGTATCAAGTGATAACAATGCCTGGCCACCGGGCTACAGGATGAAATCGAAGAGTAAGAAGTAAAACAAGAAAGGAAGAAAAGGTTAATATGCAGTATCTATGAACCTCGCATAAGAAATGAAGTAAGTAGCGGACCTCGCAAGTGAAAAGAAAACGATACGGCCCCTCATAAATCAACCCAAGAACACTCTTATTCGCATAAAATTGTGCGCATAGAAGGAGGGGGGTATTTAAGATAACGCCAAAAAATGAGTGATAATTATCAGTCTTTCCCAAGTTGTGTGGTTGAAGGGAAGACATCATATAACGATCCCTATTACGATATGAAGGAATAGAATAGGACGAAGAGCGGGTAAAAAAGCCAGGAATCACCGACGAGCGGCTAGCTCCAGCCGTACCCTTTCAGCTATTCGCATTGCTTCTGTCCCGTCGTCAACCATGGACTCCTTGAACCACGGATGCTTCAGAGCCTCCTTGGCTGTAATCCGGGCCTTCGGATCGTACACGAATATCCGGCGGAGAAGGTCAAGGAATTGTTTGTTAAAATTGGTATTAGGGAGGATAAAGTCCTAGAAAAAGAGTAAAAAGGTAAGTGATTGCCTTGATGAAGCAATCTTGGGGTCGACTCACATGCAAGTGCTTCATAGCCTTGACGTATTTCCTCGAGGCCTTTGAAGTCTGATCATTAGGGTAGTCGAGCCTCGTCCGATTGAAATATCTATGAACAGTTAGACACGGATCGGGAGTTGACAGAGACCTAGACATACTTTGATGCTGGATTAGATCCATTACCACGGCCCTGGAGGACCTGCCTCACAAGCTTTGTGTCGATTTTGCCTCCGCAAACACTCTCCATCATGGCAAGGTGTTCCAGGTTGTCGTGTGTTTGGAACAGGGCATCGCCGGTGAAAAATTCAACCAGGATACAACCGATACTCCAGATATCGCAGGGGAAACTCCAGCCAAGATTAAGTATAATCTCTGGGGCACGGTAATGCCGCGTGGAAACGACAGATGAGTGGTATTCGTCATCAAAAGTAGCCGATCCAAAGTCAATCAGACGAATCTCACTATCGAGAAGTACTCGTCGCTGACGAGCAGTGCGAGATGTTGTTTGTGTAGAGGAGGGTATTGTTCGGTTATAAGTGAAGGTTTGATAATTGCCGCTGACAAGCAAGATGTTTTCGGGTTTCAAGTCGGTGTGGATGAGGTTGACATCATGGAGGACTATGCAATGTCAGTGGATGGATAATACGAGGAGGGGAACGAAGGAATCACTTACATGCAACGCTTGTGAACAGTTGCCGGGCAAAGCTCTGGATCTGGCTGTTGGGAAAGGGGACGAAGGAGTTAGCCTTGAGGAAATCGAAGACACTCTGTCCCAGCAGATCAGTCACGATGCAAATGTGGTTTCGGAAATCAAAGCAGTCACGGAGGTGGATGCATTTGTTTCGATTAGTCTTGTCGTTTGATGCGAGTGTAGACAATACACGAAGTTCGATCCTTGAGGCGTCTCGGTATTTCTGGACTGATCGGATAATCTTAACGGCACAGCGAGTCTTTCTCTGTCTATCAAAGGCTTCAACAACCTTCCCAAACGTTCCCTGTCCTAATAGCCGGATGATCGAATCTATATTTTTTTTTAAAAAAAAATAACATTAGTCCCGTGCTCTAGCTGGTGCAAGACCAATAGTGTCAAAGCAGCAAGCGCTTACATCGATCAGTTAGACTTGTGTCTGGAGTGACAACGTAATGGCCATCGTCATCATCATATTTCTGGGCATTTTTAGAATATGTATACTGCAACAAGAATGGATAAGTCATCGATAAATTAAATGCAGCGGAGGGGGGTGTATGGGAAGCCTTACATCACGGATTACCGGCACTGGCACTTCTCGTGCTTTTATCGGTGGCTTGGGTGGAGGAATATAACTGTTAAAGGCATCACCGACGATTTCCAACTCTCTTCGCTTTTGTTCATCCCGAATTGTTTTTCTTGTTACTCGTTTTCGTTTCTGCCCAACAGCCGTATCTTCGAGATAAATTCCATTGGCGGGAGCACTGCCCTGCGAACCAAGGGATGTTGGGGCCGTGGTATGAAGAGACGCCGTGCGGTCAGTCGAGGCAGATGCCCCTGATGAATCGTTACCGTATTGTTGGGAGGCCACCGAGAAATGAGGCCGATCGTAGTAAGAGGTATGGTCTTGGGGGACACCAATATTGGTCCGTCGTTTCTTGCTAGCTGGGGGTGCCACTGTCCTGTTTGGTACATTGCCAGCAGTGGAAGTATTTGCAGAGGAGGCCATCATGGGTACGTTGGCAGTGGCACCTGCTTCATCATCATCGTCATCGTCTATGACGATGATCTCTTTGGGGACTCCATTCTTGTAAAACTCGGCCCAATCTGGCTTCTTCCGTCGGCTGCTCGCAGTAGGCAATGTGGTAGAGGTCTGGTAGGTAGACATATTCGGTTGAGGAACGGGCAGTTTTGTAGCAGGAGGGAGGGTGAGCCCGGACGCGGAGGAGGATGAGACGGGAACGTTATTGGACTGGAAACTGTAGGAGTTGAGGCGGGAAGTTCCTACGGTGGGAGTAGAGGGAGGGTACGGCTGATTCGCAGGTTGGTAGGTTTGATGATGAGAATAACCGTAATGCTGGTGGTGCGACGGATGAGTCGCCGTAGCGGTGGAGGGAGTTGACATGATCTGAGAGACCCAAAATCGCCAGTCCGTTGGCAGAGATTGGACTCTTCAGAAGGTGGCAGAGGACAGGAGAATGAGGATGGGGGAGAAGAACGGCGTAAAAATAATTAACCGAAAAGCCAACAACAAGGCCAACAGACCAGCACACGGGCAGGCTGTGAACTGGGAACGGGGCGAAAAAGGTGCGTAGAAGAAAAATAGCCCTAGCCAACCAGCAGGACTGAATCCACGCCCTCGAGAGTCGAAAAAACAGATACGGCGAGGAGAAGATTGACAGTAAAGGGGAAGAATAGTTGGAGGGAGGAAGTTGCAAAGAGAAAATGTGCGTAATTCCTCGCCTCACTGGCTTGTCGGTCAGTTAATTACCAACAAACGCACACCAGAACACCTGCCAGGCTCTTCCAAAGGACCAGGACCACGGAGTCACGGGGACACGAGACGACGGCGAAAAAGAAAAAGCGCAGATACGAGAGAGGCGGCGAGGCGAAGAGAGAATAAGAGGGGCAGAGAGCAACGGGATGCTCGCCAGGAGACAGAGAAGCAGGAGAACTGAATAGCGAGACGCCGGGGCAACGGGATTGTTGAAGAGCTGTCGCTGGACTCAAAGCACGTCGGTCTTCAGAGGCGGGGGAAAGGGGTAAGCATTGCGAATGAGGTTGCACATTTGAACTTGATTGTGATAGAAAATCAGAGCAAGTGAGCGAGAACGAAGCTGGCAATGAAGAAAAAAGACGTTGAAGCAAGCAGCAACAGCAGCGGGTTGAGGATGAAGATGGGTGAAGTTGTTTGGTGAAGATGAAGTTGAAGACGAGAAAGAAGTGCGACGTCGAGGTTGTTGCCGAAGCTTTTCCCTGTCGCGTTGCTCGGTCTACAATCTCGATGTGCTTAACAGAAGGAATCTATAACATCACAACAATTATTTTATTATTGTCCATGAGCTGGTTTTTGAGAATAATCCTGTCTTTGCCTTTTCTTTTTCTTTTTTCTTGCCAAACGTTCAGTGGCAAGTGAGGGCGATGACGATATCAACAAAAACCCACAGATTGATATTTCTCTGTTTTGATGCCTCGACTGAACAGTTATATTCACTGTCAGTCTCAAATAAACATATACCAAGCCTATATCTGGTAGTTTTGCTGGTGATGTTTACACCGTCACGGTGGCCTTGGATATCTGTGGAAAGCTCTACGCACTGGATGATACCCAAGAAATGGACACCGTGTATCATAATATCATTGATGTGTTTATATATCATACTATCAATTAATACCCGAAAGAAAAAGAAAAGAAATTGTTATAGGTGAAGCATGTCTGAAGCATGTCTATACCCATTGCTATGATCGACTTGGACCGCTAAAAGATGTGACATATGTCGATCTACTCGCCGACTCCGTCAAAGTGGTGGTAGGGCTGGAGCGTGTCTGGATGTCGTGCTGTACATGAATCCCAGCCAGCGTCGTCTGCGTATCATCGCTGCCCAAGCCCGTGTTGGTGGAGAGAGTGCTACTCCCAAGATGCGTCCGTTTTGGTCGCAAGAGCCGTTGTCCAAAGCCTCCGCCGCCGATAGAGTGGCCAAAGACAGGCACCGGCCGCTGCTGCCGTCCACTTGCCCGGGACATTATATATAGCTTTCGAAAGGATACAAGGCATGCTACTATAATAGCGACGCCTATCTCGACCGAGTTCCAAGCTATGGTCCACAATGCATACACCTCCTTGGAAGTGACTCCCATTACTGCTCGGATAATAGAGGCCACCATAATAAACCCCGTCAGCGAAAAGATCCCAGCCAAGCCCAGCTTCTTCATCAGATCGATCTTGGCCCGCCATAGGATGTTGGTAGACACCCCGAGAACTGTTTAATCATCATAATAAGCGCCACTTCCCAAGTTACTCATTCTTTCAATTCGGAACAGACTCTCCATGACTTACTGGCCGCGTCAGTTGTTATATCGAGGACCGTTGTGACTCGGAGGGCCAGCAGCGGATACCAATGATTTGTGCAATGTTCTATATGGTCCCAACAAAGTCAGATCATGCCGAAATAGGGGACGCTTCAGCAGAGATGATAATTACTTATGATATCCAGCCCTGAGCTTAGGAAACAGTCGTACTCAAGTAAACCAACGATGGCCCCCCATGACAGGATCACAAATACCATAGTCATCCACCATATCACATTTTGGGAGCGGATCCTGGAACCTAGGTTGCGAAAAAAGAACATGAAGGCCAACTTGATGGTCCACAAGCCAGTGTACCCCAGAATTTGTGCCGCCAACTGGGCTTGGAGGAATGTTCCCAATGTCCGTAAAGTAGCATCGTTTATGGGGGGTAAAATGCCATTAGCCAACTGATCCGATAGGTTTACGGAGAAGAACATCTCCTTGTATAGGGCCGCCCAGAGACTTGTCTTCGCCAGCAACATCACCCATGCCGCCAGCACAAGAACGTCGTCTGCTGCTAGATTGCCAGCTAGCCGTATACGTATTCCCAGCCTAGCTACGAGGAATATCAGAGGTACGCCTGCCGCGGTCCATATGACACCCTAGCAATCATGAAATTAGCGTACCATCATGAGAAGAAGTAGAACTGCAGCATCGATACCAGGAAAGCACTCTCCGAGAAATGAGGCTTCATCGCCACGCCCCATATAGACTCAAACGACCTAAGGAGGTAAGTAAGTTTTTGTTAAGAGCAACCTCCCGAGTGAATGAGTATGATGTATGGTTAATATTTAGCCGCGGAGTATCTATCTACCTATATATACAATGGACAATCGACATGCATTATCTCTAATTGAACGATTGAGGTGCTGTGGTAAGTCACACTGCACAAATTAACGCGAGGGCCTTCATTTGGTAAAGGCATGTATGTACTGCGTGTAACTTCGGATTCATGGATCGTTCCCATTGGGCATCGCGTGGCAGAGAGAAACAAAAGACGGTAACCTCGTCTGGCGCAACGGCAGCATTACTTGAGATGATACAAAGTCCTCCAGACGTTAACATAATTAGCCCTGTGTAGGACCAATACAGTCAGTCACACACGAAATGACGTTTTCCATGGGAATGATAAGTTATACATTATACGCTTTTGACCATGGATGCAGAGAGAGATGCACGGCGGGTGGACCACTGCCTGACTCAAAACACAGGTGAACATGCAGAAGCAGCCGTGACGGAAATATTCTTACGTTGGCAAATTCCGGCTAGCCTTCCTAATTTTGGGTCCAAATATGCCCATAGCCGACAGAAGCTGGGTGTTGAGCAGCAAGTAGATGAGTGTATGACTCGGCGAGATATCAGTGCCAGAATCAGGGAGAACACAGCAATTTTTAATGAGAAGATAAAAGGCTAGTTTAAGCCCAATTCGAGCCTACACACGGCTCGGACAAGAAATGGGACGGCAATAAAGAGCAGATATCCTCAGAGAAGGTGATAGATGAGCAGATCATCTGTCTTTGAATCAGTTGCAAATCCTCAAACATTCTCCGGAAAGCTACATGGGAAACTATGGGAAACTGCAGAATCAAATGAACGATTTCTCGAACTTTTCTCAAAGTACTCGACAATCGTGAAGCTGCCTATTGCTGTCAAAAGACTAGTTCTACCCTTCCGCTGTCGACGCTGATGGCTTGTACTTTCCCGAAGACTTGTACCACCTACAGCCTTTCACATCAGAATCAACTCACTTTTCTAGGCTCGGTGAATGGGAGGAATGTGAATGAGGAGGAGATGCCATGTCACCATGTACGCTTGACCCATTCCTGTGTAACACAAGTGCGAGTGGCTGCTGCTGCAAGCCCAAATACGTCGGCCAATCGATACAGCTATGCGGCGAACGATGAAAGGGGTCTACATTTCGCGTCATGTTTCTTTTTCTCATGACAATGAATATAAGATTCACCGTGCGAAAACGTTTTCTTCCATCGTTCTTCTTCTCCTTTTCATTTCGGCATATATTGTGTTCCTACTTCACGATGCAGGTGGTCAACTTCATATTGCTGCTTTTTTTGAGTGCCATCGTGGTCGGGTTTACTCGCCCTTCTTCTCTCCTCAGATTTTCCAGTTTGCCGTTAGCTGTCATATTCACTTGGAAATGCATCTCCAGCTCAAGTAGATGGCCGATCTGCGATGTTATGTTTGGTGGTTATCCTTGCCAGTTCTTGCTTCACCACCTCGACGTCGCAATCATCTGCCAGTGGTCTTTTGATCATAATGGCCCAGCTATTGATATGGCTCGACCTTTTGACCGCCAGAAAATTCCCGCTGCTTCTCAGACCCGTACAGGCAAGCGCAGCACTGTGTGGGAGAGATTAAAGTATGGCTTTGATATCACCTTCTCGTCTCGCTTCATCGAGACCCCCTCTCAGATTCGATATATTGCTCCTTTCTCGAAGAAAAATCCCGCATACATACCTTCTCGTAGAAGTTTTCTCTTCAAAGCCGCAGGCACAATCCTCTTGGGCTACTTGGTTTTTGATACAATGCAGCCCACCGAGAAAGAAATAGCCCAAAAATATCTCACCTCTCGGAATATCCCGTTGTTCAGCCGGCTTGAACATATATCCAGCACTGAGATCTTTATAAGGGCCGTTGTTGGTCTATCTGTGGCAACCTGTGCATTTTGTTCTATAAATGGGGTATACAGTCTCTGTGCATTCATCAGTGTTCTCCTCGGTCTGTCAGCGCCGAAAGACTGGCCACCGCTCTTTGGGTCGCTGTACGACGCATACTCAATTCGAACTTCATGGAGTATCTTCTGGCACCAGATGAACTTGCATAAATTCTCCGCCACCTCCAATTTCATCGTACACCGGATTTTCATGGTACCGTCTAGCAAACTGATGCTATCAAGCTACCTGCGAGTCATTGTGGTGTTCTTTGTTTCGGGCGTGTTACATTTATGTGTCGACTATTCCATGGGGGTATCTCCCCGAAATTCCGGCGCGATTCGCTTCTTCTGTACCCATATCCTAGGGATCCTCATCGAAGATGCGGTTGTAAGCGTCTACCGCAGGTTTTCACCTAAGCAAAAGCAACAACAGCCCTCGATGATCCACAGGGCAATTGGATATGTATGGGTTTTCTGTTTCCTCGTCTGGTCATATCCAGCATACGTATACCCAGTGATAGAACAGACTGTCCAGAACCAAAGTGCAGGTAGCGGTTCGATTGTCAAGTCTATTATTGTACCATTCTTCAAAGGCTTAGCTCAGACAGGGTGATTTTTTTTTTAAATTAGGGCCAAGAATAGATTATGAATACAACCTAGAAGGAACATGAGAGGATATATGAATTTTAATCAACCGAAAGGGAGATCCGTACAAAAGAAATATAGTTCTTGAACAACAAGTGATGAGGCTGGTCCAACATATCGAACAGCTGGCGTTGTACTATGTATGTACTGTTTCCCCCGCTGATTTCTTATCTATCTCATAGGCTAGGGCAAGGCTAGTTAGTGCTCCTCGGTGAGTTTTCCTCCCTTGGCGAGCAATATACCTAATACTCCATCAACGCCTGATACAGACGTTTTTTGGGCAAACAGAGGTACACACATATATTCCGACCCTTTGGTGCATTATATGTGACACAGCATCTGATGCGATACCGGTAATTGTGCGACCTTGATGCAGTGCTGGTATTCTATTCTAGTGACATGTATAACTCTAGAGGAAACTCGAAAAACGGTAAGTAAAAAGTAAAGGTAAAGACGATAAATCAGGCTGAATATAACCGCCAATGGATATCGAAGCAGCCAGCCCAAAAAATGTGGAAAGACCGTAGCTTATGCCCGAGAATAAAACATCAAAAGGAAAACCAGTCTACCGTTCAAACGCCAATCAATCAACGAGTGCTGGGTACATTAATTAGATACCACGGTTGAATTCGACTAGACCATCTTTGCCTCCGCGGCCGTGGAATTCTTCCTCCAAAGATGCGGCGCTGACCGCTTGCCGTTGTGGGAATGCGCCCAAAGCAAGCGGCAAGGCGAAAATTGACGTTGTCAAGATTAGTCCTATAAATAACTCCCGTTAGAATATGAACTAAAACTAAGTCAGAGGGAAGACGAACCCAAGTTGACCGGCAATACAAGCCGTGGTCTATTCTTTAACCAATCCATCTTCTGCAGGCGAACGAGGACCAAGGGCGGTAGAACCATGATGGGCGTCGAGTTCAGCACTCGACTTATAGCCGTCTCTCCAACGGCCAATGTCGCTGCTGTCTTACTCTTCCCGAGACTTTCAATTTGGCCTGCACCCTCTTCTCCGCCCCGCTTGGCTTTCTCCTCCTCGCTTAGAACCGGGTAGACATCGATACCCTTTCGGATCTCCTCGCCACGCATAAGAAAGACGTTCAAGGCACCCGCACTCGCAACGGCCGCGAATGGAACCAAACGACCGAGAATGAGTTTTGTGTTCGGGGAAACGCTCTTAAGACGGGGTACGAGCGAGTTGAGGCCGAGCGCGACGGAACAAGAAGCTGAGACAGCGAGAAGGTATGACTTTGCAATTGCCGCAGTGGAAAGAGGTGTGGATTTGTTGGCATTTGCATTGTTGATTGCGACGTTCAGAGATTGGTTGGTGATTTGCCATAGGAGGGTTCCGGTTATCTGTTAAGGTCGTTAGCGATGGTATTCTCAACCACGAATAGATTCAATATTGTTAGGGCCATACCCCAAGTCCCGGTGTCAGCATCCCAGCGGTGACAACCAAATTTGAAAGAACGAAAGCCGACATGCGAAATGGGTAAAAGACTGGTTCCCCAGTGTCTGTTTTCATGCTTAAATTAGCCCATAGCTTCGAGAATAGTCTCGCCTGCCCTTTCCTCTTTTAAATTCTCACCAGGATGTAAAGTCGAGTCAATGACTTTCTTTGCATGCCATATATCCGGTGTCATACTCCCATGCTGGCTGCCTTTATACGCCGCGATGAGGTTCTTTGCATTTTCGAGACCGCTAGGCGAAACGAAGAGAGTCCTAAAGAAAGTAGGGATACGTCAATTGCTAGAACAGAAGAAAGGAAAGCTATGGTTGAAGTACCTAGGGTCAGAAATTTCCGCAGCCTGTTTTACCCTCCCCCAGTATGTGCTGAGGTCATATTTGGAGGCGGGGAGCTCCCGACTCCCAGGGATGGAAGCTGACATCTAGCGACTGAATTCTCAATAACAAGACAAAGGACGGCTAGAACGAAATATAAGACGCAATAACACACGCAGAAGAGAGAGAAAGACGGCAAAGGAAGAAAAACAACAAGTCAAAAACAGAAAGCCAGCCCGATTTATCTTTATGGAGAAAAGCGAAAAAGATGGAGAGAATCGCGCTTATGGATTTTTACCAAGCGGCGGCAGATAAGATAAGAGCCTCCACTTGCCGCCAGGCGCGGCCTGTGATTGCTCAGTCGCGGTTAGCTTGGCGGTCACGTGTGCCCCATTGAGTCTGCTGGTGGTGGAACGTGCTCAACATATCAAGATGGGCCGAAGCAAAGCGCCGCGTTCAACAGCTCAATGGTTCAGTCCGACATAACAGTATGGTCTTGGGAGATGCATGAGATAGTGTTGAGATGTTGACTTTACAAAGCTCCAGTAAAGACCTGCCTACGATATCACCTGTTCGCAAGCCACTAAGCCCTGAGGAGAAATATTATACCCCATGGAGAGGACTAGTCTTTACATCTCACCAGGGCGGAGCGTCTTCCCCCCTGCCCGCCCTCACAAACTCCATGGTGGATACTGACGACAGAGTTCGGTATAATCGGTCTTGAGGGTGAATTGGGTCAGTTTTATCCCTTCTATGAAGTAAATGAAGACAAACAGGGTTGTTTAAGGCACTGAGAATATCCTCATAGTGTGAACAACATGTCAACATTCAGGTATCAGAAGAAGCTGTGGACAACAATTCTTTTTCCACCAGTTAATTTTCTCGCCATCTTCGCTCTTCTCTACAAACGACGCCGAGAGTAAGGGGGAGAAAACAAATCACATCTGCGCAAGGGAACTCCGGTATATACAAGTGAGGAAAGGAGGTAAAACAGGGCTTATAAAGTAGATATGATATTTATCATCATGCGCGGGAATGGGTATTCGTGGTATTGGGACATAAAGGAAATAAAAGGGGAAGCATTCACTGTGTAAAGGGGAAAGGCTGAGAAATTGGGTTTAAGATCATATGAGCTTGCCTCATGGAAGAGAAGAAATCGAACATGAAAATGGAAAAAAAGGAATGGAAAAAGAAGAAAAATACAAAAGAATGTTTCCATTCGTGAAAAGTCAATTGGGTAGTAGTAATGGATGGTATTGAGAACGGAGATAGCAAAAAGAAAGTATGGCGCCCTCTTTTCCCACCATCTACCTGTATCCAAATGATTTGCGGGTTAATGGGGACGAGGCGTGGCGAGCCTTCGCAACCGAGTCACGGACACGTCCTTGTCGAATTGGACTTTGGGTGCAGTAAACACATATATAAACGGGGGGTAAGCTCTGCCGATCCAAGCCAACGCATTTGGTGTGTAACCAGTGTGTGCATGATTCACTGTGTGGAGGACAAAAATTAGTTTGGTATGAAGGTAATAAGGCAGTTGGGATTATGCACATACCATTGGATCATCAGATGACCACCATTGTTCATAGAATTGCAAACACATCTGGTACCAGTGCTAGGATTGCTCTGGCGCTCAGCCGTTGGCGTAGAGATTCCCGGGTCGGTAATGGTGGTGGGTGAGCTAGTACTACCCGTATAGGAATCTGAGCAGTTGACATATGGCGGGGGTGAAGATCGCAAAGTCGCCATGGCCAGAGACTGAGATGTCCTAGAGACAGAGCTCAACGGGACAGGTCGCTGAGGAGCTGGTTTTCGCTTTCTGGACTGAAGAACTTGCTTCAAGGCATGCTGTGCGTCTCCGGCATCATCATTTTCATCTTGAGTCGCGTCTGAATCTGTAACAGATGGCTCACGAGATTGATACCCAATGGTGTTGACAGAGAGACTGCGTGGTTCATTCCAGTTCTTTTGGGGAGAAGCAAGACTCAACGGTCTACCTCTACCACGGCAGGAATCGGCCCAGCTTGGCTGCCGTCCAGAGAGTGAAGATGCCGCAGTCGAGGAATGCGACGAGCTCTTTGACAGAGGACGTGAGTGCGTCTGGGCCAGGCTGGGTCGACGTGGTGTAATCTCTGGAAAATTAAATGAGGGGTTCTGGCTCTTTATTATTGGGTAGTCGGACATTTCTGATGTATCACTATCACTATCTGTCAGGGCATCCCCCGATAGCGAGTCAGAAGCCATCTTCATTTCTGTCTTGGCTCTCCCATCCTTTCCGATCTTCAGTACGAGTGACTCCATTGGTGCCGCCAATGACGCCGAAACCGGCCGAGAGTATGAGGTCCGTTGAGCTTTCAGAGGAGAGGAGCGTCCCTTTGAGGGAGTTTTCCGAACCCCACTAACAGATGCAGCACCACTTGAAACGGAATTCTGGCTAAAATTTCTACCATGGACAGGTACCCCTGAGTAGGTTGCGCTGCGCTTTGCAACTGGTCTTCCAGATTTTGGAAGTGAGATTGCAGGTGGGCATTCCTCGCGTAGAGCTTGGTGCCTCTGGCCAATGCTCCTGGCTCGCTGTAGTTTTCGTAGCTCTTTTTCTCGCCTGTCTCTTTCTGATTCTTCAGTTTGGTAGTGATATGGCTGTCGAGTCTCTAGCCGAGGAGCAATAGGTGTCAACGCCGTGTCGGAGTAGCCGAACCGCCGAGCGGGGGAACTCAAAAACATTGAAGGATCCTCGTTCTGAGGAATAGGCAACCGTGGAGAAGTAGAAAAAGAGCTATGAAATGCATGGTCTTGATCGATATCAAAGGAGTGAGGATCGTGTGGAACATTCAGGTTACCACCTCGGTTTCTACCTATAGAACGACGTCCGGTTGGCAGCCGAGGTGTTTCCAAGCCTGTATCCCCAGCCGGGTCTACATCGAAAATGTCATCGTACGGTTGAGCAGACGCATCGAATGAATGCATATACGAGTCTGGCATGTCTGCCGTTGTGGAAGGGGGAAGCTCTGCTCCTTGATCCCATGGCATCTGGTAGCGTTGAAGGAAGGGGGAGTCCGAGGTGGAATTGCCGGCGGTACGAAAGAACCCCGGTGAATCCTGCAGACCAAATAGATTAGGAGATAGACCGATCAGGCGGCTCGGTGTTTCTAAATTGGTGGAATATGGTTGTTGTATAGGGGTTGCGGCAGGTGCAGGTTCCCCTGGTAGTCGTGGAGTGTCATCCCTGTCCTGAACTTTTCTTCGGGAGGTACGTGTTGGAGGAGGTGTCTGCATCGAGGCAGCAGAGCGTTTGCTAAGATCGTTGATATCCCCCTCCCCATCCTCAATCCCCAGTCCCGGTGGGTGGTTCAATGTCCTCCCTTTAGATTCACTCTCAGCAAGTGAATGCCGTTTCAGTCTGTTTCCCCCGTCACCCAGTATCCGACCTGACCTCTACATTAGCAATTGAACACGTATATCCCGCTAATACAACATCTGAAAGTTGGAAATGTAAAGCTGGTGGTATTACCTCGCTGAGGGGACGGAGACGTAGGTTCAGGCCGTTCCGACAGCCTTGTCAAACCAGGACTGGAGGCATACGGATCTGCAGTATTCCAAGTGACTCGGGGATCATAGAAGCTGGATTCGATCTTGGGAGTCTGAAAGGACGTATCAAAGGGGCCGGAAGTGGGAGTTCTGGTGGGAGTTTGCGGTTCGACATCGGGTTGGGTGAAGCTGCAGTTGAGAGAATGAACCATTAGTGATAATTGAACCACCAGCCACAGATATCCATACACATTTGCCTAGACAAAGCTGAGATATAATGCAAGTGTATGTGTGTAGGTTGTGTACGCAGTGAGGGGGAGTGCCCATTTTCCAAAATTTTGTGGGTGGGAAAAAAAAGGACCAAAAGCGAGGGAGGACAGACCTGTGGATTGGGTAGTCCCAACTCATATCAGCTCAAGTCGAAGATGCCCAGATGAACATGAGGATGTAACAGTCGACGAGACGGCCGTGAAGAAAAAAGGTGTTTCTATCTGGACATCAAGGGTGGGAATTAACGGCTGAGAGACGAGGCGGAGGGCTGATATAGGGCTGCAGGGGCACACACAAGCTGAGACGGTCGGCCTGCTGGATACGGAGACTGTGTTCCTCTCTTGCTCAGATATGAAGAGAAGAGAATGAGAAGAGAAAAGAGAGTGACTGGTAGAGATATATAAGAAAGGGAAAAGAAAAAGCTGATCGAGGACAGAGAAGAAAGACGAGGAGAGCTTCAGGCAGCAGGACGGACTAAAGATTACTTTTTCTGCAAGGTGGAGTTTTGTGACATCAAAACATTTTTTTTCCTCCTTATTTAAAATAAATAGATATTTACTTCACAATGAAAGAGAGCAAAGATGAAGCCGAAGAAGAAGAAAGCCAAAGGGTGAATATATTCAACAGGTGGATGCGTCGAGCTTTTTTTTTTTTTCTTACATCTCCAACTTCATCTCGACATTTTTTTTTTCTTGTTTACATTTTACCCTTTTCTTTTCCCTCTAGATATTTTGCTTTTTTTCTCTCTCTATCTTTTCTTCTCTTCAAGTTCGGTTCTTCGCCTCCTAATTTCCATGGTGCTTCCATCCAAGGCTGCCTACTCCTGACGCACTCGGCCGCTCTTTGTCAAACCAAGCAGGATTAGGGAAAGACGCTAAGGCAGGGATGGAGGACGTGATATACGACCCGACCACCGGTTGTTTTCATCTGGCCTGCTTCTGTGCGTGAAACTCACCGGCATGTCGAAGAAAGAAAGGAAAGGGGGGAAAGAAATGAAAGAAACCAACGCTTGAACGATGCTTGTACGGCTTCATGCCGCTCGTCTTCGTCTTCCCTCGTCGGCTTCGTGCCTGCAGCCAGCTTTCCTCTATGGATCTCCCCACCATCTTCCTGGACTCAAAGACCTTGGCTTTAGTTCTTGATTGGATCGTTCCAGCCTCGAAGCAGCATCAAACCAGAATCTAAAATAAGAGATCATTTACGAGGTCACGTGCCACAGCTGCTGATGATGCTGAGGATGATAAACATCTCCATCCAGGCATACCATTATCTCAGTCTAAGTATAAAGGGATCATGGTGGAAGGGAGAATCTACATGCTTTTAACTCTACTTAATTCTCCAGCTTTCCGGCCATTTGTCAAATTCAGATACCTTCTCTCAGTGTCCCAGTAGGGATAAAACTGCTACAGCTTTGAAGGAGATTCGGATTAAACTATACGCTCTAAAGAGATAGAGATGCATATATCTTCAGTCGAATGGCTCTGGGATAGATAAGGACAGAATAAGGAAAGGTTCATAACAAGCAAAAAAGGGATATGGTCTCGAAACCACTTTCAAGAAACTCACCCTCATGTCTTGAGAATTCGCACCTCAAAGCCATCAGGCAAAATATACCTAGTTTTTCATGCCGTTCGGAATATTTGGGGCTATTTTCACAAGCACATCTTCCTTTGCAACCGTATCCCCAGCAATCACCGAAACACCGTCGACCCGGCCACCAACTTCGGCTGTAACGTTGACCTCCTGGAAGCTGCGTTAGAAACCGTCTACAGCAACTCATGGTAATGCTCGACTTACCATTTTCATAGCGCTAATGGTCACCAGCGCCTCGCCAGCCCGAACCACGGTTCCATCTTGGGCCGTCACCCGAACAACTGTTCCGGATATTGGAGCGCCAACCTCGCCGGCCTGAGTATCAGCTTTACGAGACACCTTTTTTGGCTTTTCTATTGTTGAAAAATTTCAGGAGTTAAGAGTTATCCAATCTCAAGCTCAGGGGTGGCGGAACGCTGCGCTTACCTTTATTGTCCAGGATATGCACCGATCTCAGTGATCCATTCAACCGGAATAACACTTCTCTCTTCCCGGTCGACTTGCAGGCTGGAGCTATAGCCACTAACTCAGCGACCAATTCCTGACCATCATTGATTACCATCCTTACTTGCTGTCCAACCTCCATAGCAGTTAGAAAGACTGAAGTCGGCAACTCAGTGATGTCGCCAAACTCCGCCCTTGCCTTGCGGAAATCCATATATACCTCCGGGTACATAACGTAACTTGCGATATCATCATCCGTTAGCTGTATACTTGGATATTCGGCCACGATGCGGCGGCCTATGCTGTCGAAATCAACTGGACAAAGAGCTAGACCAGCTCGATCCGAGATCATCTTTCCCCTGCCACGCAGTGCGTCTGTTCTGAGCGGCTCTGGGAACCCATCAAAGGGTTGACCCATCCGCCCACTAAAGTAATCTAGGACCGATGACGGGAAGTCAAGGGTTGAAGCTCGCTGCAGAATATCCGACGAGGATAGCTTCCGATCAACCATGAACTGTGCCAGGTCACCCACCGCTTTTGAAGTAGGCGTGGCTTTTATGATATCCCCCAGCAGATGATTTGCATCCGTATAGGCTCTCTGGGTTTCTGCCCATTGGTCTCCGAGACCGTTTTGCCGAGCCTGGAATACCAGATTGGAATACTGCCCCCCTGGAATCTCGTGCGTGTAGACTGTTGGGTCGGGGGAGCGAAGATCTGCATCGAATCCGGCATACACCAACCGAAGCTGGGCCCAGTATGCATCGATTACTCGGATTTGATCGAGACTCATGTCAGTCCTTGCCTTGGTATTCTCAAGCGCAGCGACCATGGCACTCATAGCCGGCTGAGAAGTTGACCCGGATATACTGTCGATAGCTGTGTCGACTATATCTGCACCTTCATCGACACATGCAAGCATGGTAGCAATTCCCGTGCCATTAGTATCATGTGTATGCATGTGGATAGGGGTATTGGGATGTTTCTCTCTGATGGCGCGCACAAGAGCCCGACCTGCTGCTGGTTTCATGACTCCTGACATGGATTTGATTGCAAGTATATGAGAGCCAAATTCGATCAACTTGTCCGCAATAGCCATATAGTAAGCCAGGTTGTATTTACAACCAGGGTCAAGCATATCACCTGTGTACATTATGGCTCCTTCTACGAGTCCACCGGCCGCGAGGACGGAACTGATGCCGACCTCCAAGTTTTCTAGGTCGTTAAGGGAGTCAAATACGCGAAATATATCCACGCCAGTGTCCTTAGCATGCTGGGCGAAGTGATATAGCGCATTGTCAGGGAGACTAGAGTGAAGCTGTCAGTGTGGTTGATGAATCACCTGTTGGTTTCGCGCTTACGCAGAATAAGCCACTCCGTTTACGCTCCTCAGCAGCATTTGGAAGGGAACATTCCTATCAAACAGTCAGCATGACTAGCGCACATATCTCGTGGACACCTGGTTCCCGTACGGCACCAGTTTCCTTAACCTCCGCTATGTGTCTATCGTGTTAGCGTATACACAACCCTCATATTCAGCGCGGTACTCACCAGGCGCTCCCATGGGCACTCATGGAGAAACCGAAGCGCTACATCAAACGTTGCCCCACCCCAGACTTCCATACTATACGCAAACTTAAACGCATGGCTTGTATGTAGTGCAACCTTTGCCAAGTCTATTGTCCGAATCCGTGTGGCTAGAAGCGATTGTTGGCCGTCTCTCCAGGTCGTGTCCGTAATTAGAGTCCCTCTCTGGGCTTTGATTATATTTGCATATTCTCTCGGCCCATATTTCAAGAGTTGATCCCGCCATCCTTCAGTGCAGGGTTTTGTAGTGTCGAGCTTCTCATTCGTGTCCGGGTCAAGTAGGAAACCGACTTGAATATCCCCCGTGAAAGCTGGAGGTCTCTGGTTGGACCAGAATAAGCGTTAGATCGTTCAACAAGTGAGAGATCAGCCAACGCACAATTTGTCCTTGGATTCTACACCCATTCACAGCTGCATCGCCGAGGAACTTGAGCAGCTTCTGCCCTTTATCCTTTTCATTATCCAGAACGAATAACTCAGGGGTATCATCGATAAACCTAGTCCAGCAGCCCCCATCCACGAAGGTCTGGTGCTCCAGCAACTTGAGTAAGAAAGAGACGTTTGTTTGCACGCCTTCTGCCTGGAATTCTTTTAATGCGCGGATAGCCTTCTGTCGGGCAGAGTTTATCCCTTCACCTAAACAGGTAGCTTTCACAAGGAGGGAATCATAGAATGGACTGATTTGTATGCCCTGGATGAACTCGCTATAGTCCAGTCGCACCCCCTTACCTGTCGGTAACCTACAGAACTCGAGCCTCCCGCTATCCGGGCAAAAACCTGGAGACTGGCATTAATACACGGAGACACATAGTTACTAAACAGATCTCGGAAACTTACCTTGAGACGGTATCTCTGCGGCGATTCGGCATTGAATTGCATATCCACGTTGCGAAATACGCTCTTGAATGAGTCCTAATTCTGGCAAGCTGGCGCCGCATGCGATTTTTAGCTGGGCCTGGACAATGTCGATGCCGGTTATTTCTTCGGTTACGGTATGTTCCACCTGGCTGTATTTGGATTAGACGGGCTTTTATCCATGAATTTATACAAGCCATTGACGCATACATTCGCGGGTTCATCTCAATGAAATAGAACTGCTCATGTTCAACGAGAAACTCCACCGTACCGGCGCTCTCTATGCAACCAATAATTAGACGATCTGCCTTTGCTCAGCCCGAACTAGATATCTCGACGAAACCCACCATAGTTCAAGTATGCTGCCAGTCTAACTGAAGCATCAAAGAGGCCCTTACGAACAGCAGATGAAATACTCGTGGCGGGCGCAAACTCCACAACTTTTTGATGTTTGCGTTGCACACTACAATCACGCTCAAAGAGGTGGACGTGATTGCCGTACTTGTCACTGAGAACTTGGACCTCTATGTGCTTTGGTCGAGCAAGGTATCTGAAGGTGCAATGGTCAGCCCCATTCGTCTTTCAGTGGGAGTGATATGTATATCAAACCGCTCCAAGAACACAGTTCCATTCCCGAACGCACTGAGCGCTTCTGATCTTGCCGATGCGAGCGCTTCCTCTAGCGAATCGCCTTCGCGAACAACACGCATTCCTCGACCGCCTCCTATACGCGGGATTTTCAATCAGGTTATGTTGACATACTGTAGGATTTGTGAGATGGCTCTCACCGCCGAAACTCGCCTTTACAACCACAGGATATCCATGCTGATGAACGAAATCATGAGCATCTTGGACACATTGTACTGGACCTTTCGTTCCAGGTATTGTGGGAATATTGCATGCCTGAGCAATAAGGCGAGCGCTGACTTTGTCGCCCATTGACTTAAGGACGTCAATCGGTGGGCCGACAACTAGTATGGTTAGCCTTGTCACCTTATATATGTCTGCTGATACCCCCCTGACAGACATTTTATCCCAGCCTCGCCGGCTTTGGCAGCAAATTTAGAATTTTCGGATAGAAAACCATATCCTGGGTGACTGCAAAGCCTCAGTCAGCGAATAATTCTTCTCTTCAACGATGCCCTGCGAATGTAGCTCAGCCATACATTAAGTCGACTTTATTCTTCCGTGCGATCTCGATAACTTTGTCTATGTGGAGGTAGGCATCGCTAAATGCTCCATACACCCATTAATGCAACCCATATATGATTTGGATTAGGGATCAATGCAGCGTACACAGGGCCTAGTTCTCCGGGCTTGCCAATCATGTAGGACGCATCCGCAACTGTAACCAGCTCAGTAAACATCGATTACCTGAGAAAGGCCGAGAAAGATAGGCAGTTGAATTACTTTGGCGATGGCCAGCCAATTCGTCGGCCTCCGAATAGATAGCTACGGTAGAGAACGATAGTTCATGAGCCGCTCGCATCACCCGCACGGCGATTTCACCGCGGTTGGCGACAAGCAACTTATGCACTTCCATGATAGATTTGAAGGGAAATAAAGCCTGAAATAAAGTATGGACAATGAGATGCGAGAGATGACTTGGAGCAGTAAGCTAATTGCTTCATGTCTACGCACAGATAGCGAGGCGAGAGGTGGTCTCCTTTATGCTACCCGAGCAGGTTGGAGAGATCATAGTCCTGTCATGATCCATGATCAAGCAAGCCCAAAGCAAAAGGCAGCATTTTGAATCGGGCGACTAGATCAGACCCTTACTGCCGCCTACTTGACGATCCCAGTTGCGCTTCATCATGGGTGAAACGATGGCCCGACCAACCACAGCACCGGATCGCCGCTCGCGTTTCCATAAAAAACTCTTAGTCTTTCTCGGCGGCAGTCGTTGAAGAAATTCGTCATTTCAAAGTATCACAAGGTGCAGTGAATTTACTTGACGCGCAAGCTTCAAAGATCGTTGGTGGCTTTCTGCTTGGAGCACGCTTCTGGGTTACCCTGTTTTGGTAGTGCAACGTCTCCAACAAAATGCCACCTAGCAGGCGAGCTGTTGACCGAATTGCCTGTTGAAGAAGTGCAGTGACCTCACAGTTTCTCTTGCATGGGATCTTCCATGGACCAACATACTTGATATGAGAAGTCTCGTATACAGCCCACTCTTCAGCTGGCCACACAATCCCAGACCTTGCAACTCAAGAATTATCTATTCGACTGAGAGCATTCACTCATTGAGATAAGCCATGTGCACAAGCGGCGATCTTCAAGGCCAGGGCGGATAAACGGGAAAAAAAAAGAAAAGAAATAAACAAAAAAAGGGTGAAAGAAAGTTCGTATATGAGCTCTTTCCTCGATACTCTCCAGCTCAATCGGGTAGAAAATATCTTTACCCTTTATCATCTATTGCTGGCGTGATTGAACAACAATGGCCAACAAAGGAGCCTCTAATATAGATGGCTATCATGAACCTGCCCTTCTTAGTGAGCCGTCGAGCAGCGGGCATGGTGTTCAGCCTCTCGCCAATAGGCATGTTTATAGGCCGGCGTTCATTGAGCTTCGACAAAGTACGGCCACAGCCGAGGAGTCTAAAGTAGGGCTGAGATTTACAGTTGCTGTTATATCGATCGGAGTAGGTGCTTGCCACTTTCGTCTGTTGGGGCTTTGAGTGAACCATACTAAGAGTTCGGCAAATCCTTTTTATATAAATAGGTATTTCTAGCAGCTCTTGATCAGACAATCACCGTGGCTAGCTATGGAAGTATCAGCAATGATTTGAAAGCCCTCAATTTGTCGAACTGGATAGCGACATCATACCTTTTAACTGTGACAACTTTTCAGCCCCTTTACGGCCGCCTAAGCGATATCTTTGGTCGCAAGATCTGCCTGCTGAGCGCGTATGCGATATTCGGCAGCGGTTGCATAGTATGCGGGTTTGCGAGTAATATTCATGTGTTAATTGCAGCGCGACTCTTTCAAGGCATCGGGGGTGGTGCCATGACGACCGTGGTTACCATAATTCTTACCGATATAGTGCCACTGCGAGATCTCGGGATGTGGCATGGCGTGATGAATGTCGTTTTCGCTATTGGGTCTGGTATTGGTGCTCCACTTGGTAGGTCTGAATCCCTGCTGTCAAACATGAATACCAGTCGCTAAATAATGCTCATCATGACTTACAAACTGCAGGAGGGATTTTGTCTGACAGCATTGGCTGGCGATGGTGCGCATGAATTTACCATCTTGGGGAACCGAAGGAGAAGCTTGGGAGGTTAACTAACCACTCGCATTAACTAGGGCCTTCATTCTGCAAACGCCAGTTTGCCTAGCTGCATTTACAGCAGTGTTTTTCACCCTTCGACTTCCGCCCCCTGACAAGTCCGCTTGGCGAGAGAAGCTCAACCGCATTGACTTTTTGGGGGCGATTTCGTTAATCGTCGCCGTCTTAGCGTTGCTTGTCGGTCTTGATCGCGGGAGCAATCTCTCGTGGAACATCCCAATAACGATTGTGCCTCTGACAGTTTCCTTGATATTTTTTATCGTATTTGTCGTGGTGGAATCGTATGTTTCCAGGGAGCCGTTCGCCCCCTGGCACATAATCTTCGGCAAATCCCTCTTGGCATGCCATGCTGCTAGCTTTTTTGGCTATGGCGGGTGGATGGCGACCCTTTTCTATATCCCGTTATATTTCCAGGCGTCAGAAGGAATCCAGGCCAGTGCTGCTGGGTTATGGCTTCTTCCGGCTATCCTGGCGTCTGTTTCAGGTGCTCTCTATGGAGGTATCACCATGCGAAGGACAGGGAAATATTACCGGCTTGCCATATCCGGGTTTTCCTGCATGTCAACGGGATTGATTTTGATATTTCTCTTCTCCGGACAATTAAGTAGAAGTATCAGCCTTATAGTTACTGGAACAGCCCTTTGCGGGTTTGGTAATGGCTTGGGGGTTACAGCCAGTCTCACTGGGCTCGGTAAGTCTGCGCTTCAGTCGAAATAAGGCCAAGCACTTGTCAAAATATCCTTGACACTAATTATTTTCACAAGCTGCAAATGCATCATCACAGGACCAGGCTGTTGCAATTGCAACCTTGTACCTATTTCGGTCACTCGGATCAGTTATTGGAATCTCGTTATCCGCAACTGTGATTCAGCAGTCGTTGAGAAACAGCTTAAAAACTTCCCTCCACTGGGTCGAAGATATCGACTGGATCATCAAAGGGGTACAAAGTAGCCTTGACTTTGTGAGAGATATCGACCCGGATATCCAGCAAATAGTCACCTTGTGCTATGGACAGGCAACAAACCATGCGTTTCTCTTCATGGTCGGGATTGCGTCTTGTGCGCTCTTCAGCAGTATATTCATCCGCGAGAAAAGGCTCATCCGGTAACCGCATAATTAATTAATCGGCCCAAACTTCTTTTCCTCCCGACTCAACAGATTTATTTATTTTATTTCTGACCATTACCAGATGGGGTGAATGCTGGAAAATTCACAGTCGTGCGGGGTTATAGCTCTTGCATTATGACTTTCCTGAGGCGTGGGGTTTTGATCGTCCTCCATCGTATTAATCCTGGCTCATTCTAATCTTTAAACCATGTACTATATTAGACGAATTATAAGCCAAGAGAGCTCCCTTTTCCGTCTTGCTCCCGTATCCGTATTATGTCCGGATTGTGTCTCCCGGGCCCATGCGACAGCTGCACGAAAGCAGTTTATTTGCGGGCCAACTGCATCTTCCCAAACATTCAGATGGATATGAACCAGAGAGAATGAGCCATATAAACGGGAACCTTTGTGATGAACAAAAAGAAGAGGGTTGAATGGGATTTTCAAATAAGGTTGGGGTTCTCTTTGTGGGGAGGGATTTATTACATCGTTTATTTCTTTGTTGATGAAGGCTTCGCTCGGCATTTTATGTACAGGGACCTCGGACATGGAATTTGTCGCCTAATTTCGGCCAATCTCAGAGTGAAGGCGATAAATAACCTCATGACTGTTCGCGGGATCAGGACAATCCTAATCATTGTGAAACAAATCCATAATGGTCCAAGTCGAACTCGTTATCTACTTTGCCTGGACTCTGGGGCATATACAATCCATCATTATAGCACTAGGTCTATGCGTATGGGTGTGACGCATCATCTTGAACCCGCCCATATGAATGTCCTATATTCGTAGTTGATACTTTCCTTTCATGATCCTGCAGTGCAACAAGCTCATGCCCCTTGGCGTCTGGGTTCATAAAAATCGAACTGGGTGGAAGAGCCTTGCAGTCACTATCATCTGCCCAAAGTCCAAGAGACCTGTAAGCGGCTTTGTGCAGTTCCTGTGTTGCCTCAGCGGTCCACTGATTCGCTCTGTACTTGTGTGCGCCCCGTTGCTGCAGGCGACCGCCTATCGTATCAATATATGCTCCGATAGCTATGATGAGGGTGCCAGGGATGAGGATGAGAATAAGTCCCAGGATCGAGATACTTGTGTGGGTCCCCGTATTATGGACGAGTTGGTTTTGGCACAGATGGCGCTCTGCGTCATTAACTGGGGGAGTGAATTTCCACCCCGGATTGTCCGTGATGTTGGGAGGAGTTGGTGCGAAATTCCTTGGAGCAGTGGCCCACTCAACGCTCCAGGCTTGCTCTTTGGCGAGGGATGTGGCGAACCAGTTTGTGACTTCGATCTGCCATTGATTCGGAGGGAGGTAATATTGCACTTTGTTGAAAGTTGTTTGAGCCGCTACGAAAGAACGTGAACGTTAGACTGGCGAGATTCAAATCGTGATATTTTGTGTTTTTGTTACCTTTCAGGGCTGCTTCATTTCGTCCATGTATATTATAGTACATGATCTTGTCTAATCCCCAAGCGAGGAAACGTTTGACGGTAGCAACCTGTATCGAATTCCAACCATCACTTAGCTTCTCTACATCCGATGCCGCGGATTTTAGACTGCCCAGACTAGTGCAGCCTGCCTTCTTGTCTTTGTTTGGATTGCAAATCTGATACTGGTCAACGCATCCTAAAAGACTCACCCAGGCGTCGCCTCTTAGTAGTGCACTGCCCTCAGAGATTGGTAAGTGGGCCGGTATCCAGGGGTCGTCGCTTGGAGTTTGGTAGACAATAGTATTTTGGGCAAGCATCATGAGGGTTATTTCCCCATTGGTGGTCCTTAGACTCGCGTCTGGTTCCCACCGGAGTTTTTTTATCTCCTCATCCTGGGAAAATGAAGCAGTAACCGCGCTAAGACCAACTGTTAGACGAGCAACTCTAATAATATAATATTACTTTGTCGGCATACTTAAGTTGGTACCCGACATTAGCTTCGGCTGCGCGACCGGAATATCGAAAAGTGTAGTTGGTACCCAGGGCATTGTCGGGGCCAGCGTTTACATATATCGTCAACCCATCGGTGGTGTCATTGGTGCTATTGATGAATGATGTTCCAATGACAGGCGAGCAAGTGGTGAGTCGACGCCATTGAATTCTATTTTTGGGCTCAGCATTAATTCCAAAGTGATCATGCGAGTCTAAAAGTCCGGTGTCCATGGAGAAAGCCGCATGGTCACCGTCTCTGCAGAGACCAGGAGCAAAGGGGCACGAAGCATTTCTGTGAGTTGCAAAGGGAAGTCTTGGGCGTGCATATATACCGCATTGCAGGGAGAAGGTATCCTGGTAGCATTGACTTGCATAAGCGGCTCCGTCGTGAGTATCTACCAAGGCCTTCCCCAAGGCAACAAACGAGGCGTAGCTGCTATCATCAAAATCGTATTGAAAGCCACCACACTGAGGACCAACGATCAAAGAGGAGTTTCCAGGAACCGCCGTGACGTACGATGTAAACACAGAAGAGACAGCAAAGAGAGCGGTAGAGGTGGCCGCGAGCAATGCAAAAGGCAGCGTGCGTAGAATAGCCTGTGGTACTTTACCTCTGAACGAGAAGCCCAGTGACGCCAACGACCAGGCTGCACCAGCAGCACCCATGTTGGAATTCCGCAGGATCACTTGGCGAGAGTGATGTAAGCCATCTTTGCGATCAGACGGTTGACTTGTGGACGCTTGATGGATGCAGTAGCTCAGGATCCGCCAGAACATGCCGCCCGAAAAGGCGACAAAGACGGCAAGAAAACTGGTCAGATATCCCGCAGGTTCCTGGGGTAGAGTCAGAGTAAAGCCTCGAGCATAACCATGAGACCAATTGATCCAGGGTCCTGTGTAGGTGTGAACGGCGGCTTCGGCCATGGTAAATAGCGCAGGAAGAGACAAAGAACAGCGGTTCCTCTACAAACATAGGCTGAAAAGGAAAAAGAAAAAGAAGGGATTCACACCCATCTTTGAATAAAACCCCAGAAAAATTCAGCCGACAGAATCTTCGATCAAGCACAGCCCTATGAAGGGATACGAGAGGTTGAATTGTAGCGGGGCGGAGGCTTTGACAGAGACGACCGATTGGCCCAGAGAATGGAGTTCAGCCTTGCATCAGCCTCTTTTCCGGGTGTGACAAGGTGCAGACACGCATAGCTGGGCGCTGGTGACATGCGCGATATGATGCTGTCCGACATGGTCATACAACGGTATGTACATAATTGATGTTCGACATCCAGATGGATTTAGACGATGAACCGTCGTTGGTCTAAGATTTGCTGTGTTTTGCTTGTTTTTGCGTAGTGGTCACGTGACACAAGATGACTAAGTGCCGAGAGCTCGCGTAACCCAAAAAGGGGCAGAAAGAAGCAAAGAAACGATCGCCAGCTTCAGCTCACATTGAGAGATATTTCTCTGCCCTCCGTTTGCTCTGTCTCTCTCTCAAGCTCAAGATGCTTAGAGTGAAGAACAAGGATGGCACACGCGAGAACCCATCTCAATGTCAAGCATCTCTCCGCCGTGTGGAGCTCGACCTGATATGATCCTCGCCCCGAGTCAGGATGGTTACATTCAGGTGGAGAGTTGGCTTTAGAATTCGGACCAAACCGACGAAACTCCACCGCCTCCACGAGGCCTAAGCACAAGAGCCTTTCCGCAAGCATCTCCCCAGTCTCTGGCGCCTTGGCGGATTTGCCGGGGGTACAGCGGAGAGCGAGGGATCAAAGGGCGTTGGTGTTGGCTACGAAGGTTGGCGGTGGTGGTTTGTGGCTCCCCCGGCCGGTTTAAAACCACGGCCATCTTCCTCTCGGGTCAAGCACTCTTCGCTTTTCTTGTTTCTGCTCGTCAAGCCTTGGTTTTCCTTTGTATCTCCACGACTATCAGGCCAATCTTCCAATCACCATGGCCGACAAGGTCAACGAAGCTGCGAGTGTCCATGATGAGTCCTCTCCGCCTGCTTATCATGAAAAAGACGCTATCCAACACGTTGCAGAGCCCGCTCTTGTCGACGCTGGAGGCCGCCGCCAATCTGTTGCCAAAAACATAGTCGAGAATCCCTTGCAGGTGAGGATGCCTACATCGTACATGTTTCCACCTCTCCATATTCTCCACTAGAAAATAGCCAAGTTAATAATGGGTTTGATCAACAGCGTGGAACTCCAGAAGAAACTGCAGCTGGTGGTCGAGCCTTTGCCGAGTCCCATGGCCTGAGCGAGCACGCCGACCTGTTCGCCCGCGCTGCCCTCGTCGCCCGTGATCAGGATAGATTCGAATTTATCACACAGCTGAGTGATGATGAACGCAGTGCTCTCAGATATGAAAAAGATCACAAATGGCATGGTCCCTTTATGTTGTGGTACTCTATCGGTCTCTGTGCCGTCGGAGCTGCCACCCAGGGTTGGGATCAAACTGGTGCCAATGGTGCTAATCTGCAATTTCACGAGGAGTTTGGACTCACCGGAAAGGGTAGAGACGAATGGATTGTTGGACTTATCAATTCTATCATTTTCTTGACTGCTGGTCTCATGTGAGTATATACTCTAATCTTGCCTTCGTTTTTGTACTAATCATTCGGGCAGTGGTGCTTTCATCGTCGACCCTCTTAACAAATACCTTGGCAGACGAGGTGAGATCTTCGTTACTGCTCTCTGCCTTACTGCCACACCGATCGGCTCAGCTTTCACAACATCATGGGAGGGTTTGTTCGCCGCTCGATTCATCATGGGCATCGGAATCGGCGCAAAGAACGCTACTGTCCCCATCTATTCTGCCGAAATGGCCCCTGCTCGGGTTCGAGGTGCACTCGTTATGTTTTGGCAGCTTTGGGTTGTTGCTGGTAAGGTATCTAGTGTTTGACTATTGCTCGCATTTGCTTACATGGTGCCCCTAGGTATTTTCCTGGGTTTCTGCGCCAACGTCATTGTCAAGGACACCGGTAGAATCGCTTGGCGTCTCCAACTCGGTTCCGCTTTCATCCCATCCCTCCTCCTTGCTATCGGTATCTACTTCTGTCCAGAATCGCCTCGTTGGCTGATGAAGCATGGCCAGCACGCCAAAGGATTCAGATCCATGTCCGCTTTGCGAGCTCACCCCATTATTGCCGCAAGAGACTTCTACTACTCCTGGGTGCTGTACGAGGAGGAGCTTAAGCAAGCCGCCGGAAGTAATTATTTCACTCGTCTTTGGGATTGCTTCTCTGTTCCTAGAATCAGGCGCTCGAACTATGGAGCTTCAACTGTTATGATTGCTCAGCAGATGTGTGGTATCAATAGTAGGTCACACACACGCACCTTTAGACCATACCATTATTGGTTCTTACACTAATACTTTTATAGTCATTTCTTTCTATAGCGCGAGTATCTTCACGGATGTCGGCTACACGGATACCGAGGCGCTATATGCGTCCCTAGGCTATGGCGCTATTCAAGTTCTAGCCACAATCCCTACACTATTCCTCATCGATACCAAAGGCCGTAGGACTTTGACTCTGGCCGTAAGCCATTCCAACCTCCAAACCTCTTTCTACAAGTTGATGGTCAAACTAACCCTTTCCGCTATATGCAGACTTTCCCTGGCATGTGTATTTTCCTGCTAGCTGGTGGACTCTCACTATTAAACAAGACCGAGAATCGCGCGGCGGCTATCGGGCCAGTTGTTCTGTTTGTTTACCTTTTCACAATCTGCTACTCCTTGGGCGAAGGACCTGTAGCTTTCCAGTACTCCGCCGAGGTGTTCCCCACCATTCAGCGTGAGCAGGGTATGGCCTGGGCTGTGTGCATTAACAACACCTTTGGTGAGTCTAAGTTCCTTCCGTTTATCGGCCTATATTGCAATATCACTAATTTAACTTGCAGCTGGTGTCCTCGGTTTGACATTCCCTCGAATGAGAACGGTCATGACCCAAACTGGAGCCTGTAAGTTGGAATTCTACCCAGCGAACTTTTCACAATGACGCAATGAGCTAACCTTGAATCCAAAGTCGGTTTCTACGCCGGGTTAAATCTTATAGCCTGGGTCATGATATTCTGTTTCGTCCGAGAGACAAAGCAGCTCACTTTGGAAGAAATTGACCGTAAGTAACACCTCTAATACGCTTTTCCTTTCTTTCCGTAGAGTACGCCATTAACAAAATATTCCTACACAGAGGTTTTCTCCGTCCCCACGAGCGAATATATCAAACACGAGTCAACCGTATGGCTCCCTTATGTCTTCAAGAAGTACATTTTACGCCAAAATATTGCGAAACCACCACCAATCATCGAGAAGGCTGAGAAAGTCGAGGGGGTTATCGCTGGATAATTAATTTAATGGCAGGTCGACAAAGCCATACATACTGTCGGGACATCGACTAAATATGCATAGCATACCACTCCAGATTCCATCTGGGGACAGGCTGGCGCATGGTATATTATAGATGTCACATCTCAATCTGCGTAGTACATTTCTGCTTAATTTCAACTTTTTACTTCTCTCCTCCTATCGAACCCCTTTTACCTGGGGGATATTCAACTAGAACCAGGAATGTTTAAAGGCTGGGTTAGAATTAATAGGTACCATGGCAGACCTAGCAAATTCCCACTTAATGCTAAACAAGCTTATTTCTGTTCCTTGATTTTGTGAAACTCTGTAGCTCTGTAGCTTGGATTCTTCCACCATCATTTGGCCCGGTAGAGATACATCCGACGGGCGACAAAGTGTAAACTCATAATGTCTCTGATTTCCCCATAACTTAAGATGCCATGAAAGTCTGTATACATCTTCTATTGGGAAAATAGTACAGAAAATAGGATACCTTTTTTTTAAATAACATAACTGTAAACAGTAGAATCAAAGTTGCCGTACAAGTTGTTATCGCTTGCGCTCCCACCCAGTGGCAAACTTAGGATGGAACCGAGGGAAGATGTGCGCTTCGGTGTTGAAGACAATCTCGTCAAGCGGGAAGAAGTCTGTTGGAGAGAAGAGGAGATATAGGTATTTCAAAGTCTCGGCCTGGCGGTAGGTTTCAATAGATTAGAAGTAGTTCTCTAGAGGAGTTTAGTCTGTGTACTTACCAGCCAAAAGCTTTCCATATTATCTCGTCGTCGCGGCGGAACTCTCGTAACATCGTCAAGGGAAGTATAAGCTTCTCCGTCCTTGGTGAGTGTATACTTTTGGAAAGCCTGGAAGATCTCCCATCCCCATTCCCGATAAATGGGGTCCCGCGTTACCCGCCACATGAACAGTAAGCTTTCAACGGTTTCAGGTCGCTGTAGGTTATGCGCATCCAGAGGCTTGATAATATAATCTTTCTTCCACATCTCCGGGGAGTCCATGCTAGGTGGAAGAGGCGAGGCTCCCGGTACTGGTTTCAAGTCGGCAGATTTAGCTCTAAACCAGGCAATCTCTGGTGCCAGCCCAGTTTCGGTAACTTTGTACATTCCCCAGCATGTCTTCATTAGCTCACGAGCCAGCTTCATCTGTTCGGCCTTCTCTTTAGTCCAGCTGGGTAATCTTTTTGCGTCTGCCTCGGTAAGTCCGCCGGTTACGCCCAAGGCGATCGACCCTGGTAGGAAGCAGACTAGATGGTCCATCTTAGGGGATAGCTTGCCGCCGATACCGTTTGGCAGCTCGGCAACGATCTGGAGCTTTGAGTGCTTTGTAGAGGTTACCATATGCTTTTGGATTCCACGTATCGCCTGGTCCCACATTTCAAGGTAGATCGGCTCCGAAGTCTGAAGATATTGCTTGATCAGGTACTCTGCCGCATGGTTAGCTGGGGTCTGACAGCGAGGGAGTGGTGGGTTTACCATAATATGAATCTCCGCGACTTCCTAAGCGGATCTCCCTGGTAGTAAATCGACCCGATGCTGGATCTACGAAAATGGGAAGCAAGCCATCCTGCATGTTGTTCGCATCAAGGACTTCCATGACTTTCTCCGCTTTGCGCCAGTATACTTCCTTTCCGGTGATATCTGCAAGGTATTTCATCTCGAGTTGAAGAGTGGCGGCTTCGGCCATGGAGGACGATCCGCCGTCGGCGTGCGACCGGATTCCTCTTCCTGTTCGAAGGTCAATGCTTGCGTATGGAATGCCCGATGCCGATTCGTATGCACCCAGGAGTCGGTCGGCCAAATCGACGGCCTTGGATAAGTAAACACTATCCTGTCCGTATGATGCATCGGGTAGGCGAGTGGAAAGATAGTGCGCGGAGAGTAGTCCTCCCAGCATTCGTATAGTAGTTTCGAAAGTGTTCACGTCTTGGTTTTGGTCGTAGGTTAGGCTTTGTTGAACCCAGTCGCGTGCGTCTGATAATCGTGAGGTAAGATTCATGACCATCATGGTATCCAAGCTGTCGACAATGATCCATCCTAGACCGTCAGGGCTCATTTGCGAGCCTTTATTGGAGATGGGGTGAAATCGATCATAACCTTGATTGCCACGAGGGGAACAAATATGCGTGTCAAATCTTGCATTTAATTCAATAAACAGGGTCCCTCAAATAACGGGAGAGAAGACTCACCCCACGAGTGTTTTGCGTAGGCATCCCAGCTTTTAACGAAAGCTTCCTTGACCTCTTCCCTCCGTTCATTCCAGCTCCGGGCATTCGACGTGTAGCTACCTAACTCTGGTTGGGAGTCTTTTGGCCAAAAAACGAATGCTAGCGCGACAGCGACAATGCCAGCTATAGAGGCGAGGGAGAAAGTTGACCAGCTGCTCGCTTGTGGCGCAGACCTGCGAGCTGGTTGTCGCTTGGTTGTCCCGCCGCGACCAGCGGCCTTGCTGGAGGCGGCCATTCTCAGCTAGGATGGGGATAGAAACTGTTATTACTGCTCGGAGGTAACGAATGCTTTGGCGAACATCAATTACCGAGGATGCAAGCAACAAACCAGCATCGCGCGTGCTGGGAAAACGAGCTACAAGCTGCAAGGTGTTGTTTGTGGTTTGGTCGTTTTCTCTAAGCGCCGGCCAAGACTCCAAGCCATCTGTCAGTTGTCAGGGCGGCTACAGAGTACTTACCTACATCATCGACTCGCTATATCTTTTTACTCCTCAGACAAGAACAGCGGTTAACTTTCAAGATTAATTGTACCCTCAAATTAACATTAAAAGTCGTGGAGAGATAAACTTAACCTTGAGCTTGAAGAAAAGCGCATACATAACTACAAGACCCGTCTTTTTGTTGATCACATCCACTTATCTTGCTCGAACCACAAAAGATAATCCCTTTTATGGATGACAAGCAACTATGCTTGCTCGCCCTCGACGGCGGCGGGGCTCGCGGCCTGTCTCTGCTTTTGATTTTGCAAGAGATAATGGCAAGGATCGACCCTAAAAACCCTCCGAAGCCATGTGAATATTTTGATATGATTGGAGGTACGGGTGCTGGAGGGTATGCTTTTTTCATTGCACGCAATATGGCTGAGGAATGCGTGCTAAAAGTACCAGGCTTGTTGCTATAATGACAGGTCGCCTCCAGATGACGGTTGACGAGTGCCTCAAAGCGTACCAAGGGATGGTGGACAAAATATTCACCAAACGGCGCAAGCGAATCAACCTACGCAACTTTCACCTCCAAGGGCAATTCGATCACAGGATCCTTGAAGAGGCTATCAAGAAGTTAATAGTCGAGAAAGGATACGGTGAAGAAGACCTTTTGGCAAACCCAGAGGGAAAGTGTAAAGTGTGAGTTCGTGTCCTTGCATATAATAGATACATTTCCCCTTATACTATCGCTCACCTGCAGGCCCTATGTTGTCCCTAATATCTCTTGTAAGGCAGGTTTGTTTGCACTGCTTCCGGGGAAAATCGTCGCATTATAAGACGACTAGCCACCTATCCATCCCGGGGCATGGGTGATTTGTACTCCTCCACCAAAATCGTGCAAGCCGCAAGAGCAACTTCTGCTGTTCCCTCTTTCTTCGACAGCACCGAAATCGGGCCGTACGGAGAAAAATTTCTAGGCGGCATTGCTGGAGCAAACAACCCGATCAGACAGCTCTGGTTAGCAGCAAGCGAGGTTTGGCCAGAGCCTGACCTGGAATCCCAGCTGCGATGCCTCATATCCATCGGCACAGGCGAACCAAAATTACAACCTTTTGGCGACACTCTGAAAGAGATTGCGCACTCTCTTTTTGAAGTTGCGACAGATACCCGAAGAACTGCGGAGGAATTTCAGGAAGAACATACGTCACTCGACGATGAGAGAAGGTATTTTCGATTTAACGTGCAAAGGGGGTTCGAAGATGTTGCACTACAGGATTCTTCAAAAAAGGCTTTGATTGCTGCTGGTACTCGCACCTACCTATCCAACAAGACAGTACAGAATCACATAGACCGTTGCGCGGAGCTTTTAGGGTCCAAAAGAGGTCTGTCATAGTCCGTCCCCATGATTTAATATTGGCTGCTAAGGATTGAGGTGTCTCTAGTTGGAGCTGTATTACCTGCGGATGTTAAAGGTAGTGTTGACCTTATGAAACCAATACTCATACCTACTAACAGAATTACAGCTTGCCTTAACTCGCTAGCGTTTGACTACGAGGAACGTCGCCGCCAGGTTACTGAGCCACCTGAGAACGAAAAGTATGCTCGTTTTTGGCTACGTGATAATGCGTATTTCCAAGCCTGGAAAGACAGACGGCTTTTCTTGGAACACCATGGAGTGCTTTGGATAGCAGGCCACCCTGGATCTGGGAAATCTACATTGATGAAGCAACTGAGTAATCACCTTGCGCACTCAAACTCCAAACACGATGAAGTTATTATTGAGTTCTTTTTCAACGCTAAAAGTACCGACGATCTAGCACACTCAGCCACCGGACTTTTTAGGTCGTTGCTTCACCAGCTCCTTCTGAAGACCCCACTTCTCCCAGCGTCGATTTATGATTTGTTCAAAAGGAGCAAGAAATATTCCTCTACATCATTACACTGGTCATTAGAAGAAGTCCAGGAGGCATTCTTCAGTGCATTGGAGCGACCTGGGTCAAAGCCAGTTACAATTCTTATAGATGCTCTTGATGAATGCGGAGTCGAGACAGAGAACAGCTCCAAGTTGGAACAGATTGACTATATATATCGCTCCTTCCAAGACTTTATCACTAAATCTGTGGGGAGCGGAAGGCAAATAAACCTATGCATATCGTGTCGTCATTTTCCAGGCTTACGCTTCGAAAGACGTTATAAGGTCACAGTGGAAAACCATAACAAGGAAATAATTGAAGCCTATGTCGAGAAGACTCTCCCTTCCCTACAAACGATCTCTAGTACCGCTATGGAATTGCGGGCCCTCAAGCTGGCAATTATTGATAAGGCGTCTGGAGTCTTCTTGTGGGTTCAGCTCATCATGAATAGTCTTCGTTTAAAAATACTTCACGGAGGGCGGTCAATCAAGGGCTTGATAAAATCGCTTGATGACGTGCCGAAGGGCCTGCAGGCTCTGTTTAGTCAACTTCTTTCGAACTTCAACACCCCTGCTGAACGCACGGCATCAATACAGCTTTTCTATTGGCTTCTCTTCTCACGGAGACCTCTCAATGCAGGTGAAGTCAAGGACGCATTGCTACTATCGGAAACCGCTTCTTTTGATCAGCCGCCACACAAAATAGTTGACTCATGGGCGGCTGCAAACCAGAGAATCGTTGATAACCGAAGATTCGAGGCATACATATTGAACATATCCAAAGGGTTGGTAGAAATTGTCAAGCCAAGGCCGGCGTTCCAAGCCCGGAAAGCTGAGGAACCCTTGATGTATACCGATAGCGACGAGGGAACCGGGCACCTGGATTCGTTTTGGAAACGCAGAGTTCAGGTCATTCACAGCTCTATCCAAAATTTCTTTCTAGACGAGAACGGGGCTGGCCTTGATACCCCTGGACTGCGACTTCTACAGCCTTCCCTAGCGCCTTCGTATATTGGAAATGTCCACCATAAGCTCCTGCAAGACTGTCTCAAATATCTAAGCCTGGCGGTAATTCATAAATCGATTGAGCTGCGGGCCAGCCCAATAATGGACGAAACACCAACATCGGAATCGCAGGCGGCGGTTTCTGACACAGAAAGCACATCTTCTTTAGATAGTGACGATAGGTTCAAAAAGCCGGCCTTATTGCTGGAATACTCTGCTTTCCAAATTCTTGAACACGCGCAAAAAGCCGACGAGAACGGAATCAAGCAAGATAAACTCGCCCGACAGTTACGCAGGTTTTCCGATGGATCTATCCTGAGGATGTTGCTAGCTATCAACCATCAGCAGCCAGTACAATACGTAGGAGGAGACTTGGAAGCGGACCACATAAACACCATAATACTGGCTCTTGCATCTTTTTACAACATTCCCAGCTGCATTAAGTGTCTTCTAGATCTACCAGATGTTGATAAGGATGGTCTGATCCATTGCAGCGATAAGTATGAAAGGGCCGTACAACGGACACCCCTAATGATAGCATGTCAGGCTGGCCAAGAAGGTGCGGTGAAGGCATTACTCAGGGCTAAAGTGAACGTTAATATACAAAACACACCAGATGGGCGGACAGCCTTACACTATGCGGTTGGAGGGAGTCAAAAGTCGATAGTAAAGCGACTGTTAAAGTATGGGGCGAAGTTACAGATATTAGACAATCACAGCCTCTCCCCGCTTCACTCGGCCACCTTGAATCCCCAGGGTAACATCGTTACATACCTTCTGCAAAAATCCCCGATTATCCAAACCTGCGAGGAACAAAATCAACTTCTCCGCTTTATGTTCCGAAGGGTAGTTTTGGGTGACCACACTGCTCATGATATACTAGCAAAACAGCTTGAACATATTCCGGACATCAACTATCAAGATAGCCAAGGAAATACCCCACTTGGACTCGCGATTAGAACTGGCAATTTTAAACTCGTAGAGAGGATCTTGGAGCACGGTGGTGACCTCTGGATGGGAACTGACGTGTTCAATAATCCTCTCTACAACGCTGTCCAGCGTTCCTCCCTGGCTTGGGTAGCGCGAATTGTTACCCATAACAAGTGGGGAGTGAAGTACGACCTAAATAGAAAAGATGCTGCCCATGGGAAAACGATACTGCACTGGGCTGCGGAAGTCGGTGCCATCGACCTAGTCAAGGATCTTCTCGAAGCCAATGTGGATATATCTATTTGTGATACATATGGCGGGACCGCCCTCCATTATGCGGCCGAAAACGGCCGTTTCTACACTGCCCAGGCACTTATTGATAATGGCGCCGACGTCCATATTACGGATTCCGCAAGCCGGAACTACCGGACTCCCCTCGACTGTGCGCTGAGTAGGGGCCATTCTGAGGTTGCGGAGCTCCTTACTTCAAGAATGGCGGAGGTCCTATCGCTCTATCAGAATGAATCCACAAGCCTCAAATCTAACACCACGGGGAATTGGGCGGGGCTTTTGGAGGCCGTGTCAAATGGGCATGAAGCGGGCGTCAAATACCTGCTGGAGACTGGTGTAGATATTGAGTCCAAGGATGAGGGCGGCTTAACACCGCTATCCTGGGCTGCATTGAGGGGACGTGAGTCGATTGTCAAGTTATTACTAGACCAGGGAGCCGACTTTGAGACTAGGGATAAAATGGGCCGGACTCCTCTCTCATGGGCAGCAGAGAAGGGCCGGGAGACAATCGTGAAAATGTTACTTGAGAAAAATGCCAACTTCGAAAGCATGGACGCCACCAGGCGAACACCGCTCTCTTTGGCCGCAGAGAGAGGCTATGCGACTGTTGTACAAATGTTCTTAGATAAAGGGGCCCGCTTCGAGGTGCAGGAGACAGTCTATAATCGAACAGCACTCTTGTGGGCTACCCTAAACGGCCATCTACCTATTGTGAAGATGATACTTGACAAAGGTGCCAATACAGAAGCGAGGGATAATTTGCACGACCGGACAGCGCTGTCATGGGCCGCATACCAGGGTTATGAGGATATTCTAAGGATACTACTTGAAAAAGGCGCTAACGTGGAAGCGAGAGATAAAGTGTTTGGCCGGACACCACTCCTATGGGCTGTTGTCGCACAGCACGAGGCGGTTGTGAAGATACTGGTTGATACGGATGGAGTCGATCTTGACTCGACTGACAATATTGGAAGGAATGCACTATTTTACCTGGTAATTAGTGGACAGGACATGATGAGCTTGGTTCTTAAAAGTCAGAAACAGCTAAGCAGCGCGAAGGATCATTATTCCGCGTCGTTGCTTTCTATGGCAGTGCGACATAGGTATACAGGGCTAGTCGTACTTTTGTTGAAAAATAGGGACAGGGCAATCTCTGATCTAGATTCTGGGGATGCATTTGGACGTACCCCTTTATGGTGGGCCAAAAAAACGGGCGCTGACGAAATTCGCGATGCTTTACTTTGGGCTGCTAAGCAGATTGGCGTCCAGGTAAACGATGACATCAATCCAGGTGGAGATGAACCTTGGATGCTTGAAGTAAACTCTTTTTATTTGTGCGATGTCTGCACTATGAGCATTGGGGAGAGCGAAAGCCATCATGAATGCAGGGTTTGCAATGGTGGCGGGTTTTGTATCTGCTCGGGTTGTATCCAGCTTGGTGCTGTCTGTCTTGACGAGTCGCATGAGCTCATCAAGCGCAGGTAGCAAGTTAATTAACACTATATAAGGAGTCTTTAGATGTATATAACGATATAATGAAGTTTTGACAATTTTCAGTACTTTTGCGACCTTTTGCGAATTCCCCCTTTTTGGCCTCACTCGTGATTAACGTTAACAGTTTTAAAGGGGTTAAATTCAGCCAGCGGACGTCGAGGAGGATGTCTAATCACGTGACTTAAGCGTTGTTCCTGCCAAGCCTTAATTCAAATATACTGAGAGCCTATTGGTTTCTGGTTGTTGATCTAAAGTAAGGCCAGCCAGTTACAGCTTCGTAAAATCATTTACAGGAAAAGAAGCCCAGCCAATAGAAATTCCACATATTTTTCAGCCTCGCTCTTCTCCCAGCAGCACAACTTCATCAAGGATGGACACTACCGTCTGGACTACTGTGAATGGTTTTTAATCACCATAAATGTCGTGTCGTTTGGCAGTAGCAGCCGTTTGATAGGTTCTTGGTGGCCCTTCGCAGGTCTCATTCACCTGTTTTCAAGCGGTGATGAGCATCTGACCGATGGCATAAACAATCTTTGCTATACCCAATAGTCACTATCCCCAACTTTGAGAATTATCTCGCCAGGCCAAAGGATACTTCACGTGTTTTGTCGGTCATCTAGGGAAGACACCATGGCCAAACGAACGGCGCGTAGAAGAACTGCGACCAAACCCTCTCGCGCTAAGGGCGGCATTGCAAAGAAGACAATGCCAAAAGCCCTTAAGGAGAAGCTCAGTGATATCCAAATTACAAAATCTGTTCAGGGGGATGTCCTCGAAGATGTAAGCTTGTATCCCATTGAGATTGCAGGCATGATGCTCAAAAGCTAATCGACCCAATAGATCAAATTCAGCAACCAAAGTGCGCTGTTCGGGTATAGGTTCCTAAAAAAAGGCGATACATACTTGACTCGTAAATGTCGCTCTCTCGCTCTGGCGGAACATGAAACTATCTATGCCGTCTACGTAAGTGAGCCCCTACGGTAAACGCCCCTCCACTTGCCAACACAATTAACACCGATAAAGTGCTCCAGAACTTACAGACCAACTGGCCTCTACGTGCCCGGCCACATATATGAAGCTGCCAAATCAGAAGCAGCAGCGACAGCGAGCTCTCGCAAACGCAAAGTGGATCTGAAAGATGCACGCGATAGGAAAACCGCCCAAAGCCTCCTAGAGCGCGAATTTCCTAGCATGCCTGATGTGGATGTCAGGGCTGTTCTAGACCATGCCTTTCTCAAGGGCTCTGGCCGTGTTGGACGTAGTGGGACGATGAAAAGCGAAGAAGAAAAGGTTAGGCTTGCGGTTGAGGCACACATTAGACATGTCCATACCGATTATGAGAAGCTCATTAAGGATGGGATGGATAGGGATGACGCGAGGGAGGTTGTCTGGGATGCAATTAAAGACGTTAGAGAGGGTTGGGCGAAATGAGCTACCGCTTACTACTCTTCGTTCTACGTGGTGTTTAAGGGCTTGTCAGTGTCCTCGAGGATTAGTACACGGGTAAAGGCGTTTTCTACGCCGGGGATACAGGTGTTGGTACTGGGAGACACAACTATGAACGAATACAAAGCTCGATTTGGCCCATATTGAAAGCTATACAAAGAAAACTATGAATCAAAACGCCGTGGGTTTCTCGGCACCCACCGCCGCAACATGTGTACCGTGGAATCCGAAACCAATTGGGCCGTTTACGTCCGCTCTACCTAGCTCCGTCATGGTCTTTGCATCTAGGACCAGTAGGTATGATTTACCCTTCAGTCCATCTAGGATAACAGAGAGCAACACGCCGTCATCTTCCCTCTCCTTATCCCCACCAGCTCCTCGATCATACGGACGCGGTATGAATATGGCTTCACCTGCATTCTGCCCATGATGGAACCAATGGGTTGCCTCCTGGGTCTCGGTATCAAATTTCACTAGCCCGTCAAAGAATGATGACTTTCCTGTATATGTCACACCATAAACATACCGATGTTTATGTGTGAAGTAGCGTGGGTTTATGGTCGGGAGCTCTGGCGTTTGATCGTGCTTTGACTCGAATTCAAGCTTCACTCTTTGAGATTTAGCTGTACTAGGCGGCTCTGAGTCCAACTTTGACACGAGGGGAACGGATGATAGGCAGAACCGTTTCACGCTCAACGTAAATGGCTCGTCTTTATAGGTTTTGGCAGCGTCCGGAGAAGTCGATATAAGGTTGGGTAGATAAAAGGCTTTCAAACTGTTGAGATTATCATGCGCGACCAGGTCGGCGACGATATCTACGCCTCCTTCCGTTGGGGAAGGAGTCTCATACGCATTGATGGTATGGAAGCAGAAGAAGGGGTCGCTCTCGTATGTTGCTATTACTCCCTTTCCTCCTTCGGCGGGCGTTCGGCGATCGATCACATACCATTTGGCAGGGCGAGTAGGGTCGTAGTCCTTGAGGGAATCGACTATATTCGTATTCCAAATAATCTTCAAACCGCGAGCAGCAAAGACAGAATTCCAAACACAAAGAATGACATAGTTTTCTGTCAGGAAGAACGAATGCAGATAAGCTGGCTCTGCATCTGTCATGGTTGCTAGGATGGATGTTTCGCCACTGGTTGCAGACACACGGAAAACCCTGTATGTTGGCGTCTTCCCAAACTCCAGGTTATAGTTATACACGTCCCCTGTGACGGGGTCTGATTTCGCATGAGCGCTTGAAGACGGCCCTTTCAAATCAGGATGCAGAATCTGCTGGCTTGCAAGTCCTACGGGCTCCAGAGTTTCAGGGTCCAGCATTTGAATATCGTCAGTATCGGACCTATTGCAAAGTGTGCGAATCCCAGAAGCATGTCTCTTGGACATTTTTCGGCCCGTTTCATCCAGTCCAGGGAAATTGACAGATTGGGTAACATTTACTGCACAGTCGCTTGACGTGCCATTCTGTTGAGGGCGAAAGAGGGATGTGACCTTTTGGAAGAAACTCTTGCAGGGGTCATATTTCCTGCCAAATGTGATCTCTGAGTTGTTTCCGGTCTTGCGGATTCTTTCGATACGGTCATCACAGGTGCTCCTGGAATTATATATAACGCGTACCTTCGGATTGTGATCGTCGGGTGGTAATATTTGAAATCTGTGTGTGATGGCAAAGGCATCGAACCAGTGGTTGGTTTTGAAAATAGTACCTGTCTCCGTCTCCAACTCGCTAGCACCAATGCCGGTACGGTATAGAACCCCCGCAGCCCATGGTGGGATATCTCCCGTTACCTGAAGTTCAACAGGCTCTCTTTCTTGGTAATTGGTAGTGAACTAGTCGAATTAGACAGAATCAGGGTTGAAACAAGAAAGGGAGGAGAAACCTACCCCCTGATAATTGGGCCAGTCATTATATGACTTTGGACTTTGTTTCTCGTCAGTCATGGTATATAGAGTGAGATAATTCGTCGCAGTATATATGAACAGTGCTAAGTATGTCGTCCTTGAGCTTTATCGACACAAAAATGAGTAGGGTTTGAATGACATCTTATATCATACAGCGGCTATACGTCCAAGAATTCATGACATCATCCGTCGCACGAAGTCGTGGAAATGTGTATAGCAAACATAGCCACTACAATGTTTATCGGTTAGGCTGCACAATTCTGAGTCGTAAACGCACTTGTCACTTCATTTGCTGCAATCAACAGGGGTAGATGCAGAGTAGACAAGTCACTCAACGGATCGTGGGTACTTGCCAACAAGCGCTACGGTGTCCATAGGGGAGAAATCGATGGACAACAGCCTCTCGCTTGGGTATATCAGCCGGCGGCGGAGGAACAATTTAGACCGTTCAAGGTCGGGAGATGCGGCTGCTGGCTTTTATTCACTGCAATGTTCATCCGAAGGGCCCGCAGAAGCCGGTCGCCCAGCAGATCGTTCGTATCCGCTTGTTGTGAAGCCTAATTCTCGTTTAGAAAAACCTTTGCATGGTGCGAAACGAGGATTTTCCCTTCTAGTGTTTGCTCAAGAACCGCGACCTCAGAGTAATATGCGTTGTATTGGCTCGTTATCTTTGTTCTATGGAGGCTTCTTGATCGTAGACATCCGCATATATACAAACTCTTCAAGCTCTCTATACGCCCTCTCGAAATTATCATTAACAATAATCTTGTCAAAAACGCCTGGTGTATCCCCATACTCTAGCTCAACCTCTGCTTGTGCAAGCCTTTTTCTGACCTCCTCCTCGCTTTCGGATCCTCGAGACCTAAGACGCTCTTCTAGTGCCTCGAAACTCGGTGGTCTTATAAAAATATACCGCGCATCAATGTTGGGATTTGTCTTCATCTGTTTAACTCCCTCATCTCGATATCCAACACGACCACTCTCCCATTTGCTACCAGGTCTGAGATGGTCTGTCTGCTTGTACCATAATGATTCCCACTAAAGTAGGTATGCTCTATAAACGCATTTTGCGAGATAAGATGGGCAAATTCAGCAAAGGAAACGAAGAAGTAGGATTGACCCTCAACTTCGCCAGCCCGTGGCTCTCGTGTTGTATGAGATATGGCCAACGCGAATGTATTAGGGTGAGTTTCTAGCAGTTTCTGAGATAAGGTGCCTTTGCCAACACCTGAAGGCCCGGAGATGATGATGTGTCGGCTGTCAAGAGGCCCTGCTGTAGATGTAGTTAGCAAGTGCCCGTGGACTTAATCTCTAAGAGGAGAGTAAACGCACTAGAGGTCATTGTGCTTAGGCCGGTTGCAGCGAGCTGCAGCACCAGGACATGCTCTTGTGCTAACTGACGATACAGGTGTATGCCTATGTTTATCCTTTATGGATGTAAGTAACTCAGATCACTTTGGGTTTCATCGAGAAACTTAACCATCTTCCATAGAAATTCCTGTTTATTTGTGCAGTCTGCCCTGTTAGACCTCTATCAAATGATCATGGGGCGCTGTATTTATCCATGTCCATGGGGTTTCAACGCGATAAAATTCTAGCTCTCTATGGAAACCCTCCAGCGGCCAAGCCAGGCTCTGGAGTGGTGATAAAGTCGTCGGGATCGTAATAACTAACCGACGAAGGGACTTCATCATAGACAGAATTTTGAGACTATTACGCCAGGTCCGGATGCTACGTAAGTCTTCGTCGCTAAAATCCAACACTAGGCATCTGACAGTGTTTAGGCGAATTTTCAACACTGTCCTTTCAAATGACGCGAATGACCCTATACTTGGAAACAAGAAGGTCGGCTCCCGATAGAGAAAATCTTTTGCTTCTGTGTATCTGATATAGACAGGAATGAATTAGATCAGGCTTGCCTACTCACCACACAAAATGATACTAAACAGGCGTATATATAACTTACACGAGCCGGCACGTTTTCAACAAGGACAATAACTCGTCTCGAGATTTTGACTTCGACCTTGATACACTGGAGAGAATGCAGGTGCATTTCCCTTGGGTGTAAACTTTACAATTCCAGTTATGGTCATCGATTGAGTGGGACAGGACTTGGTGATTTTCTCCTAATACTTGTCTGATTTGTATCCTCATACCACCGAACACACGAGCATATATCATCTCCCTAATTTCTAGTGGTAATACAGAACAAAAGGCACTGTCAGTCTGGCGGAGCGTAGCTTGTTTCACTGCTGACATGGCGGTTACGGAAACGATCCAGGACGGGGGTTCAAGAGGGCTAGAAAGACGGCGTTTCCGTTTTCCAAGGGAAGGTGGCAGGCGACGCCACTTTGCTGCCTTTCTCCTGCGAGACCATCGCCTCCAGGCAACGAAAGAGTAAAGTATTGGTATGCAGACCACTCCGCCGAGGCGGAAGAGGAAAGAATCCTCCTGACACCAATCAATGGCCATCCTGATTCGCCCTAGCAAATGCTTGAAGTAACTTGGGCAAAAATAAAAAAGCAGCTGTTTATTCAGTTTTTCTTTGAAAACTTGAGCAAAGGATGTCAGGAACAACGTCTGATTAGTTGATTGGAGCCAATACGAGCAGGACACCGGACCTGTTGCCCAATACGCGCTAGTGTCGATGCTAGCCAACATGTGATCTTAATGCCACAATTATTGAGTCCCTATGATGTTTTGCTAGAGAATCCATCCATGCTCTTGATGTTCTTGCTTCCTATTCAAAGGCGGTATCCGCGCTCGTTCAGTTGTTGAGAAAAGTCAAACATTGGCCTACCTAATAATAGAATGTTTGAAACACATAAAGGAAGATGGCAATCCACATACGTGCATATCAACACTTCCTCGTGCTGTCATCGTATATGCAGAAAAGCACCATCGCTGCAGAATCCTGTTGCTGCTGGGTAAACACGTTTTTTCACCCACCAGAGAGGAAACCAACAACAAGGAGTGCCTGTGATTGGTGGAAAAGCTGCGGGGATTGAGTTTGTGACCGCGCTTACATATGCACGCACTGGCCATTTATCACACATATTTTTAGAAATATCAAAGATCCCTTCCAGAAGGGGAAATAGTCTAACCTTATTTTCTTCTATTTTTGGTTGTTTTTTTCGGTAGCGCTAAAAATGGCATGGTCTGAGCAGAAAACCATATGGTCTAGCGGCCTGGAGTCGAGTATAGATATCACGATGAATCCAGTGTTACAGACATTCCTCAGCTTTGTTTCAGACTCCCATCCTCAATTACTTCTCTACTTCAACACTATAATCCTCAATTGGCAACAATGGTATCCAGACACTATCCTTCGCCTTATGGCCAATATACCAAGCACAACCGAAACAATGTCTTGCACAATTTGACCACCGGGTCTCTAACCACAGACATGATCTCACCACCGCTTTCCCCCGAATCTGATTTCAATTCCAATCACATCACTTCTCAAGTTCGTCAGGCGTTAGAGTATCTGTCCAACAAACTGCAGAAGAATTCCACCTACCTCACTTTTGTGGCCATGCGTTCCAGGCCATTACCGATAGGCCAAGGATGCAATCTCAAGGCAATTCCCGTGGGCAATCTGAGCACTGAAACCGTTCTCACGTTGCAAAAACACATACGCCGGGCCGCCAAAAAGTTCGATCTCGGTTCAAACTGGCTAGTCTTGACGGACAGTATCCCTCATCGCGAACATGTTATCAATAAAAGTCTTCGACAAAACGACGTACTCGTCAGTCTTGAAGGCCTCACGCTTCTCAATGTCGATCGCATCTACCTCCTAAAACAACACCTAAGCATTCTTTCCTCGTCTTCCACCTCAGCTCCTTCCTCATCCTCCCCAGTAGTCGACCACATTCCAGACCATGTCTATGTGGACTCATGCCTTATGCTTCTCCAGAGATTGTTGCAGGATACTGCAGGCCGCCCATTCACGAAGAACTTTTTCCACTGTGCCTATGAGCAACTGACCATCCGTGACAATCTCCTCGTCGATATCGCCAAAACATACTTCTCCAAATATGGCCACAACGCCATTCTCCTTTCCAAACCCAATGTGACAGCCACGAAGCCAGACCCTAATCTAAGAGGTGAATCAAAATATCGATTCAATCGCTCGAGGATATCAAAGGATCGAGCTTCCCCCTCTGGTAAAAGAATCGGTTTCTCGCGCAGGCCTTCGCCAGGAAGCCCAAGCCCACGGATCAAGACTCCACATACTGCATCCGACGTAACACCAATCACTCGCTCTGAATGGCATCTATTAATGGCTGAGCCGCAAGACTTCACCCGGCGGAGGCCGGTTCAAACGACTTGATGGAAAATCGAGCGTTTGTTCTTGATGATCTAACGACTCTGGTGAAACCATCACCATTCCAGCTCCACACCCAACCGGAATATGAAGATTCATGGGCCCAGAAAGGATAAAAGCTATATCTAGCTATCACGGGTATCCAAGCTGCAATCAGACGGGAGTAATCGAAGTGAAGCCAAATGGGTCTGCCCATAGGGTATGGCCAAAGAGGCAGAAGAAGCAGCTCCGCAAGGATGATCATCTCGACATTCACGGAGGAGGAGCGATGGAAATAAAAGAGGATGGATGCGGAAGACCGATTAAACATGTCGGCTTCTTGCGGGTATATTCAGCTGTTGTTTGGAAGGAATATTCTGCCATATAGTTATAGTCCATCGTATAAATAAAAATGATGCACCAACATTGATAATAGAAATGGTATTCTATCCTCGTACTTTTCATCTTCCACGGTTTGAACTGAGCAATATATCCCTTGATCAAAACAGGCAGCCTATAAAGAGGGATTTTTCGCATTTCAGTTGCTCATCGCGAGCTATAACGTAATTTCCAGGGTGCAATTCGCATAACATGCAGAGGGTTTAATTCCCAGTCACATACCATATCCTTCTGTTATCAAATTTCTACCGAAGCCCTTGGCTGGCACAAAGAACCATCGCCATACGGGAGAGGCTGGCCCTGCTCGGTTGAGGGGAGTTTGGCACAGAAATGTGGCTTCAGGCCGGCAAAACAACCATGAACAGTCCCAAGGAAGTCGAGTATGATAGCTGAAAATACGTTTAACTCTGTAAATATTTCTATAGGTGTTGAGATAAAATCGAGTGTTTGATATGCCGTAGCGAACTGGTTGTAGATCGTCCGATGGTGAGGCAAGAATGCTGACCGAGAACTTCAGTGTTTGAGTTTTCGATGTCCTCATGTTCCTTGCCGTCGCATCGAAGCTCCATCGCCTCGTTAAAAAACGCCCACCAGGAGCCTTCTCACGGTTTGTCCAGATTGCAATTCCGACAATTTACTTCCCAATGGACGAATCTGGCGATGAAGCACGACGAAAGCGCGTGAAGATCTCAGACGAAGGCGCCGCCTCCGAATCGTTACCAGCACCAATCTCATCGCTCCCTCCCCAAGCTAAGCCCATTCCCGTCGAAAATGAGCAGGCTCTCAAGGAAGTCAAAGTTGGAATCACTCATTTTGTCAGTCCCGACTTGCCTGGTTTCTCGGGAATATTGAAGAAAAGGTGAAAAACCCAACCCCGCTCTCTGTCCGTGGGCTGCGCTGACGGAAAATTCTCTTTACGTTGCTAGGTACACGGATTTCCTGGTCAATGAGATTCTCCCATCTGGAGAGGTCTTGCATTTACAGAGCCTTGAGCTGTCGGATGCAATTAAGGCTGCGATACATGAACCTGCGAAGAAGCCAGAGTCGGTGACCGGCACCAAGACGGAAGAAAAGTCTCAGGACACTACACCGCGTACAAATGAGGAGAGTAAACAAGAACAAGGCAATGAGAATGGCAATGGCAAGAAAGCAGAGTCAGAGGCAGATACAAAGGAATCAACTCCCAGTGAGCCAGTTTTTGAGGTACGATGCGCATTTTTGTCGCAAGGTATTATCAGAGCTCAAAACGGCTAACTCTTCTTATAGGTCTCAGCGGAAGATAAAGAGAAATTAAACAAGCTCTTCGATGCCGAAATAACCCAGAAAATTATCGACCTACATCTACAGGCTATCAGGAAACCTAACACCCGGCCAGGCGAGTTCGGTCGTGTCCAATCCGGCGTTGTGACCGACAAAATCCAAAGAACCTCGATCCACCAGGAAATCCGTCGCATATTCCGTGGGGAGTTAGAATCGACAACTGAAAATGATGGGCAGATGGTTATCTCTGCGGCTGCTGTGTCAGTGCGAAAACCCAAGCCCAAGCATAAAAAGGCTGGTCGTGGAGGGGACGATCGGGCTGGCGCGTTCGGTGGACGCGGTGCGTTGGCTTGGAAAGAATTGGGAGGCGACTATGTGCATTTCACTATATACAAAGAGAACAAGGATACGATGGAAGTGGTTTACCACCTAGCGCGCCAGCTCAAGGTCGCGCCCAAGCAATTCCAGTTCGCGGGAACAAAGGATCGTCGGGGTGTTACTGTTCAGCGGGCGAGCGCCTTTCGTATCCCACCCAACAGCATAGCGCGAGCAAATGGGGGACTTCGCAATGCTGTGGTTGGTGATTTTGACTATCGAAAATATAACCTGGAGCTTGGGGATTTGAGTGGAAATGAGTTTGTTATCACGTTGCGGGATTGCCAGTTCCCAGCAGATGTGGTTGGAGCGACGGGCGAGGATGCGGTATCCAGGGTGACGAACCTTTTCGCAAAGTCGTTGAAAGATCTTAGAGAGAGAGGATATTTTAATTACTACGGCCTCCAGCGGTTTGGAACTTTTGCCGCCCGAACAGATACGACTGGCGTCAAGATGCTGCAAGGAGATTTCAAGGGAGCCTGCGATACTATTCTTCACTATAACCCCGAAGCTCTAGCCGCAGCAGCTGAAGCGCCGTCCGATTCCTCCAACACAACGACGCCAACGATCAGCCCGGATGATATTGCACGCGCAAAGGGAATTCATATTTTCCAAACCACCGGTGATGTCAGGAAAGCGCTAGAGTTCATACCCAGGAAATTCAACGCAGAGGCGACTATCATAAGACAACTGAAACAGAGAAAGGGGGACTACCTCGGGGCTCTCCAAGCTATTCCTAGAAACCTTCGATTGATGTACGTGCACGCCTATCAATCACTGGTCTGGAATTTTGCGGCAGGCGAGCGCTGGCGCATGTACGGCGACAAGGTGGTGGAGGGAGATCTGGTCCTCGTCAGCGAGTTTCAGGATGACAGTGCCGACAAGACTCCGTACGCAGCCGAGGTAGACGCGGACGGTGAAGATATTGTCCTTCCAGATGCCGGTGACAGTGCGCCCAGTGCGGAAGATATGTTTGAACGCGCACGCGCGCTAACAGCCGAAGAAGCTGCGAGCGGCAGATACAGCATCTTCGACGTTGTGCTTCCACTACCAGGCTTTGACATTCTGTATCCACCCAATGAGATGACAGAGTTTTACAAACGTTTTATGGGCAGCGACAAGGGTGGACATCTTGATCCATTCGATATGCGTCGGAAATGGAGAGATGTCAGTCTAAGTGGAGGATACAGAAAACTTCTCAGCAGGCCTGGACCAGAGTATTCGTTTGAAGTGAAACGGTATACGGAGGAGGATGAACAGTTTGTTACCACGGATTTGGATGTGCTGAAGCAGCAAGGGAAGGTGAAGGGAGAGGGGAACCGCAAAAGGGAGGGCGATCGCCAGGAACAAGATAAAGAAGGTAGCATCGAGCAGAGCTCAGCGGTAACAGAGCCAGAGACAGTAACGGAGAAAACAGAGAAGCTGGCGGTGGTACTGAAGTTTCGCCTGGGACCTAGTCAGTACGCTACCATGGCTCTGCGAGAACTGATGAAAACCGGCGGCGCCAAGATGTTCAAACCGGAGTTTGCAAGGGCGAGGTAAGGAGATAGTAGATGTAAATATAGTATCATTTTTGTCTATAAAACGGAGTTGGATAGGTAGAAAAATAGAAAGAAAAGGAGTGAAGAATAAGAGATGCAGTACATAATAATTAATGGAGTCTTCAAGCCGCCTTTTATATTGAGGCTCAAGCGGCTGGCTGCAGAGATCGTCGATCAGAATGGATCAAGCAGTTGTCAACAAAACCACCACGCAATCTATGGTCCAGGCTCTTGACGGTCAAGGGGTAAGTTAAATTAAAGGGAAACTGAGACAAGCAATGTTTGACCCCCTACAAACTACTGAGAACAGCGAGTTCTTCCACGGCTCATCAATGGATCGAACCAGCAAAATGGCGCTTGGGAGGTTTGGCGAGGTCTTAGGCGCAAGATTGGCTTCAAGGGGCGCTTAAGTAAGAAGTTCTTCAACCAAGAGCATCCGGGATGGTCCAACGGTGAAGATTCCCGCCTGTCACGCGGGCGACCGGGGTTCGACTCCCCGTTCCGGAGTTTTTTTTTTTCTTTTTCTTTTTTTTTTATCACACATCGTGATGGATATTATATATGATATTGTTGGTTCGATATAATAGCTGAACAGTTTCTGACCACTCCATGCTCAGTGTGCTGCTGGTAGACAGTGGGCTATTGCTGCGATGACCCCTCTGTAACCGCCGCACAAGCACGCCGTTTGACTTGACACCCAGACTCCGCTTGGTTTACTGGCTCGAGCTAGACTCATGTTTCATCTGTCTTGTGCTGCCCCTTTGTAGCCATCGGTAAGGGTGGGACTCTGAGAAGTGGAGAGGAGATAGATATCAAAGGGGATGTTTTGAAGCAACACACTCTCTCTCTGTACGCTTTGTATATAATTCTCTTCCTCTGCTGTTCGTCTTGTTCTTCTTTTCCTCTTCCTGTGTTATAGACCTTACCTTCTTTTTTATCCTCTTCAGTTGCTAGTCAACAGAAAAAGCATTCATTACATTCTTTCAATACATATTTACTGTGACTTTGACAGTCGCATAACTATAGTTCTACTCTCAATTCAATCCTTTCTTTTTTTCTTCTCTGAGAGACTTCTGTCTTTGTAAAAATCAACCACGGGATACCAATCTTTCAGCAAGTCAAGATGTTCAAACTCATCCCTCTTGCTCTCACCCTGTCCGCCTCGGTGCAGGCACACATGTACATGCACTACCCACCCACTTTTGGCGCCGAAAACAACCCTTATCGCACCGGTCCTGTAGATGACGAGCTCACCTACCCCTACAACTGCTGCGGCCGCAAGACCGTCTTCCCCTGCAATGGCTATCTTGACCTCCTTGGAACCGATCAGGGTCGCCCCGTCGCCACCTGGGAAGCCGGCACGGCGCAGAACTTCAGCTTGACCGGCTTGAGCACCCACTGGGGTGGCTCATGCCAGGCTGGCTTCAGCACCGACCAAGGCAAGACCTGGAAGGTCGTGAGCAGTTATGAAGGCAACTGTCCCCATCGACTCGGCGACACTGACCCCAGCGATCAGGTATTCGAATTCGGTGTCCCGGCCGATATGCCCGAGGGCGACCATGTCTTTGCTTGGACGTGGATCAATCGTGAGCAGGAGTTCTATATGAGTTGTGCACCTGTCACTATCACCGGCGGTACGCCAGGTGGTAACAACTCAACCAACACCGGTGGTAACAGCTCAAACGACACTCAGTCATGCGAACAGTCATCAGGCAACGCATCGAAGCCATCTCACTCGAACCGCCCTGGTATCACCTACCCCACAGATAAGCGGGATACCTCCTCCGTCGCCTTTGAAGACCGCCCTACTTTCCTCCTTGCTCATACGGACGAGGACAGCTGCCGAACCCCTCGCACCAATGCTGAAGTCAAGTATCCCAACCCTGGCCCGGACGTCGTGAAGGGTGACGGGGAATACCCCCTCGAGCTTCCTACTGGAGACTGCTAGATCAGCAAGTGAAGAAACGGGAGCAGCTAACAATTATAATGAAACGGCCTGGTGTAGAGAAGTAGTGTGTGTATCTGTTTTTATATATTTTTGGTTTTAGTCACTCATTTGTATAGACCCTGGTGGGATCGTACACTCGTTGGATATGCTGGGAGGTGTTAGTTGATGGGTGTATGTAAGCTCGGGTTAAAAGCGATGCTATTTCTGTATGTCACTGAAGAATGACACTCATTATGATCAAGGAAACATGAAGGAAAAAAAACCTCCCGCCATCGTATCTTTCTTATCTCAAAATAAAATTATATAAAATTATAATAAAAAAAGATGTTTCCGACACCGGGAATCGAACCCGGGGCTGTGGTGATCACTCAGAAAGAGATGAGAGACCACGATGTTGACCACTACACCATATCGGATTTACTTGCTGCTTTAGTCAGCCCTCGAGCTACTTCAGCCAAAGTCAGAAAGTGACTGGAGTATATAAACGAGTTAACAGCCAGCTATATAGGATTACTTCATATCAATACAGGCCTTAACCAATTGCAGCAAAGAAGAAAATATCATTACACAGACGTTTAAGCGAAGCGGATAACCTGTGGGCAAGGGGCATCGCCAAAGTTCGAGATACTGTTTTCTTGAACTTGGTTAACATCGTCGTTAGGAGCATTCCACATGCGGTCACCATCGTCCCTGTCCACAGTTAGCATCGTCCATAGTATCACGAAGTTATGCTGGATAGAGCTTACATCATCAATCCAACGTGGTGGATGCTCTGGGGGTTATTAGCGCAGTCACACTCGCCACCAAAGAAGACGGCATCGCCAGCGATACGCTCTTCCAGGGGATATTTCCTAAGCAGAGTAATTAGTAAATAAACATTATCCGCTACTTGAGAATCTGATGGGGTGGCTTACTTGTATCCCAAGATCTCCTCATCGGCACAGTACATAGAGCTGGTAACGCGGAGTCCCTCAGTGAAGAGATCACGGCCGGTAACCTGGCAGACCGCCCAGCAAACGAGACCAGAGCAGTCGTACCCGGTATCGCCGTATTGGTAGGGAGGCTGGTCTTGTGTTGGGCCATTGCAATCACCGCCGCCCCATGCGTAGGGAACACCTTCGGCAGTCAGGGCCTTTTCGAGGATTTGTGCACCAACATCAGCTTTGCTGGAACTAGGGGCGGCGATGGTCGTGCCGAGAGTGACGGCGGTGATAACTGCGGTTGCAAACTTCATTTTGATGGTAGGAATTAAACCGTGTTAATTTTGAAAGCGGTATTTTGTAGTTAATCTGGGTGGTGAGTGAGAACGCAAAGGAAGGTAAAAGAGGCGCATTATCTCTCCTTTATTTATACATCCATTCAAGAACAGATACTCCAGGATATCGGCTCACAGACAAGCTTACAATGACAAAAGCTTGAAACAAGGTCGAGTGGGGAAGCACCCGAGGTCGAAATTAAACAGCCTTTAGTAGTTGAATCCGGTGTAGATCATTCCAAAGGGAGTAGCTATCATCAGAGAGAACTGCATCATCGGCGAGCTCCTATATAAGGCTCGGAGTCGTACGAAAGACAGAGCAAAGGAGATCGATATAAATAGAGGCGTGGATAAGCCCGTTTCACCTGTTATTCGTCAGGGTGGGTCGTATTGCGTGGGACCCTTGAAGCACAACACGAGGTGATCAACACAAAGGGGAGACGAAGAAGAGAGAGAAAAGAAATAATGATCAGGAAAGCTTTCTCTCTGCGGTGCTGTCAAGATGCTTGGGAGCGGCCGAACCGGCTTGGCCATCGATCCTCAGGGGTAGACAGACCCAACCCCATACTTCGTCCCCTACCTGCAACTTCTTTCGGGGAGAGCCGATGATTACTCCTGTAGAATGTACTCCAAACTCTTGGTGGAAGCCATCCCGATGTTTCTTGCCAATCTTTGATAGGTGCTTGAAATAGGACATTCGACAAGCAGAAACTATCTTGTGAACCAGCGCAGTATATGCCAGCAGTCATCTAAATTCGGACTGTCAGTCCACTCCATGACAGTTCAAGCGCCCTTTTCCCACTCAGTAACGTGTGCGATCACCGGTATTCTAGCCTTGAGTTGTCCGGCTGATTTCATGGCCCTTGAAGTGCCTTTTGCAGAATTTTTTTTCCAGCCAACGAGACTGGAAGGTAGGGAAATTACGTCGCGGGAATCTTGAAACCTGTGGTACCGGACGTGGCGTACCGCATCATGATTGAGAGGAGTTTTGGTTGAGAGTATGTTCAAAGGATGGTAAGGAAACAGGAAAGACATGACACTTGTTGGAGTCTGTTGGAGTCTGCCTCATAGCTCATATAATAAAAACTGATGATCTACATAATCATTGAGTCCGCCAGCTAGTTGGTGATTTGGGCAATCCGTAGGTGGGAAGATCGTTCACACAATGCCTAAGTTTAAGACCCCCTAGTACATGGGTGGTAAGTCGAAAACGGAGTTTGGATGCTATCCATGATTATGAATAACCGAATTATGCAAGACTTAAGCTAAATACTCTCTGTTTAAAAAATTCCACATCTCAACTCTCTCTGTTACCCTCAACTATGTTTGCCATAATCTAACGACATTTATGCCGGAATTCCCTAGGCACTCTGATGCGTCTGCCGTGAATGAAGTAAGCAGTGATTGTTACGTTCATGCTTCTTTCGGCTCTGAGAATGCTTGTAAATTTTTTCGCAGAAATCGCAAGGATAGACTTTATCCGTTCGAGTTTGATTTCCTCCGTTACTTCGCTTCGGTATGGTATTAGAGTTCCGAACACTGGGTTCTTCGGCCTCTCTAAGCTGAGGAGGAGACATTTCCTGGGTACCTGAATCTAGCTGGCTCCCGCTGTAGTTGAGCCTGGCAACCGAATCCCGGGTAGCAGCATCATCAGCACATAGTGCGTCCTCGATCGACGGGGGAAAGGGGTTAAAGTTGGTCCCGCTGGCAAAGTTCTCAAGATCATTCGGGTTCGGGTAAGCTTCCGGATGATCAGAAAGGGCCTGGGTTCCAACGGGGAGCACCTATATAAATGTCAAAGGACTAAGCATGTTTAATAACTGCAGAAAGTAGAGATATCTGTAGGATTACTTACTATAGTACTCCTGTTAATGCCGGGCTTCCGAAAAGAGCACCGGGCACGCTTAAGTGATAGGTATCGTATCTGACCAACCCAGTGTATGCCAGGGGCGCACTGAAGCTCCAGCCAACTAAGGCATTGGGCGAAGCTGTCTGGGCGAAGAACGGGGCCTGAAAGCCACCCGGGCCTAGGCTCAGGTCCGGTAGTTGCCCGTTTTGATCGATCCTCCTAGCTCTCACAGGATCAGCAAACCATCGACAAAAGTAAGATAATCGATTGGGATTGTGGTCCGTCAGGTCACCTCTCATGAGGTTCCCTGGCAGGGATAGGTTCTTGGTGCATGCACTAATAATAATGCAGCTGGACAGGCGGAGATTCTGCAATTCATTGCAAGGCTAATATGCGCATATATTTTTGTTGTGCTCAGAAAAGCTTTTTACCATGTCCTTCTGTCATGAAAAGACAGTTCAGCTCTGTTCTTCCCAACCTTATTCCCTGACTTTTGCGCTAGCCTCATTGTCCTCTGCGACGATTCTTTATTGACGCTTTTCTGAGCAGGACATTTACAGTTCAGGCACTTTCAGCCCACTGCCTCCATAAAACTTGTGACTCGCTGGGGAAGCCGTTGCTGTGTCGTCGTCTTGTTTTCTGAGTCACTCTCGATTACGGACCACTAAAAACATGATATCAATTAATAACTCTCGATAAATAAGACTCACTGTGAAGAGGGGCCATAGGCTGGGGAGCTAATTATATATTGTTCATCAGATGAATCCATCGTCAAATCCGTCACGAATGTGTTGTTGAGATCAAAAGACATTGGCACAATGAGTGTTCAGACAACACAGGTATGGCAAGATGGCTTTAGAAAAGCAAAATTTTCGCGTGCAAGGAGAAATTGTGAGGACAATTTATATTCACCCAGGTTCTGGGAGGTTCTATGCTCGCTGCCCAACGAGGCTTTGACAACATGCAATGGGGGTTCGATAAAGCTCGATAAGGCTCGTTGGTGTGGTGCTCAGGGACTCCATTGCATATATTAACATGAAAAATCGGCATCCCTGTATACATATTAGAGAATGAGTCACAAATGAAGTGAGTGGTTGCTCCAGTCCCAGTTGTAGACTGCCCAAAAGTCGAGTTGAGCCTGAGCCGAGTCGAGCCCAACTCGGGGTCACGCGCCAAAACTTCTCCTCATTGCCAAGCTGATGTGCCAGGCTGTGACTAGGCGCATGAGCCTCGCTCGCTGTATTCTGTTAAGCGAGTGCTAAGATGTTGCGACAAAGAGCCTGGGACCAAATATACCCAAACCACGATGACTGTTTGCCCGCTCTTGAATGTCTTTGATGAAGGCTGTCTGTCGGAGAGTGGAGAAACGTGACCCCGTCATGCCACCCGACAGCCTGCCAGACTCGTATGGTGAACCTCCATCAACGAGGGTAATTGTTTGAAAAGGCCAGCATGTTAGAGAAGATGAAGACATCAATAAACCGAGCCAGTGTCCTGGTACCCTGACGGTTAACGTCCTTGTACCGTTCTTCGTTTCACTTAGGCTTTTCGAGGTGGGAGCTGAGCGCTTTGATGCCCGGGAGAGCGTCGAACAATCGCACAGGAACATCTGAATCCTGGATTCATCATAGATGTCGAATGCATCAATTGCCAGGGCAGTGAATTTGAAAGGAATACGTAAGTAGTCAGGCTGACTTTCGCGCCTGTTTGATACTACTACCACCCATCCATTGTCTTTGCACGATTAAAGACTGGCTCGTAACATGGTTGAGCCGTAATGATCCTGCGACTTACCAATAATCTTCCTATAGATGCTGGTATCATATTGAAACCTGATGGACCCACGCGAATTATGTTGACCAAATTGGTGGGTTTAAATTTCTGCCCTAACTCTGAGAGCATTTCGCTAACCGCTGTCCTCAAATCAATAGACGTCGTTGCACCTTGCCCTATTTGAGCTGGAGGGCAACTGGGGATAGTAGCCAGGGTTAAGCATAAAGACCTCAGAGCTAGAACCTTTGATCAAGATTAATGCAAAGAAATATTTATTGGTCCATTTAATTTATTTCCACTATCGTCTAGCCAGCCGTCTCAAACAAACCTTTCTTATTGAAATAGAAGGTGATATAAATTTGGCACACCTTGGTGGCTTGGCCCGCCAGGGAAGCCCCGGATTTCTCTTCAATTCGAAAAAGGAACTTTTGGAATGCCAAATCTTCCCATAACCACCTAGGACGACCCATCGGTGACGCCTGCATCTTGCAAGATCATGCTGGAGGCTTTCTCAGCAATAGCGTACACTGTGGCCTGTAGGTGAGCGCTGATATGAAGAGGCATAATACTTGCGTCCACTATGCGCAGTCCTTCCACTCCATATACTCGCAGCCTCTCATCCACCACTCCGGTCTTTGCAGCAGCGGTACCTCCCATTGCACAGGTTCCAACAGCTACAAATAAATAGGTCAGTTTCAGTCTACAGTCGAAAAATCAAACAGTCAACTCACGGTGCCAGTCTGTTATTGTATAATTCCTCACAAAATCATCCCATTCATCAACAGATCTCTCCTCTTCTGCCCCTGTCTTCCCATTGCATTCCCTAGATGGGGGGAAAACGCGTGACAGCACTATATCCGCGAGTGGCCGAGTCTTACAGATCCTCTCTCCAAACTCCTGCGCCAACTTCATGATCTCAAAGTCAATAGCGCCATCGCCCTCGTAGTAACGAGGGTTGATCACAGGTTTATTTCTAGTCGTCACAGGCTCCGATCCCGTCTTGGCTGGGATATGTATCGATCCCTTAGAAAACGGATATTGTAGCATCTGCAGCATTGTGCCGTACTTTTTCCCGGGGGTTGATTTAAAGAAAGTGCTCCAGTTGCCGCCGTCAAAGAGATACTCTACTTGTCCGAGCTTTTTGCCATTGGAAAATTGTCTAGCGAGCATTTGCATCCTGGTAGCTTCACACGTACCGTTAGCTGTGTTTTCAAGTTTTGCGCTCACTCTCGACTTGAGTTCGGTGAACTTTTCCGGGGAAATGACGTCTTGTAGTGGGCAATATGCAACGGAACATGGTAGTATGGTAAGTGGGCCAGTTTTTGAAGTCTTGTATTCTAATTCAGCTGCTTCTGAAAGAGTCGAGTCTGCTTTTAAATCATCACGAGTACTGAGGGATGGGTCTATCTCAAATATTGTGGCAGTCACTAAACTCAGCGTTAGCATCAAGAACCAATCACGGAAAGAAAGTACATAAAGGGAGCCGCGCTTACTTATATGCTCTTGTAAATTCTCTCCAACATTGGAGTTGGCAACTTTCACCTCGATCCCGGCAGCTTCAAGGATCTTAGGACTTCCGATTCCCGAGAGTTCCAAGAGCTGTGGCGATTGCACACTACCCGCTGAAAGGATGACCTCTCTCGACGCCTTAATGGTGAACTGCCGTCCACTGTGAGTGATGCGAATGCCCTTTGCCCGCCAATTCCCAGAGCCCTTTTCCAACACAATTTCCTCAGCCAAGGCCTCTGTCAGCACGAAGAGATTAGGTCTTTCGGTTGCCGGCAGATAGTAAGAAGTCATCGAATAGCTTCTGGTCTGGCTGTCCGGGTCGACGGTGCATATCATGTTCCAAGCACCGATATTTGAACCTGATAGATTCCCCTGGCTTGATGGGATACCAGTATTATTCAAAGTCTCGTGCCAGAACGCGTGGGTTGGACCATACTCGGTGATATAAGACGTCTTCACCGGACCAGCTGTCCCATGAGAATCTACTTCGTAGGTAGCATGATATTCCGTGAGATGGGAACTGCTAGGCTCGTAGAAAGTCTCGCTCTTTTTGAAGAAGGGCCTAAACAGTGTTGAAAGGTTAGGCTGGTAGATGAGATAAAGGAGAGAAACAATGAACCCTGAGAGGCGGGCGTACTGACAGCAGAGAATTCCAACCCCAGCCGTCGTTTCCCAGCTCCTCCCACGCATCATAGTCCTCTCTATTACCACGGTTCCATGCCATGAAGTTCATCGCACTCGTACCACCTAGAACCTTCCCACGAGGCCAACGGAGGGTTCGTCCTGCTAGGCCTGGCTGGGGAACTGTCTCGAACTGCCAGTCATACTGTGTTGAAAGCGTTTCTCCATACCGTCCAGGGACATTAATCGCAGGATCATCAAGGACAAGAGGGCCAGCCTCGATAACTCCGACTTTGAGATCAGGTATCTCACTCAAACGTGCAGCAACTACAAGCCCGGCTGTTCCACCACCGACAATCAGATAGTCGAATTCCTGTGCGATGAAATCATCCACTGTCTGTGTAGTTGGGGTCCTCATCCTGCTTTGGGTGCGCTATGGGTTTTGGTTCTGTGGTTTCAGTATCAGGATGAAAAGTTATATGTTCTTCTCAACACTGAACAGTCTCAGCTGTCTTTATTTCCCTGCGGCGCACTAATGCAACGGAGGATTTCCTTTCATGCGAGTCTACAGGTGACCTTTAACCATCCTTCATTGCTATTAGCCAAAATACTCGGTGATCAGCACATTTATAATACCTGATCTATTACGCATGCATACCAGCTGTGTTGGTATCGAAGCACCTGACATGAGATAAATTGCGCAAATGAAGCGACAAAGGGTCGCACGAACAAAGAAAAACGGCAGCAAAGTTCCTACCGACTGACGGGTACACAGATTGAGCTCTCTGCATGATGGCATTCATCGGTGTCTTCTCTGTTATACAGGATCATGCTCTACCGGGCCAACGGTGTTGTGACACAACGTATCTCGCCTCTGGGCCTGAAGATCATGGACATCTACATCTCCTCCCACAGCTTCGGCTGGCCAGCCGTCAGCTTAAGGTTCAACGATGCATTCTTGGCTGCGTCAAAAGAGCTTTGTTGACTCAAGATGGCTTTCTGTCAAGAAGTGTGTTCTGCATTTTGATGGACCACCGCGCCCGTTTGGCTGGGAACTAAGCTGTCTGCGGTTCTGTGTTTGCTTGCTCAAGCTGTCGAATGTTGCAGCGTTGGTGGCTTACCAGACTTGTTAGAGCCGAACAGAAAGGTGCTGTTGCCGGTCTGTCGTTGATACACTGAAATATTGAGAATGTATTGGCCCTTTGGCCTTTCTCGAAAATACTACGCAACAGTACATACGGGCTGGAAGGAATCAGCACCGTTGATTCCAATTGGACAGCAAGCGCTCATCCCATCACTCTCAATCCGGTAACTTTCGGGCAAATGGTGGTGCAACAGTGCTATGTTGAAGTCTACACTAAGCAGCCCGAGCAGCGGGCTCGAGCGTGAGCCCAACGCGTTACTTTCTTTGGGAGGAGAATTGCCATATATAGGCCTACATGACTTCATTTTCCGGTTTCCATGATATCGCCAGATGTGTGTTGTCACCTTTCAAATCCACATATCACTAGTCAGATGCGGAGTTTACCGGTCTTGTTCTGGGTTGATTCATGCTTCATTCGCCCGGACTGAAAGCTGTACGGCAAGCTGGACTCTTGTGAGAATGGTATAGATGCAAGATCCCTGCTCTTAGACCGGTGGGACCTCGCTTCACTCAAAGCTTGGTTCACGATTTGGCCTTGCATTCTCCGTATTTTACCTTGGCATCTAAACTTACCTCCACTCGGCAAAAGCGCAGAAGCAACGTTCAAAGAATGAAGTCTTCATGGCGCATTACCCTTTGTTGATACCCGGTGACTGAAGTTGGAGGATGGCAAAAGCGCGATATGCCGTTATCATACTACGTACAGAGTGCCCATAGATTCTTCGTCGGAGTCTTGAGTACCATCAGCTCTCATGGAGAACAGGAAAGAAAACTCTTCCAAATCTGATCTTTTAAGGTCAGACGCGCAACGGGTTAGGCATTAGCATCGGTACCTTATTCACCAGCAAAAGCTTGACGCCATGCGCAGGGACTAGTTTGAATAAATCAAATAGTACGCCCTGGTATCCGGACAGTGAGCTGCCGGTTTGTATGTACTCTTTCCGGTCGGTTTCTGGCGCTGGTTGCTTGGCGGGCTGCTGAAACATACATAGCAGAGCTGTGTATCCCAGTGTGATACGTTACGAGCCTATGAGCGTATGACCATTTGCTTAGGGCGGATGTATGTCACTCAGGGTCGACAGTAAGCATGTGCAGCCTGGCTACAGACATGCCGTGGAATCCCTTGAAGTCCCGCGCCAGACAATAGCCACTCCCGTCACGTCGCTTCGTTACCCATCTGGAAAACCATTTAGTCGGATATACTTGTCGATCCCACGACAGTCCTTGTGGTCCTTTGTTTTCTTTTTTTCCCTTGTGCGACACATGCTGAGAAAAACTTCCTGCGTTCAAGACCAAACTGTTAAATAATACTGTTAGTCCCCGCTCATTGTATGTTCAAGAGTCCGTATTCTCAACTCCTCGGCCACCAGCTACATGTTGACTGTTACACGATTCCCTTTATTGCCAACTGTGTGACCGGACGACGATTAGACTCCCGGGTTCGGGATGAACCAGTTCGCGAAAGAGCTATCGATCGAATCATGGATTCTCTATGTGCTGGGTATGAGATTGAGAGTCCTTCCACAAGCAGTGTCTTGTATCATTATATGTCTAACCCCTATCATAGGTATTTTTATCATAGCATGTCGAATGTTTGTGGCATTTGTTCCGCTTTGAAGGCCACGGCTTAATGTACTTGATTCAGGGTGTCTCGACGAATATCACAAGGATCATGGCGAAAGCTCCAAATTGACGACTGGATGATGTTGATTGTCTCAGTAAATTATTTTCCTCGAGCCATACAAACTGTCCCTGTTCTAGGATTCGAGGCTAACACTACCCTTTGAGAAATACAAAGATTTCTTTTACGGGTGTTATAGTCTGTGTCATCGAAACAGCTATCCATGGAAGTAATTACCTGCGCCCAGGAGAGGCTGAACTACTGGATGAGGAGGGCGTCAGGAATGCTATATGGGGTAGCAAGATGACATTCGCCCTTGAGCACTTTACGCTGACCTCGGTTTGGTTGGCTAAAGCCTGCCTACTAATCCTTTATGGCCGCTTAACGTGAGTCCTCCTTGGCCCTATATTTCTTGATCCTAGGAGCCCTAATGCCCGACAATATAGCCTCGGCCTGAAGCAGCATCTTGCTGTCAAAGTGGTTGCTGTATATGTAGCAACGACATTTGTTGTGATTGAAGTATTGTTCTGCGCAGTGTGGTGTGGACCACCTATTACGATGTATTGTATGGGCCCCTCGAATTCGCAATTCGCAAACGCAGAAGCTGACTTCTTCATAACCAGGGGATGTGCCTGTGGTCAATTGTAGGTCACAATCTGTCAGTTCTCAGTTGAGACTTCGGAACGGTTACTAAATTTATCAAGCACAATGCGCAACTTACTACAAGCATATGATTATCACAACAGCATTCAACGTCTCCTCTGACTTAATGATGATTTCTATCCCCTTACCAATTTTTGTGAAAGCGCAGCTGCCGATGCGAAGGTGAGAAACTGGATTTCAATACGGGAGACCAGGCAAAGGGTCTAACACCACAGTATAGGAAATTGGTCTTGTGTGGCGTTTTCAGCCTTGGAGTGTTTGTTGTGAGTTCAGTCTCATATTCAATCGGTCCAGCTCGATACTGATATATTGCTACTTGCTAGATTCTGACCGCAATCCTAAACCGATATTACAACTTCAGTGAAGAATACAACCCTGTATTTTTGGTAAGATTCTCGCTTTTCAGGGTCATCTGCCTTCTTTAAAAATAACTAGGTCTGCCTTATCTAGAAATGGTACGTTGGAGAAGTCGCCTCAGCGGTCTACGTTTCGAATGTCCCCCATCTCTGGCCTCTCCTAAAACGAATCTTCAACCTCCGAGCATTCTCGGGATCGAGCTCCTCGGGAGAGCCCACGCCCACGTCGGCAAGTCGACAGTACGAGAAGTCACGTACCCGAAGCAAACAGCCACGTATGTCTGTTAAACAGGAGAGTTCCACAGACTCAATCGTTCGCTGTGCAAACGGAGAGACAACTGAAAACCATGCAGGGTCTGCACCGGAGCGAGATCTGGAACTGCAACTCATGGGCGATACCAACGCTTACAACGCAACAGTTACAGGTGGCTCGGGTGGCGGCAGCCTTGAGGAGAATTGTGTTACCCAAAATCGGGAGTACGGGATTCTCAGAAGCATCGAGGTCGTGCAATACAGGGAGTGACGAAAAGCTGTTTTTCATTTCTTCTTTTCTTGGCTGTAGATAGATATCAATAATTTCATTGGAGCATTTACATACGTGTAAGCCTACTGTCTCTTTTCGGGTCGCACAATGAAGATCAAGGTGCGTCTTTGATAAAGAAAACTGCATAGTTACACTTGGCGGTGGGAGACCATTTGCTAGCTCATGGTGGCAGAGGAGCTCGCAAAGGCCCTCAATTTTCCATCCATCCAACTGAACAGCGAAGGTGAGGGTGGTGGTAGAAATTGATACAATATACGGAGTACTGGCGAGCGATACGAGGTCGATCTTCCGGCGACTTCCTCACCTCCATTTCTACCCCGTATTCATCGGTAATTGACGCTCGAGAACCTGGTTCCATGAGACGATTCAGCCCATTTTACAACAACTCTAAATTCCTGCTAACTCCCGCTGTGGGAGCAATAATCTCGCCTGTGGCGCTACGAGAGTTTGCTAGGTAGCATGATCCGCCTTGTATCGCTCGGGCAGATGCTGATAAAACCCTTGCAGCCTGGTCTATCGAATGGGCAAGCATGCTTTATTCGCTCTGCACACAGGGATTGGCGGTGGTCTCTCTTCCCAGCCTAAAAATCTATGCCTGGTACACGAGGCTGTTCGAGGAGACATCAGGGGACGATCGGGGAAAGTTGTTCACCTCATGCGGGTATACGTAAAACTCCCCTAATATGCATATATATAATGGGACAGAATAAAGCGACAGCCTGTACCAGACAAGTCCATATTTTCTCGTCCGTTCTTGCAGCTTTCAACATGCAAGTGTGGTGTGGGTAGGACCAATCATGCAAGGGATGGAGGACTGCTCCTCCTCCTTCTCTTCAGCTATCCCCACGCGTTTCATTCTCTGATTCGACAAAAGAAAAGAGGAAAGAGGAGAATTTTGAAAATAGAGGTGAGCCGAGGCGAAAGGAAGACTCGCAAACTTCTGGTTTAGGGGTGAGACGGACAAGATTCGTTCAAGTGAAGAAGGATTAACGTAAAGGAAGCCTGGCGCTTTCAGCCTGGTGTATGCATATACATACATAAGCGTGGATGTATCAGGGCTTGTCCTTCAAGTTTCCTCCTCCTTCCTATCGACTTTAATCCAGTGGGTATCATCTGCACAGCATCAGACACGGCACGATATAAGCCTGACTTGACTCTGAGTCGGAGAGCAAGTACGAGCTGTGCTTTGCTCATCTATCCCGAACGACTCCAGCCTTGGTCCTCTCGGCACTATGGTACTGTTTTTGCTCCAGCTTGCCACGTTGAGGCGGTACCCCGATTCCCACGTGTGAAACGAATCCGGCAATGGATATATCTACCTTGTCGTTAACAGCTTGGTCCTGTTTTTGGAAAAAAAATTCTCATCTTTCGCATTTCGCATCTCGTCTCCCTCCGCGTTTTCTTCCACCGGCTGTTCTTTCGTTTCTGTTTTTTTTTCCCCTTTCTTGTATATATAGCTCGGACTGGGCTTGATTCCCTGTCGATATTTACACGTCGACTGTGAATCCGCCAAAAGTCCTATATCCTTTCTGCGATTCACGACGGGACCGTACCCATCCTCAAAATCAAGGCACTGGTTGCCTTCCGGACCGCTGGACAGAAAGTTGAAGAGAGTTTGACACCTCGGTTTAAGTCGCTCGACGGGATCATACTTTTTCGGTGTATTATCTTTGTGACATATCCGTTTAAATCAGCTGGTGCTTTGCATATATTTATCAGGGTCGGCATCCAATTGCATTGGATCCGTCGAGGTACAGAGCGGGTATCTGGTACTTGGAGAAAGCAGCTCAAGAGATAGGAAGCCATGACGTCTCCTCGGTCGAACGAAAGGACTTTTATTCCCGGCACCGTATTTCTTGTCGATGGTATGGACTGTCCCTTCTCTCTTAACCAAAACTGAGCCTTGTCATACCTTCACATTTTCTAGACAGCTCATGTTCGAAAAGTTGACCTGTCAGGTCATTGGCCTTCTATGAATTTCCCTGTTTTTCCTTTTCTTTTCTTTGCTTTTTCTTTTTCTTTATCTTCTCTTATTTTGTTTTTTCTCTCTTGCAGATTTATACAACACAGCCCGGCATGGGCGGTGACTGATGCATAAATGACTTGCAGATTCGCACGAGAGCCCGGGTAAACACGCTGCCGGAAATCAGACTGAGATCGTCTTGATTCCTCCTCCTAGCGATGATCCAAATGATCCGTTGGTAGGCACCATTCAGCTGCGCGAGTGTAGGTAGCGGAAGGAAGATAAGCTGATATCCTCGAGGGAATAGAATTGGTCAAGCAGAAGAAAGAATGTGCACCTCACCCTAATTTGCCTCTTGACTTTCCTCTTGAATGGCCTGTGAGTTGGAGCCCCTCAATATTGGACGCCTCAAGTATAAATCGTCATGTTTGGATGCTAATCCAATTCACACACCAGAATCAACTTTTATGGCGTTGCATATGACGGACTGGTCAAAGATTTGTATACCGATTACAATGGCCTTAACACAGGGTATGGCGCATAGGTTCCACCCTGGTGTGATCATGATACTAATGCAACGTTAGAAGCGCGATGCTTTTCCTTTTCAGCGGTGTCGGTGCCGTGGTGTGGCAGCCAGTTGCCATGAAAATAGGCCGGCGACCAGTATATATCGTAGGCTTGCTTATTGCAATGTTTGGAAGCATTGCTGGCGCGGTTCAGAGAAGCTGGGCTGTTTGGGTTAGTTTTAACGTCATCTGGGTAAGATTGATTAACTAGTCCTCTTAAGAGGTGAATATTGACACGGAGAATAGGGACTGGGGGCTGGCCCGAAAGAGGGCTTGCCACAAATCTCGCTCCAAGATACGTATTTTGCTCACCAAATCGGATCCAAAGTTGGATACTGGGCGCTTTCCTATAGTGCTGGTGCTTTCGTTACGGTAATTCAGCTTGATGATAATGATTCACATTCTGTCTGACTGATTTTGTTCCTCAGCCACTTGTCGCCGGCTATGTCTATGTGGGGTTATCATGGAGGTGGTGTTTCTGGATCACGGCAATCGGATTTGTACGTACACTGGTACAGTATCATTGCCCGAAAAATTATTCATACTGACGGACATTCTGCAGGGTTCGCTGGCGATTCTACTATTCTTCACACTGGAAGAATCCATCTATCCACGGTCCTACGTGGTGCCGAAAAGTGATAGTTCGTCGAGATCGATCCTGGGTACACCCACCGTCAAGGATGAAAAGAGCAAAATGCGAGCTAAAATCGAGTCCCCCATGGCCGGCTCGCCTCCATCAGAGATATCGGAAATGAAGATGAAGTCTTACTGGGAGACACGCCCACTCCACGTATGGGGCAGCAACCCGAAACAAAAGTGGCGAGATCTTTTCTTCCGTCCATATCTCCTTGCACGCTTCCCTCCTGTATTGTGGGCGGGTATGTTCACTGGCATCGCCGTTTGCTGGTGGGCGGCCATGTTTACAACACAATCCGGTAGGTTCCACGTACAGAGTACATCTGTGTATTATCATAAAGTCTGATCATGAAGCGCAGAATTCTTCACGGAAAGGTATCACTGGAACGGCCAACGAGTCGGACTGACCAACGCTGCGGCCCTGGTTGGGAGTCTCCTCGGCACCCTCTTTGCGGGTAACATCAGCGATAAATACATGATCGCAGCCGCGCGACGGAATAGAGGCATCCGTGAGCCAGAGCAGCGTCTGATTCTGCTCGCAGTCACAGCAATAATTACGCCGGGGGGGCTGGTTATGTACGGTAAAGGGGTGGATATGGGTCTTCCCTGGCCATGTCCAGTAATCGGCATGGGATTGATGGCATTTGGATTCACGGGTTCCTCAATCATCGGAGAAGTAAGTCATCCATCTCACCAGTTTTTACACAGAGTTGCAGACATTAACAGGCTGGTTGACAGACATATGTCCTTGACTCTTACCGAGCCGTCGCGCCCGAATCACTTGTGCTGATCAACATCTTCCGCAATCTGATCGGGATGACGTTCGTCCTTGCAGTCCAGCCATGGTTAAAGCACTCCGGGTATGGAAACGCCTATCTCCAGATGATGGCGGTGTGTCTGATTGCGCACCTCAGTGTAATCCCCATGATGATATGGGGGAAACGCCTACGGGCGATGACCGCCACGAACTATTTAGATATGTTAGACCGGGCAGAGATTCCGAGGGAGTTTGCCTAGTTTCTTCTTTTCCATTATGTCCTTAATTCTTGCCATGTACCAGTGTTTTATTTTCATTTCAAACTTGTAGTTTATGATTTGGAAGTTTTCATCATGCAGTAGATCACGTGAACGCTCAAGGCGCCAGCATATCAAACGAGGAGCGGAAGAGAGAATTATGCACTTCTCCCATCGATTTAGGCATAACTAGATCGAGCTCCGCGTGAGATGCAGAATGGGGTCGAGGAGATTCCACGCAAAGTCCCGAAACGGGTGCGGACAGTGTAAGCGGAGAAGAATCAAAGTGTGTCTATAATCTCTGCAGGTGTGTTGTGTACAGGCATGAAGCTGACGGGAAGCCAGTGTGACGAGCAACCACCGATATGCAGCAACTGTCGAAAACGGCAGATCAAATGTGAATATGAAGATATGTTTGGGACGCCAAACCCATCCAGTGATTTCCCAGTCACAGAGAGAAGCAAAGATGGCGCGAAGAAGGGGCAACAGGGGCGAAAGCTCATGTTTCGGGTCCATCCGCTGTCACATATGTCCAACGGGTCTTCATCTACGACAAACAATAATACACTGGTACCACGAAGTTCTGGCGGTCTAAAGATGCCACTAAGCCAAAACCCGGACTCCTCGTTGCTGGAGCTAGAACTGCTGCATCATTACTGCACAATGACATCGAGCACATTTTCTAGGGATGCGCGGATCCTCCCGACGTGGACACAGGAGATACCGCTCAAGGCAGACCATTTTCCTATACTAAAACACAACCTCATCTCTCTAGCAGCTCTACACCTGGCGTATCTCAACCCTGCGGCGGCGAGAAAGTATACGTACCAAGCAGCCGTTTACCAATCACGTGCTCTAAAGAAGGCGCGGGCGTGTGGGGTTGATATTGGAATTGAGCCTGGGCCTGAGTTCAAAGAAAGGGCGAGAAGTACGATGACAAGTGATGGCTTTCTGGCGTTAGTGTTCAGCTCTGGGTTGGTTGTGGTCCAGGAACTGGCAGCTTTACACCCGTGCTACTTCCCGCATGCGCGCGATAAGAACAAAACCAAGCTGGACGAGCTGGTAGATAGGGTACTGTTGATACGCAGCGTGGTAGGGTTGTGGGAAGTTGGAACGGTGAAATTTGACGCATTGGCAGCGCGATTTTTTGGCGCGTGTAACAAAGCCCTTCCACCGAACCCCATGAATAACGAAGCTCAGACTGTTCTTGACGGGCTAGATATACTCAACGAGACAATGACGACGGATAGGGAGGAGCAGATCGCGTATGCGAGTGCGATCCAGATGCTACGGATGTGTTTCGAAGTGGCCATGGCGAACCCGCCAGATTGGACCAGTTCATTTCTGTGGCCGCACATTGTCCCGGATGCGTACATGACGCTCTTAAAGCAGCGGAAGCCTTTTGCCATGGTTATAATCGGCTACTTTTGCGCGTTGGTACAGTATTATCCAGACGGTTGGTGGGCGCGGGCATGGCCAGAGGAGGTATTTGGGACACTTTTCAACACGCTCAGCTGGGAATGGCATGCTGCCTTGGAGTGGCCATCCAGACAGATTTCATTGAGCGCATGAACACTGCATACAAATACGGAGTGTTCTGATCTAAAACAAACCAAAAATAAAATTAAATAAATTAAAAACGGGTATGCACGTCTTCCCGCCAACAAGCGCCCAGAGACGCCCAGAAGCCACGATGCACGACATGCAGGAACAACTAGAATAATTTATGGCTTCCCCAACAAAACCGATGAGCTGTCCCAACAAAAAGCATGGAAAACTCCACCGGCGTTTGCATTTATTCTGGGGAGGCGGCGAAGTGCATGAGGCGAGCCGAGGTGAAGAGAGCAACCGAGAGTAAGCAGAGTATAGATGAAGAGAAGAGAAGAACAGAAGGGAAGAAGAGATGGAGATACAGCGCGGTTGTTTTGGATAGATTAAATGTCTGGTCCGATCTACTCTAGATCTAATATATTTATTATCTATTATTTAT